>VDFB02281492.1:759930665-760157923 GCA_007258455.2 Sequoia sempervirens | reverse complement strand
GACTTAGAAAATAACCTACAAACAAGAGAATAATTTTATTATTCAGAAAATGGAGCTTCTTACATGCAGAGGATCTCAAATCCCCAAGTTCTACATCACATGCAAGTTACAGAAGCTACAGAATCACCCTTTCGCAATATGCGAGCTTGTCCCCAAAAAGTTACCCAAAAATTAGAAACCCGCCCATAAATAGAGCTCCTCTTTAGTTTGGAGCCAAAACAACATTCAAATTTGAGTTTAGGCGGTTTGGCGCCAAAAAATTACAACTTGAAGTTCAAATTTCAAAAGAACATTTGCAATTGTATCTTCTAGAAAGTGCGCCAACTTCCTGGGGTCATAACTTTTGATCCGGGACTCCGATTTGCGAACCGTTTGAACTATTGGAAAGGTCACGAAGTCAATAACGCGCTCAAAATCTACTACGCTGATTTTGACAAGTTTCGGGGCCGATCCAGGAGCTCTAAGTGCCTCAAATCTAACTCGGAAGATTTTCAGGTGCAAATCTGGGAAACTAAAACTGCAATATCTTTCCACCCAAGAATAGAAAATAAAAACCGTAAATTGGGAATTTCATTATGACAAAAAAGGTATCCAAAAATGTAAAAACATCTAAAAACCGAGAAACTTGAAATTTAACTATTTTTAGGTGATGCAAGATTGCCCTTACACCACTGGATGCTCCTGCATCAGATATAAAGTAATTGCAACACTGAATACAATAGGCTCACTTTCAGAAGGCTCACTACCCAAAAGAAAAGAAGGGATCATTGCTAGATTATAAAGAAGAAGAAAGAAGATTATTACAATGAGAAATCCATCTCAAAGCAATAGAAAGATCCACCACTCTTTCACCAGAACATTCGCACTCTCTCTATAGAATGTAGACACCTTCTACTCACTACTTCTAGTAGTCTTAAGCATTAAATCTCACACTACATTTCACACTTTCAAAATTCACATCTCAACACTTTGCATCCACACTTCATTCATCCATCCTCCATCAACTCAACACACATATATACTAACTCAACCTTGAAAATAATTCACAAGGTCAACTATGCACCTCAACTATGCAAACTCAAATTAGGTTGGCACCAAAACATTCACGTGGTGGAAAGGAATGAAGGCAGACCACAAATCACTTTAACTCAAACCCAAATCCACTCATACATGCCACGCGATACTTCCACAAACACTGAAGCATATCCGCAATTAGTGTAAACACCCAAGGTCGATTGAATCTGTGTTAACACTATTAAACAATTAAGTACACACTTCCTTTGATCCAAAGATGATTTATGGACAACACACAACACTTAAACACCATCTAGAATATTCCATCAACACCCTGAAATCCAACAAATTCCTTCGCAACAACTTTCACCTAAAGAACATACTCATCTAGTACACCCAGTTAACCTTCCACACATTGCAACACCTGAATCCAACCTTGCGGAGCACCAAAACACAAACAACTCAGACTGAAGATAGATATGAGCAATATAAGCACACCCTCATATCTGCAAGACCAGAAACGAAACTGTGGAGAAATGTGGAGCAAAATCATTTCTTGTAGACAATACTGCTTTCACAATTCACACATTGGTGAACAAAAATTTCACTGTACAATGATCCAAAACTTGAAACTCTAGATATAACACCTTTGAACACCTCTAATCAACATATTTGAACCGCACAAGCATTTCTTCAACCATGAAGAAATGCAGAGCAAAACACTGAACACCACTCTATCACACTGAACACTCTTCACTGCATTGTTTCCTCTTTTATTCAAATTTTCTCAAATGCACTTGGAAACCAAGCACCACAAACTCAAACTCATCACCAGAACACTTCTACATCTCAACCACACAAGAGGTTGAACATGACCAATCACCAATACATGCTCATCAAAGTAACACTAGAGGCTGACATCAGTGATATTACTAATGACAACATAATGCAACCAATCAAAGCATCTCTATAGACTTCCAAAAATATTCCCATACACCTATCGACATCAATGCAACAACAAGGATCTGTTGACATCAATGAAAACACAACCTTCCAACAAATTTTCACCTTTATCATCAAATTTTTGCCTCTTCTCTTTTGGCACAAATGCATATGCCACACACCCAAAGATTATTAGGTGTTAAACACTCCATTTGTTGTTTTTCCACACCTCTTGTGGAATCCTATAACAAACAACCTTTGTAGGGAACCTATTCAATAAGTAGACTGTTGTTGCTATAACTTCACCCCAAAAAACATGTGACAGTCATTTTGCTTTCAACACTCTTGTTGTCATCTCTTGAATTATTCTGTTTTTTCTTCCAGCCACTCTGTTTTGTTGTGGAGTATACCTAGTTGTGAATTGTTTACCAATGCCTTCATTCCTACAAAAAATTAGAAATTCTTTAGAGATGTACTCTCCCCCTCTATTTGTTCTTAGGGATTTGATGTAGTGGTTGCTTTTTTTTTCAGCTGAGGCCTTAAACCATTTAAACTTCTTGAAGGCTTCTAAATTTTTTTTCAAAAAATAAACCCAAAATTTTCTACTATAATCATCTATTAATGTCATGAAATAAGAATTTCCACCCAAGGTTTGGGTTTTCATGGGTCCACACAAATCTAAGTGCACAAACTCCAATGGTGCTTTTGCTCTCATAAAATACCCTGGTTGAAAGGGTTGCCTATGTTGCTTTCCTAAAATGCAAGCTTCATATTTTCCATCGGGTTCTACAATGGATAGTAACCCTCTAACCATGCCTTTCTTGGACAATAAACTCAAACTACAAAATCTTAAGTTCCCATACCTCAAATGCTAAAGTTTGGATGGGTCTTTGATGAATGACTTGAAGGAAAATTGTTGTTTTACTGGTGATTGTTGTTCTAGTGTTGTAAGCGTTGGAGAAGATTGTTGTCCTTCTGCTATGAGCACTAGAGATACTATATGATTCCTAAGAGGAATTTTTTTTTTCTTGTCATATGCACTACTGCAATCACTTTCTCAATGCCTCATTTGTCAAATATGAAACACTCTCCATTCTCCATTAGGATTTTATAACCATTTTGGACCATTTATTCAATGCTTAATAAGTTATGTTTTATGCCAAGGGCATTATAGACATCCTGGATCTTCCTCCTTTCACCATTCTTGGTTTGGATGTTAACTACACTTTTTCCCATGACGGGAAATTTCTCATTATTTCCCATTTTTATTTCAACTTTTATGTTGCTATCTATGGAGGAAAAAAAAATTTATTACCACTCATGTGGTTGCTACATGCGTTGTCTAAATACCATACTTCATCACTACTCCGCTCAGCAACCCATCAACTCATCTACAATCATTTTGGATAGGTCTTTAGCCTCTTCAATGATAATGACTATAGGATCAAACCTAGAGGGTAGACTTCTTAAAATCTTCTCAATAATTGTTTAGTCTTCCATTGTTTCTCCATTAATTCTTAGTTGATTAATCAAGGTAGAAACTTTAGTGTGAAATTTTGAAATGGACTCACCATCCTTCAATTAAAAAGTCTCAAAATATCTCAATAGCAGTTGGAGCTTTACTAATCTCACCTTACCAGTCCCCTTATAACTATTTTGGAGTATTTCCCATGCCTATTTTTAGTAGTTTGTTGCTACAATACAGGGGAAAATAGCCTTTGTCAAGGCTTCCTCAATCAAACTAAGGGATTTCACATCCTTCATTTGAGTTTCTTTCAACTGATTCTTTTGAGCATTTGAAAGGGTTGCATAGGTTGTTGGGTCTATAATAACTATGAAACCATTAATGACTTGTTCCCATAGGTCTTTAGCAACCAATATTATCTTCAATTTCTTATCAAAAATATATTCTCTAAATTTTTGGCATCCTTAACATCTTTAGTAATAGTCCTCTTGGCATGCCCCAAATCGGCTTCTCTCACCTTTTCTATCCTCTTGTGATAACTATCTTGTCTCTCTTGGACCTATTTCAATCTCATTTCATCCATGTTCATTTCCATAGCCATCTTAATTTCTTCGACAATAATTATCAACTTCATAGTATCTTTTTTTGTCATGGGTGTTTTTTATTTAGTTTCATTAATATTTGTTCATCCCTAATGGCTCAATCAAGACCTACCTTTGGTGTTTTATCTCTTCAAAATCCCTTTCAAGATCCTTCCCTTTCCATTCATCACCTCATAAGTTCTTGACACTTCTCACAAGATAGAACCTAGTATATTTTTTTGCACAACACCAAACTTGTTTCTATTCTATTTGTAATCTTTTGTTGTTAATTTTTTATTACTACTAAACTTTTCTTTTAAGTTCTATATTTCTCCTATATCTTATTAGGGTCCCAAAAATGGAACCAAAATATTGGTAGAAGAGGGGGTGTATATTATATATGTATGCTTATCCTCTTCAAGGTTGTATTTATACCCTTGTATTAAAAGGATAAGAAGGGAATTTGAGCTAGTGCAATGATTTATAGATAAGTGGTATAATATAAGACAAATAAAAATATATACACAAACATTCATTCCATTAACATCTCATATAGTATTAAAATGTAAGAGAAACATGAAAAATATAGAAAATGCAAGAGAACCAAGAAAACATTAAAAATAACCTTTCATACCTTCTAACCATGAGCAAAGAGACTATTAAAAAATTTGTCACTAGCCTATATGTGATATAGGGTGAAATACACAAAATAAAAGATGATAATTCTTAAGAGGGTTGGGCCAAAAGAATAAGATTCAAAACCATAGCTAATATTGAAGACCCTAGCACACATATTGGTGGATCCAAGGAAGTTACACTTGACAATAAGGTTGAATTCTTAGCTAAGGAGTGGCAAGTTGTTAATGGCATGCAAAATCTAGCTCGTAGTAATTAGATTTTCTTCCAATTTTTGTTCTTCTATTATTTGTTGGTTGGTTTTATTTTTTCCAACTGGTCATCATGTATTTTGGTGTTTTCAATTTCATATCTCATGAGGCTAGTTTCTTCTTCCATTTAACTAATACTTTGTAATAGGTTCCAAGCCCTAGTTTAATCATTTTTTTACCTTAATCAAAAACATCTCATATAGTATAAATCATAATATATTTAGGATAACCCTTGTGGTACATGATCACCAAACTCTCATTATATATGTCTGTCTCATACAATGACTCATTCATTTTCTCTCTTATCATCTATACCTATCTAATCTCACTTAAACATATCTGTATTTTCCTTATATGCCACATATATCTTCCTCTTATCTTCTATGTTCTCCTCTCTGTGTATCTCTTATGCTACTTCTATATCTCATACACGTGGTGTATATAAGTGCATTATTAGTTCCTACGAGGAACTATTGCGAAGCCTTCAAATGGTAAACTATGATTAATGCACGTTGCACTGGCCAATCAAAATTCAAATTTTTTCAGGTTTTATTGAGTAGTGATTAATCAAGGATGCAAATGTGCTCACTAGTTAACTAGTCTAGAATTTGGTGGCTTGTTATTGGTGTGGACTAACGGCTATAGGATGTCAATATGTGTTTTTAGTTTCATGAGGAAAGAGAGCATGTAGATCCCAAGGGCTTATTGTAGGGATCAGTTCAATCAACCCACCGTCACATTTTCACTACCATGCTACAGTTTTTCCCCAATAGTTGGCGATTAGGGTTTTAGCAATGTTAATCAGTTGCCATGGTAGCAGTTTGCATGTAGAGGAGATGTGGTTGGTTTGCAGGACATTGGTTTTCATAGTCAATGATGAGGGCATTAAAATATATGTTTGGGAAACATTGTCTCCATGTTACGGTATTTGTTGGAGTTTATCTATTATTGAAAAACAAATAGGTTAATATATTTATCTGTTGCAAGAAGAATTTTCTATGGTAGGGACATGCAGGTTTAGGGTTTTCTATGCTTTTCTCTTGAATATGTTTGTAATGTGCAATGTGTATGCATTATTAAATGACTTTCATCACTTCCTATTATGGGTATGTGTTATTTCATTGATTTTTGATCTTACAAATTGGTACATAGATGGTTTACATGTGCTACTCTTGCTTGTTCAACATTGTAAGATTGATCTATGTTATGTCATCGCCTGATTGCTCTATACATTGGTTATAACATGGGAAAGGATTCATAGGATTTTCCTGTTTGATTCTTGATTCAGTTCCTCATTTGAGCAAAACATTAGGATAGGTTCCATTCTATGCATGTATTATGATGTATATAATGCAATTATGCTACCATATAATCTAAAAATTCCCAAGCCTCTATTTTTATTTCATAGTGTGTAATTGGGTTGAAGACATTTTTAACATTTAAGAGTTTATGTTGTATCCAAGCCTTAGAAGTTTGATTTGTTTCATTTTTTAACAAAAATATAGGATTCTATTATGCTAGACTTTATGATTTATCTATTGATTGGTAACATATTGTTCTATGAATAGCATAGAGGATTTTTATATATTGAGAGTTGGGCTCCAAATGTGAAGTGTGGTACCAGAGTAGATCAGGGATTGGTCGAACCCAAATCAACTATGACCAAATCAAAGGAAGGTTAGAATGGATGGTCACCTCTCGATATGGGTGGAGTAGAGAAGGACCCAAGTCAAAGAGGGGAAAACTGAAGTCTTGTGGCTATGACTTTGAACCAATCACTAGTTCTAACATCTGTTAAAAATCAACTTTCCTTGATGCTTTGGTGTCTGTGTATACCCTGTTCCAAAGCCCATTTTGGCACAAGAAGAGGGGTTGTTGACAAAGGTTGTGGAATTTGGCTTTATGCTTGGCAATTACATTTGCTTGATTAATTACTATGTATGTGCATGAGAGGAACTTTGATGGTCTTATAGCTATTGCAGAGTATGGTAAAGACTATGGGAAATGAAACCCAATTAGGGTTTTGTTTATTGAATATGGCCATTATGATGGCTTGCAAATTCATGATGACTGAATTCAGTCAAGCTCAATAAATTGGAGGACTATAGTTGTCAAATAAGCCATCTTAATAAGTCTGAGTTTTCTGAGTCAAAAGACAAGCCCTTTTAACCTATACACATATTAATTCATTGTGAAGTTTGAGAAACTTCATTGATGTAGCCTCTCACTAGTTAGATGTAAAACCCTTTTTGTAGTCACTAAACACTATAATAAGTCCTTAATTAAATAGCAGATGATCATGGACAAGGAAAGAATAATTATGAGAATAGTTCTAACTTCTATACAAGAAATCCCTTTAGTTTGTAAATAAACCTCATTACCGAATTCTAGAATTGTTAGGAATCAAATTATAAGAAAAATATATCATAAAATACACCATGTTACACACCATATACAACAATAAACATACATTCACATTAAAAGGTAAAAATAAAGCAATGTTGTGTAAAATTAGAAATAGCCATTATTGCACATTGAATAGACATTTCAAGGCCAAGTATTACAAATATAAATGTGTGGTAAAATATAAAGTTAATGTTTTTCAAAAAAAAAAATCTTATAGGACATTACAATATTAAATAGACCTCAAATTCTCTACCAACGTTCTGCTTCAATCATATTGTGTCTAATATTGAAAAAGTACCTATGAAGAACAAATAATTTTGATGTGATATTTTTTCGAATTGATTTATAGCAAAGACAAGATTAAAATGCAAGCAAGCTTACACTAAAGCAACAAAAAAAATTTGAATTCTTTCAATGAAAACAATTTCAAAACATAGAGGTAAGGGTTTTGACAGATTTTTACTATGCTTTGTTGACAAATGATATATGTTCTAAGGAAAGAGAGATTGATTTGAATTGTTATGGGTGGAGATGACAAATGCTTCCAAAATTGTTTGTTTTGGCATGGACCTAGAAGCATAAGTTCATATCATGAACCCAATGTTCGGCTTCAATCATATTGTGTCTAATATTGAAAAAGTACCTATGAAGAACAAATAATTTTTATGTGATCTTTTTTTGAATTGATTTATAGCAAATACAAGATTAAAATGCAAGCAATCTTACACTAAAGAAACATCAAATTTCTAAATTATTTCAATGAAAACAATTTCAAAACATAGAGGTAAGGGTTTTGACAGATTTTTACTATGCTTTGTTGACAAATGTTATATCTTCTAAGGAAAGAGAGCTTGATTTGAATTGTTATGGGTGGAGATAACAAATTCTTCCAAAACTGTTTGTTTTGGCATGGACCTAGAAGCATAAGTTCATATCATGAATCCCAAGAGGCTTGAGGTGAAAAGCAAGTTCTATGAATTAAAATGAAACTCAGAGCCCATGCCATCGCCTAATTGCTTTGTACATTGGCTATAACATGGGAAAGGGTTCATAGGATTTTCCTCTTAGATTCCTAATTCAGTACCTTATTTTAGTAGAACATTAGGACATGTTCCATTCTATGCATGTATTATGATGTATATAATGCATTTATACTACCATATAATTTGAAAATTCCCAAGCCTCTATTTTTATTTCATAATGTGTAATTGGGCTAAAGGCATTTTTAACATTTGAGAGTTTATGTTGTATCCAAGCCTTAGAAGTTTAGGTTGTTATTCATGTGGATTAACGACTCTGAGATGTTAGTATATGATTCTAGTTTCGCGAGGCAAGAGATCACGTAGATCCCAAGGGCTTATTACAGTGATCAGTTCAATCGACTCGCCATCACATTTTTACTGCCATGCTACAAATTTTTCCCCAATAGTTGGTGATTAGGGTTTTAGCAATGTTAATGAGTTGCCATGGTAACATTTTGCATGCAGAGGAGACATGTCTAGTTTGCAAGACATTGGTTGCCACAATCAATGATGAGGGCATTAAAATATATGTTTGGGTTCAACATTCTCTCTAGGTTATGGTATCTGCTAGAGTTTATTTGTTGCTGAAAAACAAAAAGGTTAATAAATTGTCGGATCCTTTATCTCAGTCATCTAAATCTAAAGGTAGATAGACATCAGTGAGTTCATTCCCAATTCCTATTTTCTCCCTGACAATAACTAAGCACTCAAATAGGTATAAACCAAAACAAATTCAAATTATCTAAAAAGCCCAAACTCACAAAATTATCGCATTAAACTCCAAAACTATTGCATCTAAAAGATGTATAATCCAAGAAGCTATTATTTCTGATATAGTAATATGCAAACTGCAAAATTTGCATACAATTGATAGTTAACATAATATTTGCAATGAACATTCCACTGTTATCTAAGCCATTATGTATTATGTAGTTCCTAGAATATGTTGAATGTTGTTGATTATTTATCTTGTGTGTTCCAAGTTTATTCTTTTTACTGCTTGATTATGAGGCATTATTTTTTATAGATTACAACAAATTTGCTATTACAGTTCAGCCAAAGAGACATATTCTAACAACATGCTGGAGTGTATTTGTAAGTGCAAAGAGTCTTTTTTCTCATGATTCAGTGTTTTTGATAAGGTAAGCCTACAAATCTATCTAGAACCATCATTGATTTGAATTTTAATAGCTTTTTGAATTTTACAATAAGTTTCCAATCATCATTGGACAAATCATCCTAAAAAAATAAGAAGAATATTCAATTTTAGACATTAAAAGTTTTATCAGCAAAAAATGGAAAGCTCCAATGTTTGATTATCATAAGATGCATAGTAAATACAATGTACAACTACGTCAATGTTGATATCCAATAACCTTACCCTTTAATTTTCTTTCAATATATCTATGGATCTTCTGGTGAGATGACTCACAAATTCATCCTCCATTTCAAAATCCCTACCAAACATTTTTTGTGCTTCATCAACATTTCTCCCAACATTCTATAAAGTTTGTATGCTAATTCATTTTCAAAAAAACATTTCAAAACAATATCCAAAATTGTATAAAACTATGAATAGAAACAAAGGCATCTTCTCAAAATACCTTCGTCGCCACTTTTCCACCCTTCTTAGCCATTTCAACGGCTTTGCGATTGATCTCAATTGAAGCTATTTTTCCAATATCTATGAAATATTTTGTGGGAACACATAATGGTGTTCCAATTTGTACATGCAATCAACACATATGGCTTCAGACAAACCAAAAACAATATAAATACAACCATATTTTACATGCATTAAATCATAACACCAAAGAGACATTTTAGATACTTATTGTGTGGTCTCACATCATGCCCCATTTTTCCCTTAGAAAAATGTGGACCCCTTTTTTCTTCTGATTTTCCCTTTCTTCACTTTCTGCTTGCGTTGGTGTGTTTCTTTTGGAGGAAATGGTAAAATGAAAGGCCTTGCTCCAAAATGCCTAACTCATGCTCAAATTGATGTCTTCCTTGGCTTGGGGTGTTTGCAAATATTTTTTCTACGACTTTATTGTTTATCTGGATTCCCAAGTTTTTGGGTGTCGGGTGTTGTTGCTCTAAGTGTAGTGTATTTTTTGTAAAGCTTGCATTGTAGCTAGCCATTGTACCCAGTGAGTTTTCACCCAAGAGAAGTTTTCCCAAGTGTGTGTGCATCAACACTTCTTTGGTTTAGCCTAGTCGTGACTTTTCTCTTCTTCGGAACCAAAAATTAGAGGTTTTGGGAACTGGGTTCATTTTGAACCATACCAATCTTTATTTTTACCCGCACCTGGGTATCCTTGCACTTGTTTCCCATAAAATCGGTAAGCAAAAACCCAACCTTGGTAACTCTTTGAAACCGTGTGTTAGATGTTTCAAATCCTATTGCTAGCAAGTCATTCAGCATCCAAGATGGACGCTTCCTCTGATGTCATTGTCCCATGAGGACCAACATGACACACAAGTGTGACACATCTACCACCTATGTCGCTTTCCTTTCAAAGGTGGGCCTTGATGTAGGAATCAAGGATTTTGTGATGTGAACCCTAATTTTCCATGATTGGACCTTTGTTCAAGTTAATTAATGCACAGTAAAAGGAATTAATAAAGGTGGCGAACAACACATGTACTTGGCACCACCTCGAGCATGCAATTTCTTCCACAATACACTACCTCATGCAAGATCATCCATTTGTAAGAACATTAATGAATTAAAACAATGGTTTTAGCATGCAGAGAAAAGTAAGTTTTAGAGTGCAAGAGAACATGTTTATCAGGGTTAAACTCTGTATTTGTTCATCCATACTATTAGTAAAACCAAGTACTTTTCTTTTAACTGAATTATGTTAACCTTTATGCATGTATGGTTCTAATTAAATAGCATTATCTCTAGTTAATTTGTGAAGAAAATACTATTATTCTTAAGGGTTTTAACCTAATTCCAATCAGTAAAGGATCATGGGTAAATAAATTTTTTAAGAATTATTAAGAATACATGGTTAGAATTAGCCCTAACTTGTATGTAGAGCACATATATGCTAATAATGTAGGAAATTAAAGGAGACATGAATACTTCAAGGAAGAAGAAGCCCAATGAGGAGTTTGAATTTCTCATTTCACAAGAAATACCTACCTATGGGATTATTACAGATACACGTCTGAGAAGCTTCAATGAGTATGAATTCACCAGGAGGATTCATCAAGAAGACGCCACTTAGTGCACTAGAAATATGGTCGCTAGTGGAATGCATTTGGCAAGAGGGTTCCCATTGGCAATGGAGGCCCCTGAATTAGTCCTAGAGTGTATGAAATGGTATGACCTAGTTAGGAGGGATGTTGTAAAAGAAGGAAGAATCTAAGTAGACCTATCAACAGATGGTATTGTGTATACATTTGGGCTCTCCTTGTTCAACAAGATGAATAAATTTGAAATAAAGGATGCAACTACAACATATATGAGATTGAAAGAGCAAAATAAGGTCATGTTATCGACATGGTTCTAGGAGAAGATGGTGATGATGTTGAAGCATATCCTGAGGTTGTTATTCATTGAAGAAATTCAAGATATGATAATCCTATTGAGTAGAATTCCTGGATGCAGAGATGCCAGCAAATTTGAACCCTGGATGTTTGAAATTATTAGGAAAATGAGGGAAAATCCTAGGCGGATACGTTGGGAAAGATTTATTAGTGATATATTGCACAAAAAGATGCAAAAAATTTAAATACCCAATGGTACACAATGTCCTCATATGTTGTCTAACCCTATGTCCTAAAGGAAAACATATGTAAGGTTTGAACATAGTAGGTACTCTAGGAAGAGAACCAAGAAATAATTTGATTTATCATAATTTTCCCTAGATTACTGCTTACCAGTACTGGGAGCACTACCACAAGGTGAATGATGTGTTTGTTATGAAGCTAGTAAGGTTGATAGAAGGGGATAAGTCCAAGAGACTTCCTTTTGAATCACAGGATGTTATATGCACTGTTGGATGTTGGTTTGTTTAATTTCCTACATTCACCTACATTAGAGGGGAAGGGTTTATAGACTACCCCTTCATGTTGCCAAAATATCCAATAGATAAGATATATTGCTTGAATTTGTGAGACAGGTGCTATCGTCTCATAACATTTTTTCACAAATACACAAGAAAGGATCAGTGAAATTCCCTATCACTATTGGGAATTATAAATGCATTTCGGCTAAAAATACCAAGCTATGTGAAGATTAGTTGAAAACTTATGAGCTAGAGTTCTTCATGCTTCGAAGGGAGAATTATGACCCAGTAGAGAGTCTTTCCAAGAACATAAGCAAGAAATATGCCCATGTTCCTCACTTAGAGGACTATTGGTATGATTGTGATGATGACCAAGAAATAAAGATTCTCAGAACTCATGATGTTCCTGGAAAAATGGATGTTGATAATGGAGACATAAGCAACCCAGCTTATGAGTCAGATAATTTTTTTGATGAACCTATCCCAGACCTTGACTGGAAAAGGAAGGTGTGATGCCCTACCTAGCAAACCCCAAAGGACCACTACAACTAACAAATTACCGCACAATTTTTTTTTTTTGAAATTGAAACATTGCATAAGATAAATATGTACATACACTATATGAAAAGCAATTATGCATTTACAAAATCATCTACGTCCTCTGGGGTACACAGGATGGTATTACGATACCTAGACTCTTACCAAAATGATAGTGAATGAAATCCAAGATTACATGAAAATAACATACAACCATCCATGATCGATAGAGTTGAAAAGGTATACATCAATTATTACATTTCAATTCATAGTTCAATATTACAATTGTGGAGCATATTTCCACAAATACAATGCATCATGGATACAATAGTGCATTACATAATGCTTCCCTTATATCAACGAGAAGAGTATATCAAGTACAAGAATAATACATCAAGGAAGAATAAGGTGCAAAGTGTGGAACCGTCTTCAACCAAGTGAAGCTCTAAAATTTTGCATTTGCTTTCACTTCACGAACACCGTCTAAGGACCCAATGGGGTGCAAAGCACGTTCCACCTGACCACGTGGACCCTAAGGCCCACCCCCCATGCTAGGATATGACAAGAAAGACCCACAACCAAATCAGTCAGGTGAACAATGACAAACAGGACCCCACGACAAGAGCAACAACAAACACAAGACTACATCCACTTCTAGAGGTACAATCACAACAAGAAGGAAACAACAACATAAAAAGTTGCTACAGGGTGGAGTGTCATCACAGAAGCTCAACATGGGTTACCCAATGCGGATCTTCATAGGTTACCGCCCCCTACATGGTTAAACCTTGGCAACCTCAACTAATCCCCGGCCCCCATTCTCACTCATGCGGGATCAACATACCTTTCAAGAGGACAAGGTAGTTGACCTTTGCCATTCCAAGCCTTCCCACTCATCCCAAGCCTATATGAGCACTAGGCCATGAGTGAGGCTACATTATCTGAATTAATGTGAGAAACTACCCAAACCCCCTAATTAATTATTAGGTTATCACTAATTAAAGAAACTCTCAATGAGTTACCCATACGCCACTGTGTGCATCAGCCCCCATTGAAAGCCACTCCCCCTACTAACAACAAATATCAAATTCACAAACTGGGTAAGCCCACTTGCAAAAATAACCAAAGCCAAATCAATAAATACACCAAGAGAGACATGTACCATCTCACGCTAGTACTTCAAATTAAACAACTTCCCAGTGCAAGGCTAAACCCACAAAAACACAATCCAAGTATAAAGATCAACCATTACCCAAATGACAAAGTCATGTAGCCACCCACTTTCAAGTGGAGCAAAATAAAAATCATGAAAATACTCAAGGCTTGTTATGGGTTACCCTATGCGGATCTTCCTAGATTTCCGGCCCCCATCCCGAGTTACCCAGGCAGCCTCACTAGATCTCTGGCCCCCATACCAACTTATCCAAGTTAAAACCATACTCCCCTCAAACCTCTCAAAGACTCTCAAATTGCTAACACAATGGTTTCCAATCAAATTGGCTACAATCTCATGATCTTAGAAGACTAAAATACAATCCACAATTTACAAATCAACAGTGTAGAAGAACTAGGGTTAACATCATAGCAAAACCTTCAAACTCAACAAAAATGACATAATCCCCTCAATACAAAACCAAACTCAAAATAAAATCCTCTCAATGCCCATTAGGCACAAATGGGCTCCCACTTACAACCATAACCAAAATCAACATATATTCAAAAAAATTATACAATTCCCAATAAATAATATAACATTCAATCAAACAACCCTTACATCACAAACATGATTACTCCATAGAACAAAATCATTTCCACATTGAACAACAATCAAAACAATTCATTCATGGGAGAACATTATAGCACCATTTCTAAAACTCATTATATAAACCCTAACTTTTCTTACTAAACCATTCGCATAATAATACTCAAATGTCCATTATAACTATTAATCTAATTTTCTAATTCTTTTACCTACTCAATCGATTAACTAACCTAAACACCAATATTCTAATTTAATAACTTTAATATATATAAATATATATACATATATAATATTTTAAAATATAAAATAGCAACACAAGGATTGAAAGTATATAAGTATTTTTTTTGCATAATCAATGCAAACATAAGTAAAACAGCTAATAGGACATCCAAGGGAGACCTCAATTTTCTCCACACATGATGCCCTAACAAGCTAATAATATGACTAATAAAAAACTTAACAAAACCAATAAGCATCAACAAGCAATACATCCAATGGTGACATTATTTTCATATTTACTAAAATTCCTTATTTATCAAACACACCATCACTATGGAAAACCTTCGCAACTCATACACTGATACAATTAAATTAAACAATTGAAGACACTAAAATATCCCAAGGTTCAAATGAGAGGAGATCGAAGTTCGCAATGTTAAGAAAAACATACATCCTCCAACTTTCCAAAATATTATGAAATTTCATGTAGTTAAAGTATATAAATAACTATATTACTAATTGTTAAAACATATAATTTATATAACAAAACTCCAACCTAACATAGTCATTTATATTCCACGATTATACACTCAAGATTCAATGATTACATACTTCTAAATTTCATAAGATAATTGAACTATATTATTCACATGATTATCAATTATAATGCTTATATTCCTCTTTCCAATTTGTATATATGAGGTTATCCAATCCATGCTAATATTATTTCTTTCCCCAACCCCCACATTCTTAGAATCAAACATGGTTCTAATGTGAATATTAAAAGACCAATGGTCACAACTTCTAAAACATAATTTGTATGCAGAGTGGTGAAACTTATAAAAGAATTATCCAAAAACACTATCCCAAGCTAAGATTGTAATATGATTAAGATCCTTTTATTATAGTCTCAAACATCCATCAATACAACAACTTGATCATTGAGTAAGGAACCTAAAAATATTCTCTCTTTATTCAACTAGAGACCATGCTTAAAATACATCTCCAAATTTATTATTGTCTGGCAATGATAATAATTGAGAATGTATTAATACCTATCTTGGACCATGGTGCATCCTAAGATATTTAACAATGAAATAATATTTTCTATATCACATAATAATCATCGCATTTGGAATAATAGATAATTTTTGATAAAATTCATTGTTCTCAACATAAGAGTGAATTGAAAGGCCTCTAAGTATTTCATAACAAATCTACTATTTAAGGACAGAACCATGTAGTAAATAAATATGAAAGAAGAGTATGGAGTACTTAATTCAATTTCATGACCACTCCTTTAGTTATTATTAGAATAATTTCAGACAATGGAACACCAACAGATCTATGCCAAGGTTGACAAGGATTTTATATTGTGGTCTCTTCCCTAAGTTTAGAATAATTATATCTATCATAAATACAATTCCACACCTAATTTATGACCACCCACTGGCAATGATAATAATTGAGAATGTATTAATACCTATCTTGGACCATGGTGCATCCTAAGATATTTAACAATGAAATAATATTTTCTATATCACATAATAATCATCGCATTTGGAATAATAGATAATTTTTGATAAAATTCATTGTTCTCAACATAAGAGTGAATTGAAAGGCCTCTAAGTATTTCATAACAAATCTACTATTTAAGGACAGAACCATGTAGTAAATAAATATGAAAGAAGAGTATGGAGTACTTAATTCAATTTCATGACCACTCCTTTAGTTATTATTAGAATAATTTCAGACAATGGAACACCAACAGATCTATGCCAAGGTTGACAAGGATTTTATATTGTGGTCTCTTCCCTAAGTTTAGAATAATTATATCTATCATAAATACAATTCCACACCTAATTTATGACCACCCACACCTGTAACTTATACCTATAAACCATATCTACAATATGAATAATAATACATGTATCTATATTCATTATCATTTATTATAGAGGTTGTAAATCAACTTTGTTGTCATATTATTGTTTATAGCACCTATTCAAGAGGAAGTAAATTTAATTAGAACTGGCAATGATTTTAATTTTAATGTTAATGATATATGTAAGCTGGTGGCTTATGACCCAGCTAATACTATGAAGGCATCCATCAAGCCATAAATGGCAGGGGAATTGTCAGATGTTGAAGTTGCTATTGCTCTAGGAGATATGTATGCAAAATGTGAGGTGTAAATAGGGAACACGAATTGTTTGACAGAATGCCTCAAGGAGATGAAATCTCATGGATTGAAATGATTACAGGATATGTATGATATGGATTTACTAAGAGGGCTTTAGAAAATTTCAAGCAAATGCAATTGGCAGGTGTAAAGCCAACTCTACAACTGGAGCCAACATCCTCCTTCCGCACCAATCAAGGGAGCTTTGGAATGGGATATGGAAATCCTCCAAAGCACAATGCGGGAGGAAAATTTTGGTAGATGTTGTGGTTGCAACTACATTGGAAGACATGTATGCAAACTATGGTGCAAAGACAGGGCGTGTGAACTATTTTACAGAATGCCTCAAGAGATGTCATCTCTTGGAATGAAATGCAACGATTGCAAAAATGTGCACAAAATGGATTTTGCAAGGACACTCTCAAAATCTTTAAATTAATGAAGCACTCTGTAACGCATCTTAACACTGTAAGCTTTTCTTGTGCTCTAGGTGCGCGTAGTCGTGAAGGTTTGGTGGATGAGGGTTGCACATACTTCACACATCTGTAGCCCTCATTGCATTACAGATATAGTTGATCATTAGGAGTGCATGGTTAACCTTTATGCCCGTAATGGCTACCTTGAAGACAACCCAAACTTATTACTAAGATGCCAGTATAACTTGTGGTGCCCATGGATCATCTCCCACCCAACTGCACTGACAGATATGTATGCAAAATGTGAAACCCAGACACGGCACGCGACTGTTTGACAGAATTCCTCAAAGAAATGTAATCTCATGGAATGCAAAGGTTGCAGGATGAGCACAAAATGGATTTGTTTTAAAGGCTTAAGAAACTCTCAAGAAAAAGCAATCATCAGGGGAAGGCGGGTATAATATTTTAACTACGCAGAGTAAAGGATGCTGATAATGTTAAAACCTAAATGTGTGCATTATAGAATCTTGGCTGTAATTTTCATTTTAATAAACATACCCTAAAATCACCGTCAAATCCTTATTTTCAGGTTGTAGCTACGCTAAATAGGATAAGTGAAAGGTCATTACCAGCGAGACGGAGTTTGGAGGAGCGACAGCCATGCTTGATGTTGTAGTCGATAGAAGTTGCAAATGCACTGGTAGACATGTATGCAGAAGGAAGGAAACAAAGACAAGGCGCATATTATGTCTGAGAAATGTGATCTCCTGAAATGATCTCCTTCCCCATCTCTCTCCCTAAAATGGATTTGAAGATAAGGCTTAAGAAACTTTCAAGCGAATGCAAAAGACAGGTGTCACCAAATTTCCCTCCCTTCTCCTTCCGACTCCACACTTGTCAAGCATGCAAATAAAGAAACAAATCAGAAGGCACGTAGGGCTTTTGATTCGTTTAATAATATTTCCTTTCTTTTTAAAAGAAACAAATAATAATAATGTTGGCAATACCCATATTGTAATTGCAATTATAATTACTAATATTAATTATGTTTAAATTTAAAATCAACCTTATTAATAATTACATTAATATTTTATTGTATTTTATTTAATTATTCATTGTTTAATTAAAATAATGGTATAAACCTTCAAATTAATTTAATAATTTAATTAATGACATTTATTCAATAATCTAATTATTTTAATAATAAAACATTTACTCTCGACTCAACAATTTAATTTAATTAGCTAATTGAATAAGGCCACTTAAAGTGTTAAGTTTACCAAATAATCCAATGGCACAATTATCAACGAAATCACAAATAACACGTACACAAAAATCCAGAAAGACCGATTCAGAGGGGCGCTACAGAAGGAGGTCGTAACCATTAAAGAATTTTCTAAGCAAGTACTAAATTATACTCAATCTTGGATAAATTGTTACCTCAAAGTAATGAAGGAGATTGGGATAACACCCATATACCCCCGCAATACCAAGAGAAAACAAAAGCATGTATGTGAATTAGGGTATAATGGGGGTGCTGAAAAGAAAAGAAAATTTATTGATGTGAGGGCAGCTAAACAAGGTAGGGAAGAAGTCACTAATACCTCAAGCCAAGGATTTCAATGGCATCACAACCAGTTGACCCCGAATAGAGAAACTATGGCCACTCCAACCAATATGATGGAAACACCAAAGGTGGAATTTTCTTCCACTACATTGCCAAGAGCACAACCCCTAACTTCTAAAGAAGTAGGAATTAGAACACAGGAACATGTTAGGACAAGGTCAACATTGCAAAATGTAGTTGCCATGTTTACCTCTCCACCCTTTGTTAATACAATAGCAATAAGACAAACTTTGGGAGAGACACCCATAGCTATAGGGGAAAATTCAAAAATAACTGCAGAGGAAGCTACATGGAGAAATTTGAAAAGTGGTTTGCTATATTGGGATGGTTTAAGAAGCAATCCAAGGGAAATCCAATAATGCAACTCGTGGTGGAAGAAGTGTTTGAAACAGGGTTACAACTGAAAAATAGGGAAGAAGAAGAATTCATAGTAGGATCACTCACCCAAGAGGCAGGAAACCCTGAAGAAATAAATACAAGGGAAGAGATGTCACCAATGAAAGAAATAGGGGGCACTACAATTCAAAACCCTATTTCCATTATTGATGAAGATGAAAAACATGAATATGTAGTTGATAATCATGCAACTAAGGATCAACCTTCTCAATGAAGAGTCGAAGTGATTACTGAGCAACCCCTGACTTCTGGAGAACTAGGTGAAAGTCAAGATATAGATAAAGGTATAGATTCATCTCAAACCTTGGGAAAGAAACAGGGAAATGGTGAAAATATTGATGTTTCAGGACAACTTGAAAAGTCTGCTCCAGGAAATGATGTTCAAAAGGAGGAGGCAAGACAAAAAAAATATAGGTCTCAAAGAGAAAGAGATGGGTCTAGATCATTGTAATACAAAATCCTTGCCACTGAGGATAGAGAATGTAAAAGCTTCAGAGGTTGCAACAAGCAACATTGAAGATTTAAAAGAAGAGATTCCTAAACATTCTCATCATCTTCAAGAATGAATTAATACTGAAGAGGCATGAAAAAATGAAGAAGCACCTAACTGGCTAGTCAAGCAATTGGCTAAGCCATTGGAGGTGGAATTGGTGCCTTTGGATTTTAAAATTTTAATGCAAGAACTGGAAACACATAAGCCTAAAGCTAGAGAAAAGACTAAGCATGTTGTTAAATGGAATTCAGATGGAGGGTGAACTCTCCAAATAGCTACTCTAGTAGGAGAAAAGAGTAAGCATGAAATGATGGTTAGGGATTACCAGGTAACAACAATCAATGTAGGACATTCATCATGGGAGCAGGAGTTAGAAGAAATGAGAATGAATTTAGAAACTAATATTGCTCGCATGAAGAAAGATAAACAAAAGAAGGAATTAAAAGAACGGGTTGCTTGTTTAGAAAATTTTATTAAAACATTAGCCCAACCTAGTCAGTCATTGACTGAATTGCCACAAAACCCAATGTTGATGTCCAAAGAACAGGTAGATGTTATTGCAATGCTCTAACATAAGCTTAGCATGTTCAAGGAATGGATAGGGAATCTAGTGAAGCAAGGTGAGGAATCAATAAAAGAGGCAATTGGGAAATGTAAGGAGGCATACCGTTGGTACAACAAGTCTAGAAGACTTGAGAGTGAATGTTGAGACTGAAAAGAATAGAATGATATAGAAGGGTGGAGATTAAAGGCACTTCTTCAGATGGATGTCCAAGATTTGATGAGAGAAAAGGTAATTGTGTAACAAGAAGTTTCAATGCTCGAGAAATGGAAAGTATAGTTGGGTTGAAAGAGTGACACTTTATTGCAATGCATAAATGGATTAGAAAAGGTCACTAAAACAGGTGAGAAGATCATAGACAAGGATTTGAGTTTCATTGAGATGCTAACTCAACAGAATTGTGATCCTTGGACATAGGACAAGATGAGGTAGAAGTGAAGGCTTTCAAGGGATGGATTGAAAAGATAAACAAGGAAATTGTTTAGTCTTTGAGCCGAGAGGTCATTGATGAGATCATAAAGTGCAAGAACGCCATGAATAAATATGAAATAGAAATAGTGCAAAGGAATGAAGTCATCAATAAAATAACAAAAGAATATTCAAGGAATAAGTATAGTTGGAAAGTGATTCAAAGTATTCCAAGGGAACATATAAATCAAGTTTTAATTGCTTTCTGGGAATACCAATAGAAGAAGGGAGAAGATGAGTTATCAAACCGAGGGTCCAGTGAAGAAGTGCATATGGTTGGGTAATGGAAGCCCGAGGGTCTTCTACACAAGTGGAGTTTTTGGAGTGAATTTTGCATGGTTATTCCTAGACCCGACAAAGATAGCTAATCCCAAGGATTTTTTAATAATTTTACATTTTGTGCTAAAATACCCGTGACCCAGAGATCAAACTTTGGAAGCCTGCTGCTAAAAAGAATTCAAAGTATCTTTGACTTAATCTAGAAACTTCATGTTCCAACTGTCATCTGCCATGTGCTATGATTTGATTTGTTTCTCTAATTTTTTCCATGTGTTCCATTTGAACTCTTTGGTTGCCTTGTTTCTTATAAAAGGGCTAGGAGTTATTTTATTTTATTAAGTTCAGAATTTGTGGATTCTGGAGAACTAAAAAAAAAAAAGTTTTATTCTTTTTCATGTTTTATGTTCCATTCCAGACGAAAAAATTGTATGTTTCATTTGAGATTAACTAATATCAAGGCCAATTAAAAGCTATTTCCTAATATGAAATTATATGCAACTAATTGTTTGTTCCTATTGGAAAAGATTGTGTGTTGCACCAGATTTGGGTGCATACTGACACTATTTGGTGGCAAATAATCCATATTTCTTTAAACCCTTGCCTCATTCTATGCCTAGATGTGAAGCGATTTGGTGAAGTGTAGAGTGGTTTGCTTTGATTTAGTTTATTTCTTGAGGCATGTGTGGATAATACCTGGGATAAATCTTTACATTTCAGTATTTTTTTATGCTTTGTTTAGATTAGATGTTTAATATTTTCAAAAAATGTTTTGAAATTGACAAATGCTTGGAGTTTTATCATAAATATTTTGTTTCCATGAAGTTATTAAGTGATTAATGCTAAATATTTTTGAATATATGCAAGTAATTTGAATTTAATGAAATATTATTGTAAATCTTTAATTTCATGAAGTTGTTAAGTGACATGTGAGTGATCAAATTGAGCTTATTTTATGATCCTTTGGATACCAGCTAACCAAGAAAACCATAGACCCCTTGTGTTTAACAATAATTTACACAATGAACCCTAAGTGAACCTAGTGCATCAAGACCTGACATTCCCAAGCATTGGGATCGAGCTAAGATCACCTTAGATTTAGGTTTTCTGGGTGGATATTTCAAATAAAGGTAGGTTCCTCTGGTCCTCGGTGAGAATTTATCTACCTATTGGAGTTTGTGTGCAACATTTGTGTCAACAGAAGTGGCGATAGAAGGATGGCCTCCTTGTTGAAAACAAAGTAAGCTGGAGTTTCGTAGGGTTACTAGTTCTCGATCTAGCAATCCTCGTGTGACATTTGTAGAACTTAGTGGTTGAATGTCAACTAGGGCTCAAAGGTTAAGGTCTATCAGTGCAATCTCATGAAATCAAAACACTATGACACCTCCTTCACCCATAGTGATGGCTTTATTCAACATAGAGTCTCCTATTCAATTTGTTGTATACAATGATCTTCTGAAAAGTCCAGATAAATTGTGTCTGATGTAATATCTCCATAAATATGCAAAATAAAACATAAGTATCTTCAAAGATACATGCTTTAGAGCTAGAATAAAACATGAATATGTTGTGTGCAGGTCATTTCCCTACACATTGAGTGACAAATTTTATCAATGGTATATCAATCTACCTCTTAATTTTGTTAGGACATGGCAAGATATGGAAACTAAGTTCTTAGCTAGGTTTAGGACACCAGTAGATCCTACCTTGCTATATCATCATTTTTTTAAATAAAAATATTTGATGCCAAACCTATAACAACTTTTAATGATAGATTCCAAAAGGCTCATTCTAGGTTTCAAGTACCTAACGTTGTGGATAATTTGTCTGCATTTTTTTTTTATTACACCACAGTCGATCCATTGACAACGATGTTTGTGAAAAGGAAGAAAAATCCTCCTACTACCCTAACTGAAGCCTATGCGGAAGCTATAAGTGTGAAACTAGAAATGAAACATCTCGAAAGCATATCATCTATGAACGGTGGGAATAGTTTGAATAACTATCATATCCCAGGCATGAGTGGAGTCCCATTAAAATACAGTGACTCCTAACCCTTTACCTTTGACGGTCCAGAATGGGTCCTTTCCGCAGAATAGCTTCTTTCAACCCAAAATTATTCAAGCATTAGTCCTAGACCCTAGCCCAGCTATCATTGAAATATATCCTAATGGAAATTCTTTCTTTACGCAAGCTCAAGAGATTCAGAGAGAAAAGTATCAAGAAGATAAAGAAGAAATTAAAGAAATAATAACTCAGCTTAAGAGATTAACGACTGAGGTTACACAGTTGAGAAACCAAAACTTCTATTTTCATAATAAGAACCAAAATTTGCAAGGTCAAACATATAATGTTCCCAGATCGCCTAGACCTTGGAATACACGACCTAACAATGGGGGAGTATCTACACCTCTAGCTAATGCTAACTCCTCTGAAGATAGGTCCACATCTAAAGTGAGTTTAGTTGAACTTTCCATGAGTAATTGGTGTAGGATTCATAATACTAATGCTCATACGGAAGCTGATTTCCCATAGTTCAAAACTACATCGGATATTTTCCTAGCTACAATGTATCATAATGATCAATGTGATTCTCACCCTCCCCAAGGAAATGAACTAGTTCTAGTAGGATATGATTCAACATTGGTATTAGATAGTTATGTATGTTTTGAGTTACTTGCTATTGCTAAGAGTAATACCTATGAGGTGGGAGATAGTTCAGCCATGACCTTGGAAACTTAAATGTTTCCTTATCAAGATGAAAATGAACCTCATAATGAAGCTGATGAAATTCATGTTTTTCAACAGCATCCAAAAGGACACAGTTACAACTTGAGGAGCAACACCAATGGTGGGAGTAGGTTCAAAGGACCCTTGACTACGTCAATCCTACCTAACAACTTTCATACTCCAGCAAACGATAAATCCAATAATAATCTAGGGTTACCAAAGGTAACTTCACAATATAATAATTCTCAGAATCCTCCACAGAGTGGTAAAACAAAATTCACCGAGCAAAATAATTTGACTAACTATTTGGTGGAAGAAATAAAAAAGGTAAAGATTAGTTTATCTTTATCAAAATTACTTAAAACATCTATAATCAAGAAAGCTTTCTTAAACATGTTAGAATTGTCCAAAGAAATCTCAATTAGCAAAGAGATGTAGGTGAAAGACAACTCCATTAAGACGAAGGACAAAAACATTGTTCCTATGATGGATGTGCATGTAGCTTTTTATAAAGGGAGATAGAGTCACCATTGTTTTTGTTAACACTAAGTATTTTTGGTAAGAATCTCCATAATTTCTTGGTAGACTCAGAAGCCTCCACCAATGTGATGCCTTTGTCTATATTTCAAACACTAGGTTTAACCTCGACTAGTTCCTTAAAGAAAATTACTTAATTGGAAAAAATTGAGGTGAATGTAGTTGGAGAGTTAACTAACATCCATATACAGTTAGCATTGGATCCTAGGATTCAGTACTATATTGATATCCAAGTGGTCAAGATATCAGATACCTATGAGATGGTGTTAAGTAGAGATTGGTCAAATAATTTGAATGGATACATGGCCACTAATTTTCACATATGTGGTTACCTTGGAAAGGAGTTCCTAATCAAATCATAATAGAGAGAGAACCACGTATGAGTCAATGTAGAAATGTATGATCTAATCACTCTAGGGACAAATGTGCTAGTAGAGTCTAACTATGACTCTTCTGAAGGGGAAGATAGTTGATTGGAAAAGTTTCAGAAGGTCATTATCAGAGAATCCTGCAAGGGCCAAAAGGCTAAAGATTCATTGAAAGGTTTGTTTTTACAAGGCTGGTGCAGGTTGCACAATTCTACACATTCAAAGGACAGTTGTGTGATGTGTTTGGAAGAATTGGAAATCAGTGCTATCTAGAAAGTAAAATTCTTAGTAGGTTTAAGCCTGAAATGCCTAGCAATAAAACACATGCAACGCAGACTGAAACTATTAATTTATCAACTTTTAAAAATGCTAAGTTCAAAGCCACTGAAGAACAAGCCTGGATCCTTAGATTTGATGGATCAAAATACAAACAAGGGATAGGGGTAGGGGTTGAGTTGATCATTCCCTAAGGTAAGTCATTTCTTGTTGCTTATAGATTACAATTTCAATGTACTAACAATGTGGTAGGATATGAAGCCCTCATCCATGGTTTTTTGCTCACTATCAAGAAGAAGGTCAAGATTCTTAAAGTATTTGGTGATTCAAAACTAGTGGTCAAAAAAGTCAGGAAGCAGTATATATGTCATTACAAATGCTTGTCTAGCTATAGGCATCGAGTGTGGGATTTGATTGAAGACTTCAACGCTTTTAACATTACTCACATCACATAGAGATTTAATTAGAGAGAAGATGTCTTAGCTACTGTTGATAGTACTTTAGAACCATTTAATGCTTCAGACCTGAGAAGGTTTAATGTTGAGTTGGTTCAGTTTCCTTCAGTTTCGAATAACATCACCAATCTACAAGAATTCAAAGATGATAAACACATTTTGGAGTTCATTACTAATTTGGGTGTTTTCAAAGCTCAGATAATTGAGGAAGCAAATCGCTCGGATTGTAAACTTCAGGATGATGAATTAGCTCAATCAAAGGATAATAATATTCTAAAATAAATTATTGAATTGGAAAGATTGTTTGATATAAATTAGATAACTCAGTAGAAGGACCTGCCTAAAACTGATGGGGGGAAATCTAAGTTGTATAATTTGAATACCGAAGAGGACCCTAAGAATGTGTTCATAGGTAAAGTATACACTAAGTAAGAGCGAAGAAACATTTCTTAGGCACTCAGGGATTACTGGAAAGTTATAGCATGGAAATATGAAGACCTAAAGACATACGACACCTCCATCATAACTCATACAATCTCGCTAAATCTTGATGTGAAGCCTTTCCAATAGAAACAATGCCTAGTAAATGCTCTTTTAGAACCCTTGACTCAGAAGGAAGTATAGACGCTCCTCTCAACCAAGATTATTTTTCCTATTAGGCATTCTACTTGGGTAGCTAACTTAGTGCATGTTAGAAAGAAGAATGGAGACATTCGATTATGTGTGTATTTTCAAAATCTTAACAAGGTGTCTGAGAAAGATAATTAACCTCTACCCTCGTTGGATGAAGTATTGCAGATTTTCAATGGTTCACAGATCATGTCCTTCTTGGATGGATTCTTAGGATATAACCAGGTAATGGTTGCTAAGGAGGATCGGATGAAAACAACCTTCACTGCCAAGTGCGGAACTTTTTCTTATAGAAGGATCTTGTGTGGGTTAATAAATGTTGGAGAGACATTTCAGAGAGCAATGGAATACACCTTTTGAGAATTGGTTGGAAATTTCATTATAATATACATGGACGATCTCACGGTGTTCTCCAAAAATAGAGGAGATCATGTTTGTGATCTTAGAGCCATATTATAGAAATGTGAAACATATGGAGTGTCACTAAACCTGAAGAAATGCATTTTTGAGGTAACTAGGAGTAAATTGCTTGGACACATTATCTCGGAAAGGTGTATTTCGATAGGTCCGGATTGAGTGAGTGCCTTGTTAAAATTGCAACCCCCGGGAAGCAAAAAAAAAATTGAAGTCCTATTTTGGAAAGATTAATTTTGTTAGAAAGTTCATTATTGGATTTACTGAGATAGTAAAGCCTCTTAATTATATGTTAAAAAGAACACCAAAATTGAATGGAAAAATGAGACTAAGCTCACTTTTGAATAAAAGCTGCAATTGCATAAGCTTTAGTGTTGGTAAGTATGAATTATGTTAAACCCTTCTACATTTATTCTTTTGCTTCAGGTCATACATATGCAGCTACATTAACACAAAGGGGTGAAAATAAAGAAGAAAAATCAATTGCATTCATGAGCACTCCCTTTAAAGAGGTTGAGTTAAGATATATGGATATTGAGAAGCAAGCCTTTGTGCTGGTTAAGGCAATAAGGAAGTTTCGACACTACATTCTCAGGAGTATAATTAAGGTGATTGTGTCTAATGCAGCGATAAAAATGTTACTCACACAAAGTGAACTTGGAGAGAAAAGAGCTAAATGGGTCATTATTTTACAAGAGTTTGACTTGGAAATTATACCCATGAAGTTGGTTTCAGGACAGGCATTGGTTAAATCTATCGCTGAGATTGATCCTCAGATCTCTAGTCAACAATATACCCTATATGTGGAAAATCAAGATGATTGGTACTTGGATATTTGGTACTATTTGGTCAATAATAGCTATCTAGACAACATGCAAAGACATCAAAGAAGATCCCTAAAGATTAAATCCCAGAGCTCTATGATTAAAGGAGGGGTTCTCTTCAAGAAGAACTGTGAAGGAATCTATTTAAGATGCTTAAACAAGAGGGAAGTAGGTGAAGTGTTGTAAGAATTACACAATAGGTTTGGCACAGCTCACGGAGCACCCTTAGCCACTGCTCACCTCATTCTAAGAGCTGGTTATTATTGGCTGACTATTTTCAAAGATACGTATGAGTATATAAAACATTGTTATACATGACAAACTATTGTAGACAAAGGAAGATTTAATGCATAACCATTATAGCCAGTGATGGAGATGTGTCCCTTTGCACATTATGGATTAGATTTTATAGGCACAATTAATCTACCATCATCTGCAAGCCACATGTATGTGTTGATTGCTATTTATTATTGTACTAGGTGGATTGAAGCATGCTATAATAAAAAATGCACCATAGAAGTGGTAATCAATTTTTTAGAAGAAAATATCATTACCAAGTTTGGAGTACCGTATGCCTTGGTATGTGATAATGGCCCCATTTTTTTTCATTGAAATTTTCCAATTGGGCATTTAAATATGATATAATGCTAAAATTTTCATCTAATTATTACCCATAGGGAAACAGATTAGCAAAATCATCAAATAAGAACCTATTGGACATAATTAGAAAACTTATTGAGAAAAATCTCAGGGAATGGCATTCACTACTAAAATTTGACCTTTGGGTTGACCGAACTAGGATGAAATCTACATTGGGGAATTTTCCTCTTACCATTTGGTCTATGGAGTTGATCTCATATTGCCCATAAATTTGAATATAGGATACATGGCAGTTTGCCCATGAGTATGTTGGATTAGATGACCATAATGAAGCTCAGTTGTTACAACTGATGCAATTAGATGAAAAATGTACTAGGGCAATAGATCATTTTGCTAAACATCAACCTGTAGTAAAGTGTTGGTTTGACAAAAGCAATAGATTAAAATATTTTAGAATATCTGACAAAAATCTACTATGGCAATAGATCATTTTGTTAAGCATCAATTTGTAGTAAAGTGTTGGTTTGACAAAAGGGCTAGATTAAAATCTTTAAGAATATTTGACTTAGTCCTATCTTGGGATAAATCCCATGAATGCAAGGGTGAACACAATAATTTTGATAAGGGAAAACCCACAAAATTGGTTTACAATTCCATTCAGGAAGGAAAAATGAGCTTTCAGATGGAAAACACTTTAGGGGGTTCACTAGAACTAGGAGGGTTCACTAGAACCCCCTAAAGGGTTTGATAGAACCAGGGGGTTTGCTAGAACCAAGGGGTTTGAGTGAACCCCCCTTTAATGGGTTTATTTTTTAATTGCATTAAAGGAGGGTTCGCTAGAACCCCCCTTTTCCCCTCTTCTCCCCCTATGACACCAAAAATCTCCAGAATTTTTCCCTTCAAAGCTCGAGTTGAGGATGAAAATGGAGGAGACTTCATAGACCCAACTAGATGATGGTAGTCCTTGAAACGAACTATCCAACAAATATAATTTTAATATTTTTTGGTTTTATTATGTATTTGTTTTATTAGTTTGATTAAACAAAGGTTTTTTACCGAAAATCAAGCTCTTTGTTATGCACATGTGGAAAAATAGCAGATTATCAAAAAAAAAATTGAAAAATATTAGTGCACTAGATATTGAAGTCCTTGATCCAACAAAAAAAAATTAATTTCGATACATACAAAAAAATTTATGTTGTATACGGTTCGCCTATGTCTGAGTTGTAATTGGTTTGACTTCGGAACTTGATTAACGAAAAAATATTCAATAAAACACTATGAAACCAAATGAAAGCGTTAGATATCGTAGTTACAAATTTAAGTTCGAAAAGAAATAGAATTTTATCCTTCATGGAAAAAAAGTTATGTTGTATACAGTGAACATCACTCCTTAAAAATGGTGTTTACTGAAAAAAACTAGTTTTTGGAAGAGATGGAAAAAGAAGTGCAATCTGATTCCAAAAATTTTGAAAAAAATATATTTAGAATCTATAGACAAAATATCACTGTAGACACCCAAATTTGACCACTCCCACATTGTCAAACTCGTCTACTTTATTCGTCTATTTCGTCAATATTAATTAAATGATTTATTTAATTAATATTTCACCTTCTGCCTAAGGTTCCTAAAGTATTTAATTTAGCAATTAAATACTTTACCTTACACCTTTTCCTCTCTAAATTAAATAAACATATCAATTTATTTAATTTAGTCATTTAACCTTTTTGAATAAAATCAATTTTAAATTCTTCATTTTTCTCTCCCCTTGTCACATCCTCCATAACCCTCTTCTAATCTGGATTAAGTTAATTAATCCATGATTAAGATGTGCACACCTTAATCAGGATTAATGTCACATCCTCCATATTTTACCTCTTGCTTCTAATCCCTCATTAATTTTCTTAATCATGTATTTGCACAACCTTAATCTATTCTCTTGCTACATTTAGCATACCTTTTTTATCAACCTTTACATTTGGCATACTTGGCATAGACCCTCTTCCCCATATGAATTTAAAATTCACTTTTTATTCCTCCAAGGATTCTCCTCTTCCCTGTGTGATCATTGAAAGGTCACATCAAGTCACATGAAGCCAAGAACCTTCTATTATAAGGACCTTGTTTTCTCCACAAGGTAGTTTTCAACCTCCCTCATAAGAACCTTGTCTTATCCACAAGGTGCTTATCATATGAATTTAAAATTCATATTTATTATCCCAACCACCTTATCCACTTCAATCATGTGAATTTAATATTCACATTTATTTCTCCAACTAATTCTCTCTTCCCCATGGAGATTTTTTTGAGGAATACTAAAATTCTTCATATGTCACTTTCATTCTCACTTGGGGACAAGAAGCTCATTTTTGAGGAAATCTTCTCTCATCCCAAGGTACTTTCAAAGTACTTGTCCTTCCACATCACTTGTCCTTCCTCCACATCATTTGTACCCTTTCTATCTCACCATGTCCTTTGGACACTTCATCCTCCACATGGAAAAATGTGAGGGCTTGTGAGTCCTCAACTCACCATAGCCCTCCATCTTGGCCATGGTGGCTCAATCCTGACCGTTGAATTATCTAGAGAATTTAATTTCTTCTCTAAATACCCCCCATTTTCATTCATTCATGGACCTTATGCATTTGTAACACCCTTATGCTCTCAAATTTTCAAGCCATCATTAATCTCTAACACACTTGCTCATCTCATACTTAGCACTCATCCTCTTGCATCCATTTTGCTCACTTTGCAACATACCCACCTCGCATCCATTTTCACCACATTTCCATCAAAGGAGCACACAACCAAGCTTCAATTAAGGGACAACCAAGGAGATCAACACAAATAAAGGTATATCACTCTTTGTTTCATCTTTCTTTTATTTGTGTCTAACTTAGGCTAATCTTGAAGTGGTCTTGTGTTTCTTTACATTGCATTTTTAGTAAGTTTCACATATTTGGAAATAAAAAACACTTGCACACATTTTTGGCATGCCCGGTGGGACCCACAGACGGGTCTTTTTTACTCACGTTTGCTATTTTTTGACATTTTGCAGGTTCAGGTGACATAGAGGGGCGACCAATCCCTCAAATAGCCGATCAGGACCTGCATAGGGGTGGCCAAGACCTCAAAGGGGCGGCCAGGACCTATAAAGGGGTTGTCAGGACCTGACAAGGGTGGCCAAGACCTAACAGGGGTGTTTGTATGAGATAGAAACTCCACTTTAGCTCTTTGTTTTAACCAGAGGGCTGGCCAGGACCTGACAGGGGTGACCAAGACCTACAAAGGGGCAGCCAGGACCTGACAGGGGTGGTCAGGCCCAGACAGAGTCTTCTGTAAGGTAAAAATAGCATTTTAAATAAGTTTTTATAGATTGTTTTATGTCGTTTTGGTTATTACTGACCCCCTAACTTGTGTTGTTGGTGGTTGTGAGGATTTTTACTAACGTTTGTGCAGTTATCTCACACTTGACGAAGAACGGCAGTCAAAAACTACTAACACGTTTGTTGCAGGATGAAAGGACCAAGATTTCTAGTTAGCTGTTTGTTTTCATTTTCATACTAATTAGGCACATAGTCTAAGTAGGGGAGTCAAAACACTATTTTTTATGTTTGTAAATAAGCTATTGACGTATCCAATCCCCTTGCGCCATTTGGCGATCCTGGGTGAAGAGAAATCATAGATTACTTAAGTTCTTTGTGTTACCCAAGGGGGTGTTACATCGTTCAAGCTTTCCCCTTGCACTTTGTGTGAGCCCAGGGAGTAGCCTAAGATAGTTAGCATCCTCTTCTTAGTGGGACCTGCTTGGGGATTTCATCACCCAAAGGGACGATCCCAACCATGTGTACTAGCAGGGTATATAAAGGGGGGAGAGAAAAAGTTGTACCCCAATCTAGTCATGTCGTATCTGGTGGAGCGTTGAAGCTATGGTGATACCTAGATAGACGTGAAGAGTTGGTCTGAGCCTTTTAGTATCTCATTGGGGTTCCCGACTCACGCTTGTGACGGGCTAGTGTTCACGGTTGTGCCTCATGTACCGAGCGTATATCAAGGACTCCCTAGATCGCCTTGTTTAGCCTAGTTACAGAACTGTGTTGGCCATACCCCTCATACTAATCTTAGTATTGTGTTGTTTGAACTATCTTTTCTGTGAAAAACCAGTTCATATCTTACTAGTCAAGTCATTCTTGCCTTATGCTTGTTGTTTGAAGTGTTTTCTATCCTTTTCCATAGTCATTTTTCCTAAGTCAAGTTCAAGTCTATTGACAAAGGTGACCACACCCTGACTAGGGGTAACTCTGCCCTCTATCTCAGTCATTTTCCAATCTGTTTGAGTCAAAATTGTCCATCTTTCACTCAAAGGGGCAGCCAGGACCTGACAGGGGCGACCAAGCCTAGTCTAGGGGTGGCCAGGACCTGTCCAAGGGTGACCACGCCCTAAGAGGGGCGACCACACCCAAACAGGTGTTTTTTACATCTTAAACAATCAATTACGAGCATTTGTTCCAATCATTCTGTCAATTCGTTTTCCTATTTTCAGCATTCGTTCCATCATTCTGTTAATCTATTTTCCTATTTTGAGCATCCATTCCAATCATTTTGTCAATCCATTTTCCTATTTTGAGCATTTGTTTTGTCATTCTGTAAATCCATTTCCCTGTTCCGAGAATTCGTGAACCCATTCATCCATTTAGAGAGTTCATTTTTCCATTCGGGGAACCCATTTTTGTTGTTCGAGGAACTTGTTTCATCATTTCGAGAACCCCTTTTGTCGTTTGAGGAATCTATTTCATTGTTTAGGGATCTCATTTCACCATCTGGGGAACTTGTTCCATCATCTAGTGAGTCTGTTTCACTGCTTGTCAGGCTCATTTTCCCGTTCTGATAGCTTGTTTGACCTCATTTCTAATTTAAACAAGTCCAAAAACTAGTTAGGCGACCAGGACCTAGGAATAGGCCACCAGGACCTAGGAACAGGCGACCAGGCCCTAGGAACAGGCGACCACGCCCCTTGAATAGGCAACCTTGCCCAATTCAGAGATTCAAACAGTTGGGGACCTAAAACCTTGTCATTTTCTATGATCTAAACACTTTCATCCCCTTCCGTTCACTCATAATTTATCATTTAGTCAATTTGCACTCTATCCCCTAAACCTTGTTTTAGAGGTTATTATCTGAATTCACCTAAGCATTTGAATCTGATCGTTATCCTACACATCAATCATTATCTTCGGCCCAATCAATCCACTTCTATCTTGAGGTGGATTCGGTGTTGTAAGTCATCATACTCAACCCAATCAATCCATTTCCATCTTGAGGTGGATTCGATGTCGTGATCCTCTCCAATCAACCAAAGACTTAAGTCACCTAGGGTGATTTATGAACTGGGTTTAGAATCCCTTACATCATCCATCATCTAATCTTGTCAGTTGTTTCGTCAAACAATCATGATCTATCATCTAATCCTATCGATCATTTTATCAATCAATCCTTATCTAATCATCTAATCTCAATCATATCCAATCATCCAATCAATCCTATCCAATCGTCCAAATCAACCCTTATCTAATCATTCGATCTCATCATCCCATCAATCAATCCTTTATCCAATCCAATCAATCTTCCAACTGCCATTTAGGTCATCCTTGCATTGAGTCTAGTCTCATCTCAATCCACCCAATAGTTTTTCATTTTCATGCACATGCAAACTAGATCACAAACCAAGAAGCAAATGGCACAACAACAAGGTCAAAGTTCCTAGCCAAACATCCCTCAAGATCCTAACAATGGGGAAAACATCTTTCAAGATCCTAACGATGAGACAAACACCTCTCAAGATCCTAACAATGGTGTGAACATCCCTCAAGACCCTCATAATGGTGCTTCATCACAATCTAACACCGATGGTCAAAATACTTCACTACCCGATGACGAAAACATGATCAATTAGCCTCAAGTCATTGTTCATGAATACTTAAGCAATCCCACTAATGTTCAGATGACGGATCGCCTCCTCAACAAGCGTGGGGATAAGATCCTTGCCACTCTACTCATGAAGGTAGTCAAACTGCCATCTGGTTTTGATATGTCATAGTACACCAACACCCATCCCCCTCCAGTGTATCAAGACCCGCAGAATGTTCCCAAAAATACCTATGTTCCTGAGGGTACACCCATAGATAACTGGTATCATCCTGAGTTTGGAAATGTTGTGATACATCAAGTTTCCAATTATCCTCCCCTTCCATATGTAGCCTCTATGGCACCATCTGATCCTTATGATCCTTATGCCTATGGCATGCCACAAAACATCCCATCTACTCCACCACTTCCACCTTAGTATCCTAGTCAACCACCCGTCAACACTGGGGGCAATCCCTTTCTCACATTGACACGCATTGACACCACCACCAGGACTGGCACCCACATGCAATCTCTTACAGCCCCCTCAAGGTAATACTCCAAAATTCCAACAACCTCACGTTAATCCTCATCAATCCATTACTTCACAGGCACCACCGTAGCATGCAACTATCCCCTCGCAAGCACCACCACAACATACCGCTGTCATTTCTGTCCCCATACAACATCATCAACAACCCGCACAACATAACATGTTGCAGCAAAATGTTCAAAAACCACAGCAGCATACTATCGCTCATATACAACCTCCTCATCAGGTAACACAAACTGCATCACACCCTCAACAACCACCTCATGGTGCCTCTGCAGTAATTCCACAACAACAACACATCCCATCTCACCCTCCTTATCAACAATCACATACGCACGTTCCCACACAAGCGCAAAATAATCCTCTCACACAATATCTCTACCATCCATCTAGCAAATACACTGCTTATGCTAATCTGAACATCCATGTGACTGCTCAGAATCTGTCACGGACGTAACCACCTCCTTACACAAATCCCTTGCAATCACACACCAACCCATACCAACAATAACCTAATCCACAACAACCTTCATACGTCATGCAACAACCCAATGTCGCGTATAATTACCAAACCAGTCCCTATTATACTCAATAGTAGCCTTCGTACCAACAAGGTGCCTCATCCACGTCCTACATGCAACAACAACCACCTCATCAATAGGGTGCTCAATCTACCTCTTATTACCAGCAACAGTCGCCTTATCAACAAGGGGCATCCACATTATCACACTACCAAGCTCCACACAATACCCCATCCACTTCATATTATCAGCAGCCACCACCTCAGCAATAGGCACCCTCCGCCTCTTATTACCAAAATCCATCATCATCCTATCTGCCTTATGCTAATCAGTATCAACCTACACCGTCATATGATCCCAATGCTTTCATCCCATCAGCAATATCCACCCAATCCATCTAATCCAACTCCGCCCGCCAATAAAGAGCTAGAGGAGCTCAAAGCTACATTGAAAGACCTACATGCAGGTACGTCCAAAAAATCCTTCAAGTTTGAGGAGATCTCCCCATATCCATTTGATTCTTTGATTTCACTTATCCCCTTTCCAAAGCATTTTGAGATACCCAAGTTTGAAAAGTATACGAGAACTAAAGATCTAAAGGCCCATCTGTAGGAGCTCTATGCACAATGTCAGGATGTCCAACATAATGACAATTATCTCCTACGCCTGTTCCCTAGAAACTTAGGAGGGTCAGCCTTAGATTGGTTCATGGGACTCAAGAAGGGGATAATTTATTCCTTCGTTGATCTTTCTGAACAGTTTTTCAAACATTTCTTCTTTAATTTGGAGGACATTGACACTCTAGACCTCTTGAAGGAGAAGCAATGTCATGGAGAAACTTTTGCTAAATACCTACAAAGGTGGCAAGCTGTAGCTAGTCGTATGAAGTCCCCTCCCATCGAGGAAGAAATGGTCACCCTTTTTGTGGCTAATTCCCATCCCAAACTAGTGCATGCTCTTAATCTTTATTGTGTCACTACCTTCACAGAGGTTATTGAAAAGGGCTCCATCATTGAGAGAGCGCTTATTTCTAAAGGGAAAATTAAATTGTACAACTCAGATAAGTACAAGTCATTCAGTGAGAAATCTTGTTATTGGAATAAGAACAAGAATGCAGTCAACAATGGTGTCACTGATACTAAACATGTTCAAGTGACCAATACCTCCTAGAGGCAACAATCATCCATGCCCAATGCCATATACGTGCCACAAGGGGCACCTCGACCCCCTCAACAATCCAATCAATACAATCAAGGGAACGGTAAACATCAATACACTCAATTAGGAGAAACCTTGAACGTTGTCTTCCATAGATTGTTACAGGTCAATTACCCAATTACATATCATGTGACCAAGCCACCCAATGAATCTAAGCCTAAACCATCCTGGCTTAAAGAGAATGAATATTGTGAGTTTCACAAGATTTAAGGGCATACTTTAAATAAGTGTCAGAGTCTGAAAAGGTACATCTAGGATCTCATAGATCGGGGTGACATACATGTGGATGCCAACACGGCACCTTCATCCAATGCTCAATTACAGATATATCAAAATGCTTTCGTAAAGCATAACCAAGGTCCTAGCACATCCAACGCAAATCCTAGACCTAGTAACAATAACAACCTAGATAACAGCACTAATAATATACCTATAAGAATGTCCCGCTTAACTTGAGACTCTCATCACACATATTGGGCAAGCGGAACCGCGTGTGTCTATGATACATGTCAAAGGAAAATATCCTCAATGTGTTGTTACCACTCGCCACACTTGCATTACTGTCCCTGGAGCCTCCACATCAGCCCCATCACCTCCTGTGAGCTCTCAGTATAACATCCTTGACCATTTAGGAAAGATCGCAGTGCAAATATGTATCCTAGATTTGCTAAAGTCTTCTCATGTATATCAGGAAATCTTAACGAAAGCTTTATAGGATGCTCGTTTCCCCAATGAAATTGACCCCACACAGTTCCAAGCTCTAGTAGGACACCTCTCATCAACCTACCAACTGGGTTTTAGCCAAAACGACATGCCTACCATCAATTCCAATCATAATCGACCCCTCCATATAGAGGTTCTAGTCGCTCAACATAAAGTAAAGAGGGTCTTGATAGATAATGGATCTTCTCTCAATCTCTATACATTAAAGTTCATAAAGCAGGTAGGATATACCCATGTTGATTTAAGCAACAGATCATCACTAGAAAGGCTTATGATAATGCAGAAAGGGATTCTAAAGGGGTTATTGATCTTCCAATTCAAGTCAGCTTGGTTATACAATACACCACTTGTCATGTCCTTGATTTGGACCTCCCCTACAACCTTCTTCTCGGTCGACCATGAATTCACGCCATGCAAGTTGTCCCATCTACCTATCATCAATGCTTGAAGTTCTCGTTTAGTGGAATGGAAGTTATGATACAAGATGATCCCCAGCCATTTGAATATTGTGGTTCACTTGAAGCTTCTTTCCCTCATTCCCATTATTGTCCAGGAGTGGAAATGGGACCACCACTAGCATCCTCATCCAATCCATCATCTAATCCATCACCCACCACCTCATCCGCTCCATCTTCTACATTTGATTCCACTATCACCAAGGTCCAGATCATTGATAAGGGATGTGATGAGTATGAGATACGTACTACTTTGAACGTGGCAACCATGCCACCCTCACCACACACATATTGTAAACCCTCTAAGTCTGCACTAAAGGAAGAACAAAAGGCGGTTTTATGTATCTCCCGTGTTACCACAATATATGCCTGAAGATGATATAAGTCAGTGGATATATCATGAAGAACCTGAACCTACTCCCCCATTAAAGGAATATTTTCAAGAGATGTATCCTTGGCCCTCTAAGTATGTTGAGAAATACAATTATCAGGGGGGAGGTCTTGGTCTAGAAGAGCAAGGAAGAAATCAACTGATTAACACTTCCATACGCCCAAAAAATTTAGGCTTAGGCTATGATAAAAAGCAAAAGGGTCCCGCAACATCGACTAGTACTTCTAACAACATTAGTGTGGGCGATGGACTTTTGGAAGATACACCAGAGGAAGAGTGTATCATACACGCGTACGATGATATAGATCACAAAGACCTTTCCTCCATGTTTGAATGCCTATCTGTTTGCACCATCAACCTTTCCCTTTTCCATCCTAAACTCATAGATTGGGACCTACGTGAAAGCACACCTATCAACTCACTTACCTCAGTGGATACCTATGTACACCTCATGGGATTGGGGGAAGATGAATTCCCTAGTCACAAAAATAAGAAAAAGCAAAATCCAAAAGGGTCACTTAGTGAAAACCTCCTAGAGGCACTTCTTGACTTACAAGAAGTCAAAACAAAGGATGTATCTGACGGTGAAAACCTCGGTGAGGCACCTGAAGAAGGGGTCGTTCATCTTCCCCTTGTAGGAACACAAGGGCCTGAACGATAATCCATTCTAATCGAGGAAACACAAGAGGTAAATTTGGGGACTGAAGAGGATCCCAAAATCACCTATGTAGCCAAGGCATTATCAAAAGAACAGTATTCTAATATCTCCAAGCTCCTTAAGGAAAGTAAGATCAATTTTGCATGGGCATATTCAAACATTCCTGGGTTAGACCCTGCCTTGGTAGTACACCATCTAGATGTGCGTCCTGATGCAAAATCAGTTAAACAGATGCTTCTGAAAATGCACCTGCAAGTTGCCCTATTGGTCAAGAAAGAATTGGAGAAGTTGTTGGAGGACAAATTTATAAGACCCATTGATTACTGTTACCCATTTTTTCACCTACGGGCTCAATCAGGAAAGGTAACCTGTGTTTCAGGTGTTCATGAAGGCCAAATGGAGGCATTGTTGTGCACGATTAAATCATACCCTTGATGCGAAACAAGGGAGTTCAGTTGAAAGGTCGGCCTCAGTTAAGTTTGACCTAATTTTCCTTTAAGGATAAAGTCAACAAGACCAACCAGATGTCTTCCTGACTAGCAAGGGTTCCATTAAGTTTGAATGCTTCACATTAGGGATCCTATCGGCATGAAACTATCTGGGTCTCCCCGAACCATAATGCATTTGGTTAAATATGCTTATGTGTTGCCTATCGGGAAGACCCCAGGAATGTCATGGCGAGTGGAACTCACCTACAGGTTCCTATCGGCAAGACATCGATCATCATCTCGGCGACTAGGGGTTTCCCATCGGCGTAAAGGTCTCATTCAGAGAAAAGTCTCGGCCACTTCTTTGGGTCTCACCGACTAATCACATCGGGTAAACACTTCGGTAGGAGTTGTCTTCTTCGGTGTGTGGTCTTGCCAAGTCCCTTAAGTCTTGCGACCACCAAAAGGATATGCATCTCGGTGAGAAACTTTGCAACGGGGAGATGTCTTGGCGAATGCATTTGGTCTCGCTGACAAAGCACAAAAAGGTTCTATCGGTATGAGGTCTTGAAGTCTCACTGACCAATGATAGTCACACCGACATGTTGCTTCATCCGGGAGAGAACGAGATTGTCACGGTGACTAAAAGTGAACATATAAAGGTTTCAGCGAGACGTAGGGTATCTACAGGACGTCTCCCCGACAAGAGGATGTTACAGCGATGCATATGAATGTAGGAATACATATCGATGTGACTACAGGAAGGTCTCCCCAAAATGAAAATATCAGCAAAAGGTTATGCCTTCGGCATAAAGTTTGGCTGACGTGCTAGAGTCTCGGTGACATAGAAGAGATATCGCCATAGGTCTTCCCGAAAGAAAAAGGCCCCACCAAAGTTTCAGTTCTGCGATAATTTTTCCTTCGGCAGGAGGTCTAGCCGATAAGCATGGTGTCTCGCCGAGAGTACAGGGGATTCGATGTGATGTCATGCCGAGGAGATAAAGTCTAGCCGAAATGAAATGAACTCTGTGAGATGTCTCACTGATGGCTATTGGTCTCCCGAAGTGCTCAAGGCTCGGCGAAAGAAAGCTTCAGTTGGTGTAAAGTCTCACCGACTAAAAAAAGGGTCTCGCCCACATGAGGTAATATCGACATAAGTCTTGCCGATCCATCAGAGTCTCAATGAATGAAGCGGCATCGACAAAGCAAGATTTCATTGCCACGAGGTCTCGGCAATTAGGAGATGTCTCGCCGATAGAAAGGGGACCCCACCGAAAGAAGTGGAGTTCAGCATAAGGTCTTGCCGACCCAAGTGTCTCGCCGACGGAGTAGCAGCGATATGAGATGGTGGTCTCAGCATGAGGTCTCACCGACCTAGCGATGTCTTCCCGACTGAAGAGAAAGTAAACTCATCGCCAAAAGATAAGAAGGCCCCACCAAAGCAGCTCGCCAAGAGTTGGAGCCATCACCATGAGGTCTCGGCGACCAAGTAATGTCCTGCTGAAAGCCGAAAGTCTCGCCCAAGGAAGGTTAAGTCGTCGTGATGTCTCGCCGATGGCTTAGTGTCTCACTGAAAGATGAAGGGGTCGGAGAGAATGGGGTTGCTCGGCAAAAGGTATGGCTAAGTGATGAAGGTCTTGCCGACAAAAGGTTCCCTCGGTATAATATTTAGAGTTGGGGGAGAAGTCTCCCCGACCGGATGAGTCCCACCGACCTTTGAGCACAGGAGGATGGGCCCTCACCAAAACAGGATGAATTCACCAAGATGTCTCCCCGACTTATAAAAAACCTTCCCCAACAATGAGATGAGTTCACCGAGGGATATTGCCTTTGGCAAAGGGTCTTCTTGATAGCGATTGTCTTGGAGAACACAAAGGCGATATCGATATGACTTTTGGCTCGCTATGAACTCTCATCAACGGTTTCAAGCTATGCCGATAATCGCGGGAAGGTATAATCGCATCGGGGAGACAAGATTAGTGTCTCACCGACATGCGATTCCGCAGAGAGAGCTTTTGACTACCCAAAGAATCTATGTGGCATCTAATCAACCAATCAGAGGGAGCTAAAGGCGAGCCGTGGAAGTCTGACTAGGAAGACGAGGATTAACAGAATGAAAGGCAACGTGTATCTGTTCTGAGCTCGGGAGCATTCAAATCAGCTCGACAGGGAGGTTCGAAGATGGACACGACGACCAAAAGTAAGTGCGTTTGGTAGCTGCTAAAGATCTAAAGGCTTCTCTAAGGAATGACTCTTCATTGACATAGATAGCAGGGATGCAATCGAACACAGCATTAACTACATGAAAAGATCTAAAGGCAGATCTTTTCCAAGGCGGATATTTTTGTAAGCCCAGAGGGGCCGACACACTTTTGTATATAAGGCATTTTTGCCTTCTTGTAAAGGAGTTCTCCTGATGCTTTTTCTAAAGTCTGTGACTTCTACAGTCCTCTCTCAGATTAAGCAAAATTTTGTAACTCATTTTGGGGCATGTTATATAAGGCTTACCTTGGTTACCATTGATGGTTCATTTTTGCTTTCTGGTTCTTGTGAAGTATTGTGCATTTTTAAGTGATTCATCAAGCTACTTAGTGAAATATTTCTTTTCCTTATAGCTTTGTTTCATGTTAGCATGCCTTTCTTTGCAAAAGTAGTATTATGTAGGTTACAAACTGTGTTTACTCAATTGCACATGAGCTTTTAATTTGTGAAAATCTGCTTTTCCTTCTTAAAAGTGTGTGCATGTCGAACCTGTTTGTATGCATAATCTATAGGATCTTGTTGTGCAGTCCCATATCCATCATCAGTATTCAAGTGTAATAAAAGTATCTCATTGTTCCTGTCATCTTGGTGCATCACCATAGGTTTTAATTTACATTTTTTTATGCATTCTCCTTCTCCCTTTTTCTTTCAGAGAATCTGTAGCTTTAGGTGACACCAAAGGAAGTCGGCCTTCTCTGGAGGTTGATCTATGTCTACAAGTGACCCACAGCTTTGGAGGTCTTCCCATGTTACACTGAAGTGTTGAATATCAGGTTCAACAAGGGTGCAATTTCAGGTGATAACAGTTTCTGGCACGCCTGGTGGGACCGCGAACTACTTCTCAGTTCATGTTTATGCATTTTATTGCTGTTGTTTGGTGTGTGCAGCAGTAGTTTCAGCCTTTTGGAGGCATTTTCTTTACATACCTGGCGACTCCGAGTTCAAATCTTCTGGTTTCATAGGCACAAGTGTTGGTATGTCTCAAAATAATCTGTTAATTCTGAGTTTCTAGCTCTTTGACTAAAAAGATGTCAAATATTTATGAAGATGCTTACTATTACCCTCCATATCATGAGAATGTTGCTCCTACACCTTATTAGTCACATTCACCTGACCACAGTGCTGGTTTCGACCCAATTCCCCTTGCAATAACAACTAATCAACATTTTCATCATGTTTCCCACCCTCCCACTCTGGTTCAACCTATGTTTCAATCAATATTTGATTAAAATCAGCCCCAAGAGGATGTTTCTGAGGTTAACCAGGATGATTATTTATCTAATCAGCCTCAAAGACATCCATATCAGAGCATAGTGGGCCTACTTCAACAGATTGACCATACGTTGTGGGATCTAAGTCAAGGTTTTCACAATATGATGATTAATGATATTAGTAAGGTGCTTGTGTGCCTATCTAAGATATTGGTTGATATCAAGGTGCAGAAAGGTACCATTATACAGTAGCAAGAAGTGGCTGAACAAGTTTACTTTTATGATCAAGAGAGAGTGGCAAAAAGAATCCAGTTCGAGGAAGGCCTTGAATAGGAAATAGATACTAAAGAAGAACAAATGAAGCTACACTTTGCTAAGGTGCAGAATACTCAAGCTTACTCTGATTATCAGCACCAACTAATGGAGGAGTTTCAAAAGAGGCAACTAGAGGGGAGTTTCAAAGAGAAGAATGTTGCAGCTAAAGAGGAAGAGCAGCCCATTGAGCTAGACAGCTTACTCCTGTGGGAAAGGATTAAAAAGGTAAATCCTTTACATCTAGCTATAAAGTGTTTTCAATTGCGACAGCAAAGGATTGAACAGCTAGAAGACATCAAACATTTTGGGGAGTTGTCGATTGATGACAGTCAACAAAACAACAATAGCACATGTGAAGATGATGTTGAATCAAATTCATTGTTGAACCCCTTAGATTTTGATTCATTTAAAAAATATTCTAATGATGTTTATAAGATGGCCAAAGCCAGAATGCAGGAATTGTCAGTTGAAGATCTTCACTTGCAGACAGAGGATGCCCAAGTTTCACTGGAAAAGGAGCCACATAAAGAAGAACAGTTGACTTCTTTATTTGATCAACTACCTAGTTATGTTGAGCAAGCGGAAGAGAGCATGCAAGTTCCTGATTTAACAGTTGATTTGGAATAGCCAGAGAATATTGTTGACTTGTTCGATGAACTTCCTCAATTTGTTGATGAAGATGAAGATCTCACATACATGATAGCATCTACGCCTGGTATGGAGCAACTAAATGATAACACTCATCTAGATTTAATGCAAAATGATGAGTTAGATGATATCATAGAAGCTTTTTGTTCTAACATAGATAATGAGCTAGTAACATATGAAAGGGAAGCGTGTGATCAACCCATTCAAGTTAGTGAGACTAATGAAAAGGTTGTAGGGGATAATTCCTTGCAGCCTATGAACTCATTTGATGAGCTGCCCCACTTTGTTGAGGAGTTATATTATGTCATGGACAAAGAGCATAAGGAGCCACAGTTTGGAGATTTGTTTTCAGTTATCCAACAGGGATATCAGCTCCTTAGCCAAGAAGACCCAACCATCAGAAACATTAATGGTTTCTTTCAGAGACTATTATACATGATGAAAAGAAGCAGGACTCCTTTTTCATTGTAGAGCTAAAAGAAAGAGCAATTGATCCTCCTATAGACAATAATGGTTGAATCTTTCAAGAAGATCAAACTGTAGTAGCCAATGAACAACCTGCATATTACCTCCAATCAACATCTTTCCAAGGAAAAGATGAAGTCTTTAGAGATCAACAAGAGGCCAACAAGGAAAGTTCAAGCTTTTCCCTTACCAGAGGCTGTCCAATCAGAGGTTTAGCCCAGATGGAGTTCAATAAAGTGCCAATGGTTAATCAAGCATTCACACATGGAGCCATAGCTAAAAGTGGCATAAAGGATGTATTTGCAGTTGAAAAGGAGTGTGTACAATTTACTTATCCTCCTTTGAATACAAATGCATATGATCAATTTAGGGAGGTAAGTGAATTTGTTACCCTCTTTTATGAGGTAGTGCATTATATTTTAAAACATTTTTTAGTGTACCATCTTTATTCAGCTGCCATTAAGCTTGAGAGTCGTTGCATATTGAGGAGACAGGGCAGCTATTTCAACCATCCTGTGAATGGTTTTGTTTGACCAATTTCTTACTAGTTAGCCTAGGGTAGGATAGGTTTTATGCTTTCAATAAGTGCTTATGCACTTTAGTTTAATTGTTGTTTCATTTCCTAAGTGTTGTCCCAGCACAGTAAATAGTTCCATTCAACAGTTTTTTCTTGTTTTCAATAAGTTTCCAAGTGTTCTAGTGAGTCACAATGTGTTATGGTCATGTACAAAGTTGCTCCAAGTCCATTCCTTAGTTTTCCCAACGACTCCATGCCCAATGGACAAGTTGGCTACTAGTTTCCATGTTTAGCAGGCAAACATCCAGCAAAGGTCGCCAGAAATGTTACCCATTTTTTCACCTATGAGCTCAATCAGGTAGGGTAACCTGTGTTTCAAGTGTTCATGAAGGCCAAATGGAGGCATTATTGTGCACGATTAAATCATACCCCTGATGCGAAACAAGGGAGTTTAGTTGAAAGGTCGGCCTCAGTTAAGTTTGACCTAATTTTCCTTTAAGGAGAAAGTCAGCAAGACCTTCCAGATGTCTTGCCGACTAGCAGGGGTTCCATCAAGTCTGAATGCTTCACATTAGGGATCCTATTAGTATGAGACTATCTGGGTCTCCCTGAACCATAATGCATTTGGTTAAATATGCTTCTGTGTTGCCTATCGGCAAGACCCCAGTAATGTCACAGCGAGTGCAATTCACCTACAGGTTCCTATCAGCAAGACATCGATCATCTTCCTGGCGACTAGGGGTTTCCCATCAACGTGAAGGTCTCCTTTGGAGAAAAGTCTCGGTGACTTCTTTGGGTCTCACTGACTAATTGCATCGGGTAAACACTTTGGTAGGAGTTTTCTTCTTCGGTGTGTGGTCTTGCTGAGTCCCTTAAGTCTTGCCGACCACCAAAAGGATATGCATCTCGGTGAGAAACTTTGTGGCGGGGAGATTTCTTGGTGAATGCATTTGGTCTCGCCGACAAAGCACAAAAAGGTTCTATCGGTATGAGCTCTTGAAGTCTCACTGACCAGTGATAGTCACACCGACATGTTGCTTCATCAGGGAGAGAACGAGATTGTCACGACGACTAAAAGTGAACATACAAAGGTTTTAGCGAGATGTAGGGTATCTATAGGACGTATCCCCGACAAGAGGATGTTACAGCGATGCATATGAACGTAGGAATACATATCGGCGTGACTACAGGGAGGTCTCCCCGAAATGAAAAGATCAGAAAAAGGTTATGCCTTCAGCATAAAGTCTAGCTGATGTGCTAGAGTCTCGGTGACACAGAAGAGATATCGCCATAGGTCTACCCGAAAGAAAAAGGCCCCACCAAAGTTTTAGTTCGGCGATAATTTTTCCTTCGGCAGGAGGTCTAGCCGATAAGCATGGTGTCTCACTGAGAGTACAGGGGATTTGATGTGATGTCATGTCGAGGAGATAAAGTCTGGCCAAAATGAAATGAACTCAGTGAGATGTCTCACCGATGGCTGTTGGTCTCCCGAAGTGCTCAAGGCTCGACGAAAGAAAGCTTCAGTTGGTGTAAAGTCTCACCGACTAAAAAAAGGGTCTCGCCGACATGAGGCAATATTGGCATAAGTCTTTCCGATCCATCAGAGTTTCAATGAATGAAGTGGCATTGGCAAAGCAAGATTTCATCGCCACGAGGTCTCGGTGATTAGGAGATGTCTCACCGATAGAAAGGGGACCCCACTGAAAGAAGTGGAGTTCGGCATAAGGTCTTTCCGACCCAAGCGTCTCTCCGACGGAGTAGCAGTGGTATGAGATGGTGGTCTCGGTGTGAGGTCTCACCAACCTAGCAACGTCTCCCCAACTGAAGAGAAAGTAAACTCATCGCCAAAAGATAAGAAGGCCCCACAAAAGCAGCTCGCCAAGAGTTGGAGCCATCGCCATGAGGTCCCGGCGACCAAGTAATGTCTCGCCGAAAGCCGAAAATCTCACCCAAGGAAGGTTAATCGTTGTGATGTCTCGCTGATGACTTAGTGTCTCACCGAAAGATGAAGGGGTCAAAGAGAATAGGGTTGCTCAGCAAAAGGTCTGGCCGAGTGATGAAGGTCTTGCCGACAAAAGGTGGCCTCGGTATAATATTTAGAGTTCGGGGAGAAGTTTCCCCGACCCGATGAGTCTCATCAACCGATGAGCATAGGAGGATGGGCCCTCGCCAAAATAGGATGAATTTTCCAAAGATGTCTCCCCAACTTATCAAAAGCCTTCCCAACAATGAGATGAGTTCGTTGACGGATATTTCCTTCGGCAAAGGGTCTTCCTAATAGCGATTGTCTTGGCGACCAGAAAGGCGATATTGGTATGGCTTTTGGGCTTGCTATGAACTCTCATCGACGGTTTCAAGCTATGCCGATAATCATGGGAAGGTATAATCGCATCGGGGAGACACGATTAGTGTCTCACCAACATGCGATTCCGTAGAGAGAGCTTTTGACCGCCCGAAGAATCTATGTGGCATCTAATCAACCAATCAAAGGGAGCTAAAGGTGAGCTGTGGTAGTCTGACTAGGAAGAGGAGGATTAACAGAATGAAAGGCAACGTGTATCTGTTCTGAGCTCAAGATCATTCAAATCAGCTCGACAGGGAGGTTCGAAGATGGACACGAGGACCAAAAGTAAGTGCGTTTGGTAGCTGCAAAAGATCTAAAGGCTTCTCTGGGGAATGACTCTTCACTGATATAGACAGTAGGGATGCAATCAAACATAGCATTAACTACATGAAAAGATCTAAAGGCAGATCTTTTCCAAGGTAGATATTTTTGTAAGCCCAGAGGGGCCGACACACTTTTGTATATAAGGCATTTTTTCCTTGTTGTAAAGGAGTTCTCCTGATGCTTTTTCTAAAGTCTGTGACTTCTACAGTCCTCTCTCAGATTAAGCAAACTTCTGTAACTCATTTTGGTGCATGTTATATAAGGCTTACCTTGGTTACCATTGATGGTTCATTTTTGCCTTCTGGTTCTTGTGAAGTATTGTGCATTTTTAAGTGATTCATCAAGCTACTTAGTGAAATATTTCTTTTCCTTATAACTTTGTTTCATGTTAGCATGCCTTTCTTTGCAAAAGTAGTATTACGTAGGTTACAAACTGTGTTTACTCAATTGCACATGAGCTTTTAATTTGTGAAAATCTGCTTTTCCTTCTTAAAAGTGTGTGCATGTTGAACCTGTTTGTATGCATAATCTATAGGATCTTGTTGTGCAATCCCATATCCATCATCAGTATTCAAGTGTAATCAAAGTATCTCATTGTTCATGTCATCTTGGTGCATCACCATAGGTTTTAATTTACATTTTTTTATGCATTCTCCTTCTCCCTTTTTCTTTCAAAGAATCTGTAGCTTTAGGTGACACCAAAGGAAGTTGGCCTTCTCCAGAGGTTGATCTCTTTCTACAAGTGACCCACAACTTTGGAGGTCTTCCTATGTTACACTGAAGTGTTGAATATCAGGTTCAACAAGGGTGCAATTTTAGGTGATAACAATTACTTCGAGTGGATCTCCAACATCGTGCCAATAGCTAAGCCCAATGGGGATGTCAGAGTATGTACAGACTTCTATGTCCTCAACAAGGCTTGCCCCAAAGATGATTTTTCGTTGCCAAACATCGACATGTTGTTTGATCTCACTGCTAGGCACGAGATGCTATCCCTCATGGATGGATTTTCTGGATACAATCAGATCAGGACTGTGCCTGAAGATCAACATAAAACAGCCTTTACCACACCTTGGGGTACATTATGTTATAACGTTATTCCCTTCGGGCTTAAGAACGTAGGGGCAACCTACCAACGCACAATGACTGTCATCTTTCATGATCTTATCCACATTATCATGGAGGACTATGTTGATGATCTGTTAGGAAAATCTAGAACCAGAGCAAAACATCCTATAGTCCTAAGGAAAATCTGAGTGTCTAGAGCACTACAAGTTGTGCCTCAATCTGAAAATTTGTGTGTTTGGGGTTACGTCAAGAAATTTGTTGGGATTTATTGTCTCCAGGAGAGGTATAGAAGTGGATCTAGCCAAGGTCAAAGCAATTATGGATATGCCTCCACCTCGTAACCTGAAATAGTTAAGGAGCCTCCAAGGTAAGCTATAGTCTATCAAAAGATTCATAGCACAATTAGCTGACAAGTGTCAACCATTCACTCATCTCCTGAAAAAGAATGTTTCCTTCAAGTGGGATCCTATGTGTCAATAAGGTTTTTCCAAGATTAAGGAATACTTGGCTCATCATCCTATCCTTATGCCTCCAATCCTAGGGAAGCCACTTTTATTGTACATCTCAACTACTTCAATGGCACTAGGAGCACTATTGGCACAACATGATGAGTCATCCAGAGAATGATTAATCTACTATATCAGTCAAACCTTAGTTGGTTATGAGCTCAACTATTCTTCAATGGAGAAGGCCTACCTAGTTGTAGTTTTCTGTTCAAAGAAGCTTAGACATTACATGCTCAGTCATCCAATCAAGTTAATATCAAAAGTTGACCCACTTAAGTATTTTCTATCCAGAACAACTTTGACCGGCTGAATGGCTAAATGGGTCATGTTGTTGAGCGAGTTTGACATAGAATATGTGGACCGCAAAGCTATCAAGGGACAGGTGATAGCGGATCAGTTAGTTGATGCTCCCTTAGTTGATACACATCCTTTAGTAACAAAATTTCCTAATGAAGAGGTCCTTACAGTAGTAGAAGCCACCACATGGACACTATATTTTGATGGGTCATACACACATAACTGATCGGGGGTAGGCATCTTGTTTGTCACCCCCCAAGGTGATTATATCCCAAAGTCATTCAGACTAGCCTTTCCATGCACAAATAATATAGCTAAATACGAAGCTCTTCTCACCGGCCTTAGAATCATAATCAAATGGAATATCACTCATTTAAGGGTCTTTGGTGATTCACAATTAGTCATCAAATGGGTCAATGATGAGTTTTTAACCAAGGATGAGAAGTTGTTGCCTTATAAACACATGTTCGATGAATTTAAGAAGTCTTTCACCTCTATTCAATTTGACCAGATCCCCAGAATACAGAACAAAGCTACTAATGCGATGGCTATAATTGGTTCCTTAATTGGCATGCCCAAGGATCGAATAGAGTGTGAATTCCTAGTTAAACAACTTTTAATCCCTGCATACGATGTCCTTGAGAATGAGATGGTGTGCGAAATCATAGGTCCTGCCTCCCCATGGTATCATGAGATCTATGCTTATATTCACGATAACATCCTACCCTGTGACCTTACCCGCAATCAACGCAAGTCATTCATCCAATGTACATCCCATTACACCATCATAGGTGATACTCTTTATCATCGCGGATATGATGGAACTCTTCTTCGGTGTCTAAACAAGACAGAAGCTCACACTATGTTAACAGAAGTCCATAGTGGTGTTTGTGGGGCCCACTCAAATGACATGGCCTTAGCTAAGAAGATTCTCAGGGATGGTTACTATTGACCTACATTGGAGCATGACTCTTGTGACTTTGTGAAGAAATGCTTACCTTGCCAACAACATGTAGACCTGATACATGCTCCTGCTCAAGATCTGCAACCCATCGTAACACCATGGCCTTTTTCTCAATGGGGTTTTGATTTAGTCGGCAAGATATATCCTCCATCCTCCGATGGCCACACCTTCATTATCACTACCACTAAGCACTTCACTAATTGGGTGGAAGCCATACCACTCTCCCAAATAATAGGTACTCAAATATCCAAATTTATCCTTTATCATATTATCTACAGATATGGCATCCCCTCCACCATCATTTCCAACAATGGAAAACCATTCAAAAACTTGGTTGTAAAAGAGGTATGTGACACCTTCCATATCCAACATCGGTAGCCCACACCCTATTACCCTCAAGGTAATGGATAGGCGGAAGCCACTAACAAAACTTTGATTAAAATATTGAAAAAGGTTGTCAACAGTACTAGTCGAGATTGGCACCTCCACATCCACCCCACCCTTTGGGATTATTGCACATCCATCCACACTCCCACTAGCGCCACTCCAAATTCCCTTGTTTATGGTGCTGAAGCCATCTTGTCGATTGAAGTCAAGATCCCATCCCTGAGAATATATTTGAAGAATCTCATCACTGAAGAAGACTCATGAGTTGCTCACCTCGCTCAATTGGAGCTCTTAGATGAAAAGAGGATCAAAGCATACAATCATCTTCAGGCATATTAGAATCATCTCAAGAGAAGTTACAACAAGAAAGTCTGCCCCCGCTAATTTAACATTGGAGATCTAGTTCTTAAAGAGAATCAGCGTACCCAACAGGACCGAGATAAGAAGGGAAAGATTGAACCTAATTGGTTGGGTCTTTATGTTATTACAGCAAAGTATGGATCAAGGACGTACCACCTTGCCACACCTGAAGGGGGGCCCCTTGAAGATACTATCAACATCATGCACCTGAAGAGGTTCTACACCTAAATCAGCTGGGGTATCCTATCCTGCCAAAATCTAAAAGAAAAATACAAAAAAAATTAAAAAATTAGAAAAATCCAAAAAAATAGTTAAGAGAAATAAATTCATCCTATGATGAAAACCACCCTTGGTGGTGCCTTGGATAAGTACAATTGGTGAAAACCTAGTAACAAGCATCATTCATAGAGAGCTTAATCATTATCTACTTTGTGTCCTAGTTGTTGCATGTCTCCATCCATCATATCCTCACATCCAATTTCTAACATCCTATCCTATCCTATCACTTCATTCACATCTCATCCATGGCTACTCGGTATGTTTTGATTGAGCATTGGACGATTATCAGTTATCCATAATCCTGATCTTTCTTATCCTAATCTAAGCTTATGTCAGTTTCATCATCACGTGTTCTTCATTTTGTTGATCATCGACATTTTCCTTTTATCTCTTTGTCGTGACGATCTCCATTTGGTTCTCATTGCGTCTCATCAGTCTTTTTGGTCTTTGTCGAACTATGTTGCCCCTGCGCTCTCAAGTAGGCAAGGTTGATCATTTGATCTACCCCAGGGCATTTTTATCGTCATGTTTCGGTCATCCATCATCTGTCTCCATTGTCCCCTTTTCACTCTTATCCATGGTCAGTCGTCATTTTTATTTTCTGAACTACATTGCCCCTATGCTTTCACATAGGCAAGGTCAATCTTTTGATCCACCCTCAGGGATTTTTTTTCATTTGTCTGTCGTGTCCTTCATTATCCATCATTGGTCTCGATTGTCCTCTTTTCGCTTTTATCCATGGTCTTTTCTGAACCATGAGGGCTCTGCGCTTTCACATAGGCAAGGCTAATCTTTGATCAGCCCCCAAGCCCCTAGGTCTGTAGGGTGTGTCAGTCTTGTGTCTTATGTCATGTTGTCAAGTGTGTCCCTATCTAGCTAGTTCTTCACAAATGGGATCCTCTAGTATCGGGAGATCAGGTTAGTATCAAATATCCAGTGTCATGTGGGCCATCTTACTTTAGTTTCCATCTTCGGTCTCAACAGGATGCATCCTTCCTAACAGACCTCATCAATCCCATCCATCCCCTTTGATCCTATGGAAAAGGACGTTTGAAATTGAATATGATATTTTGATGCTTTTGGCTTTTGTTTATTCTTTGAGCTCCCTATTACAACTAGTCGAGGTTGCCATGATCTATCATATTATGGTGTGTTTTGATTGGTTAACATAGGGGCATATCTTGATCTTTTTGCTATTTTTTGGGTTATCCCATGTACTACCCACCAAGATCTTTGAGATCTTGTGTTATGCTGGGGCATCCCTTTGTGCTTGTGGTTATCCCAATGCTTGGCCCGACCAAAGTCTTTATTACTTTAGGGTGTTAGGATAGCCTTGTCTATTTTGTTTGTTTTATGAATTAGACACAAACTTGCCTTGGTTTCATATACCTGGCACCTGGTGTCTTATGCTATAGCAAAAATCAGTGCTCCAAAGATGGAAAATTACATTAGGATTGCATTTCATAATCAATTCTGCTACATTGCATTCATCTTTGTCCATTAACCTATGATTTTGGTTGTGCAAATATTCACCTTCTCTCTTTCGTTCTTCTCAGGGTATCAATGGTTTTTGATGGGTGTAGTTTCACACCATCTCCCCACATTCCCATGCCAGTCCTTATTGACACTTACGTTCATTGCATGTTGCATTATAGGTTCATTGTGTTTTCTACCATGTGCATTTTCATATCATATTAAGTTGATTAGATTAATCATGTTTGGTTATTCTAAGCATCTTCGATTCATTTTTATACCCATACATTTCCATATTAGTTTATATCATTACATACATCGCCACCAACATCACAGATTGTTAGGAACATATCCATCATAGATAAAAGCATAAAGCATACATCACATCCTGCATTACACACATTAGTTGCATCCATATAAACATCAACATATAACATCATAAACATCTACATGTATTACATCATCATGATCACCCGTCATAAAATCATAAACATACACATATGCATAAAGAGAATCATCCATCATATACACAACATGGTTTCAATGAGGGTTGTCGCATATCATATAAATATCAAAATTAAATGTCCATCACATAGTCCATAATAATGTCTATCAATATAATCAAAATACATACCCATCGTATACATCATAATCAGAAAATAAAGTACAAGTACAAGGATCTGAATCAAATGTAACCACTACTACTTTGTACTATCCATCCACCCTACACCTATCAAAATCTAGTATCCGGTCATCTACCAAATGAGCTACCCATGTCTGACCTCTGAGGAGAGCCAGGCACCGGCCCTCTATGAGGGAGGGTCGCCTAAGAATCACTGTATCCTTGGGTCTGTGTCCCTAGTGACTGAGATGGCACGAGCATCTGAGGAGCCTATCAGAAAAAATGAAAGGTGTGTTGTGCCAGATCTGGAACCGCATGTTGATAAGCAACCATCTAGAAAGATGCCTCCCTCATTTACTCATCTCTCTCCATAGCCTGATACCTAACTGCATTCCGCTCATGTCTATATCTGTCTTGATCTCTACTAATAACTCTCCTCTCTTGTCCCCACGCCTCCTAAGCCATCTTCAGCTGATCGATCTCTGCTTGTAGTCGATCTCTCACCTCCTCTGCAGCCACTGCTCATTCCACTATGGCATCCCTCTCTCTCTACATTCTTTGTACCTCTGCCCCTCTCCCATCACTACCACTCTGCAATGTCACTATCTGTGTTTGTACAACATCCCTCTCCCCCTACATAACCTAAGCCTATTCCCATGCAGCATCCCTCTCCCCCTGCATAATTTGAGCATGTTCCCATGCAACATCCCTCTCCCCATACATAGCCTGAGCCTATGCCCGTACAACATCCCTCTCCCCCTGCATCGTCTGTACCTATGTCTGTGCTCTACCTCTCTCATCCTGGAAGGCCTGCACCTCTGCATGCACCTTGTTCCTCTCTCTGCACAATCTCTAACCGAGCCTTTGTTGCCTCTGCCCTCAACCTCACATCCCCAAATGTTGTCTCTACCATAAACACCCTATCCTGAAGCTCAGTCCTCTCCCTCAGTAGCCCTGTCACCTGTACTCTCAACTCCTCCATCTCCCTCTTAGCCTATTGTCGCCCCTCTGCTGATACCTAATTTGTTGCCTCTCTGGGCTCCTACTGTCCCCTGGCCTCTAATATAGTCATTATTTCCTATAGTTTGTCTTGATCCCAGGACACCCTAGACGGCTCACCGCATACTCTCTGCACCTCTGCTCATGGCTCATCTCTCTCTCTACATCCCCTACCTGTGAGGTCAAGTTGTCAAAAATGAAGCCATAATCCCTCTGTCCCTCTGCCTAAATTCTGCAACCCTCAGCCTCTGCTCTATCATCTGTAGCCTCGTCTGTGCCCCCCTCAACAATACGACAAGGTCCTCAGATGGTACATATGGTATCATCGCCAACGGCTCCACCACGAGAACATCCACATCCATAGCATCCTCCTATGGCTCATGCTCCTGCTTAGCCTCTATTGCCACGTGAACTCTCCTTAGTTGTCCCCTCCTCCATACCCTCATCTGTCATCTAAAAAACCTCACCTCCCCCTTAGGCTCATCTCTCTCCTCCCTCATCTTCATCTTTGGCTCATTTGGCTCCTGCTCGGCTCTAACATCCACCTAGGCCCTCCTACGTTGTCTACTCCTCATCACCGCCCTCACTAGTTGTCTTGTGACCCCTACCCCCTCTTGTCCTCGCTCTTGCACATATCTCTCCTCCCTCACCTCCATCTCTTCCTCATCATGCTCCTTCTCAGCCCTGATCTCCACCTGAGCTCTCCTCGGTTGTCTCCTACTCCCTTCCCTCATCTGTTGTCCTACAGCTCCTGCCTCCACCTCAGGCTCATCCATCATCTCCACGTCACGCTCCTCTCTCTCTTGCTCAAGCACCACCTGCTCCCTCCTCCACTGTCTACTCCTCGCTGCCCTCACTGGCTGTCCTGTAGCCCCTGCCTCCTGCTAACCTGCCATCCTAACCGTCTCCTAACCTCTCCTTTGATGGGCCCTACCCCTCCCTCTCCTCTGTGTTGCCAGCCTCTGCTCATCCTCGGATCCAAAACCCAGTGCCTATGTAATGGGCCCCTCTAGTGTAATCCTCTCCCACCGATGGTTACGAAACCATCTGGCATATCGACGTGTCACTCCTGCCACCTGCTCCCCTCTGGTCCTCCCCAAGTAGGGCACTAGCTGCAATGCGTCCTAGTGATCTCTGGTAAATCTTAGCAAAATTATCTCCCCCCATGTTCGTTCTCATGTGATTTGCTGAAACATGTCTGGAACCTGTGGAATATCCTATATAGCCTTGAAATTTTTGACCACTCTGTCTGGCATGTGTGCCTCCACTATGCGAGGCACCAAATCGACTAGGAAGCACCTGGTGTTGAAGTAGCCCTTGCCTCTCGCCTCCTTTTTCCTCCACCCAGTAAACTACCAATACATGTATGGACACCACACTATGTGCTCCTCCTATAGCTCATCTATGATCCTCCTCCATCTATCCAAATCCCCGAGGCCATCATAATGCCAAACCAAGCCATACTCGGTCCCGTACCACCATGCTATGGGCACTACCTCATCCGTTGTCCTTTCTCTCACTACTCCTAGCCTAGCAACACTGATGTGCTCCTAGGCCCATACCTGCAACAGGTTCACCTGTGTCAAGCTAAGCACCCCTCAATATCACACCATGTGCATGTCTCTATACAACTGTGCCAATACGCATGTCCCCCATGCAAACTTCCCCTCACTCCCCTTGACAATATGTTGAATAATCTCCATATAACTCAGGCGGTAAAACCACCCGCTCCTATCCAGTATCAGTAAGCCACTAATCAGCCCACACAAATAGAGTGGTAGTGCTGGCACCCCGACCGTCAATCATCGGTCCACATCTAACCCCTTATTCTAAACAGGAAGGTCCTCTCATCCAAAAAGCATGTGCAGTGTCTGATCCAACTCCGCCCCTGTTGATGTCAACTCACTCACTAGACGTCCTGCTATAGGGAGCCTCAAAATTGCCATACATCCTCCAATGTCATCATCATCTCCCCTGTCGAAAGGTGGAAAGTCGACATCTCTGAACTCCATCGCTCTATGAGCACTGTCAACAACACTCGGTGCGCTCTAACTATCGGATATCCTAGTAGATGTCGCAATCCTGCCTGTTCCATAGCGTGGTAATCAGCTCTGGTCATGGCCGCCATCATCACCGCCAACACCTTGGACCGTCTCTCTCATGTCCGTAGCCACTCAAATTGTTGCATCCATACCACAACACTATGTTAGTCATTTCATCTCTTCTCTCATTTCCTGACCCTGAGTTATCTTCTCACTAACTATTCCCTCCCCTTTTGGCCAAGTTCCTCAATTTACCCAATTTACGTTTGTTTTTCTTTCTTTCCTCCCTTTTTTCTGCTCTTTTTTCCATTTTCAGGCGGGGCCGCCCCTTCCCAAGCACTATCGCCCCTTCCAGGGTGGGCCTACCCCTTCGGGACACGGTCGCCCCTTTTGGGGCGAGGCTGCCCCATCTAGGGCGAGGCCTCCCCTCAAGGGGTGGGGCCGCCCCGTGTGGGGCGGGGCCACCCCTTTCGAGGTGTGGCCGCCCCTTGTCAAGCATGGCCGCCCCTTCCAGGGGCGTGGCTACCCCTTTTGTGGCACAACCGCCCCTACCCTAGGGCGTAGCCACCCCTCTGCGAACCAAGTCACTTTCCTTTAGGCCAACTCATCCTGGGTTGATCCCAGGGCAAGTCCGCCCTTCCCTCTTTCCCCCTAGACCATTTCAGACTTTTTTTTTAATTTTTAGGGACAATTTACCCATTAATTGGGAAACCTCCCCCCCTCCCATGGCCTCTAATGACCTATTCTACCTACCCTGTTGGCGAAATCCTAATTTCGCCCCCAACCCATTTTCCTAAACTAACCCGAAAACAAAACCCATCTTTTCAAAAAAGCATAAACACTACAAAACACATCAAAAATGCTTAAAATGACAAAGGGAGTTTTGAATCTAATCTGGCGTGGAACTGCACACACGTGGAAGAACGCCTGCACCTTGTCCACTTGATGGATGATGTCATCATCATAGTCGTTCGGCATCCTCATCTCCTGGGCTCCTCCTCCTCCTCTCCTCTCTCTCTCTCTCTTCTTCAACTACCAAGTGTGCAAATGAGGAATAGTAACTCTAAAATTACTATAAGTAATTTTCCCCCTCATTTTTAAATCACTTTTAAGTGATGGGTATTTTTACTTTTTATTTAAATTTTTAGGCCCTAATTAATTCCAAAACTTTCGCGGGCCACCATTTGCACACCATGTGTCTTATCAACTCCGTTCAAAAGCCAAACCTGCTTAGTTTTTTGAGCTTTATCCAACCGTGCCTTCCGTTTCTTCATATCAAGAAGTTTCCTGAGGCCCCTTCTTCCCCAACCGCCCTTTCGAGGGGGCATACCCTACCATTTTCCTTTGTTCCTCCGTCACAGTCATTTTCTTGTGAGATTGAGGCATCTCCCTCCATTTCCCTCCATTTGGGCAGCTCATGTAAATTCTTCCATGCTAGGGCATCATCTTCTAGTCGCTTCCTCTATAGAGTCATCTACATGTTTTCTCTTCGAAACACTATTATTCTAACAATATTTTGAAGAGGGGAAAAATGTACACACCCAAATTTGACCACTCCCACATGGTCAAACTCGTCTACTTTATTCGTCTATTTCATCAATATTAATTAAAAAATTTATTTAATTAATATTTCACCTTCTACCTAAGGTTCCTAAAGTATTTGATTTAGCAATTAAATACTTTACCTTACACCTTTTCCTCTCTAAATTAAATAAACATATCAATTTATTTAATTTAGTCATTTAACCTTTTTGAATAAAATCAATTTTAAATTCTTCCTTTTTCTCTCTCCCTGTCGCATCCTCCATAACCCTCTTCTAATATGGATTAAGTTAATTAATCCATAATTAAGATGTGCACACCTTAATCAGGATTAATGTCACATCCTCCATATTCTACCTCTTGCTTCTAATCCCTCATTAATTTTCTTAATCGTGTATTTGCACAACCTTAATCTAATCCTCTTGCTACATTTAGCATACCTTTTTGGTCAACCTTTACATTTGGCATACTTGGCATAGACCCTCTTCCCCATGTGAATTTAAAATTCACTTTTTATTCCTCCAAGGATTCTCCTCTTCCTCATGTGATCATTGAAAGGTCACATCAAGTCACATGAAGCCAAAAACCTTCTATTATAAGGACCTCATTTTATCGACAAGGTACTTTTCAACTTCCCTCATAAGAACCTTGTCTTATCCACAAGGTGCTTATCATATGAATTTAAAATTCATATTTATTATCCCAACCACCTTATCCACTTCAATCATGTGAATTTAATATTCACATTTATTTCTCCAACTAATTCTCTCTTCCCCATGGATATTTTTTTGAGGAATACTAAAATTCTTCATATGTCACTTCATTCTCACTTGGGGACAAGAAGCTCCTTTTTGAGGAAATCTTCTCTCCTCCCAAGGTACTTTCAAAGTACTTGTCCTTTTTCCACATCACTTGTCCTTTATCCACATCATTTGTACCCTTTCTATCTCACCATGTCCTTTGGACACTTCATCCTCCACATGGCAAGATGTGAGGGCTTGTGAGTCCTCAACTCACCATATCCCTCCATCTTGGCCATGGTGGCTCAATCCTGACCGTTGAATTCTCTAGAGAATTCAATTTCTTCTATAAATACCCCCCTTTTTCATTCATCCATGGACCTTATGCATTTTTAACACCCTTATGCTCTCAAATTTTCAAGCCATCATTAAGCTCTAACACACTTGCTCATCTCATACTTAGCACTAATCCTCTTGCATCCATCTTGCTCACTTTGTCACATACCCACCTTGCATCTATTTTCACCACATTTCCATCAAAGGAGCACACAACCAAGATTCAATCAAGGGCCAACCAAGGAGATCGGCACAGATAAAGGTATATCACTCTTTATTTCATCTTTCTTTTATTTGTGCCTAATTTAGGCTAATTTTGAAGTGGTCTTGTGTTTTTTTACATTGCATTTTTAGTTAATTTTGCATGTTTAGAAGTAAAAAACACTTGCACATAGTCACAAATCACTAGTTTGCATCATCTTCAAATTCCTCACAGTTTAGTCGCTATAGGTGCCTGAAAGTGAAGGTTTAGTTAGAAAAAATCAATTTAGTGTCCAGTTTGGCAAAAAATTGTAAACCAGTATTGTAGGATCACCTAGAAGTTGTGGACTGGTCCTTACCAAGTATCTAAAATCCTCAGTGGCAGCACCTATAGGCTTAAAAATCTTACTGGAGAAGATATTCGATTATTTTCAAGCTTAGTGTTGGTCACTGATTGTTGTTGTAAATATGTAAATAATTTTTTGGGGGTTTTGTGCTCTTTGCTTGGCTTTTTTTGTTTGTTCTTTTTGGGGTTCTATGTTAGTGAGATGTGATAAATAGTTAGCAACCTCCAAAGGTAGTCAAAATTACAAAGTATCAATTTTGGAAATATGATTCATGTTTTAGCCAAAAGTAGTTTCCAAATTATAGGAAATTGGGGAACTGTTTGGATTCATTTACTTTAGTTTGCATAAATCATTCAAATGATATTGAGCTACAAATGCCCACACTTAAAGAATTCTACTTGAATTTGGGATAGCAGTTTTTTGCATTGAGTGAAATATCAAAAGGTAACCTTTGCTATTGTTGTAATTCTCAACCTAATAGCAAGCTTCATTTCCTGCAAGTTGAAGCAAAAGAGCTTACAATGAAATATCAAATGAAAATGAAAAACTGAATATCAAATAAATAAATAAATAAATAAGAAAAAATTCAACTCTTTAGGCTATCCAAATATCTCTATCGGGGCTATAGACACCTGACTGGCAGTATAGCTATGTTTGGGGGGGGGGAATTACAAAGATAACCTTGTCAAGGCTATGGATAGTTGATTAGCAGCAAGGTTCTATCCAAGGTTGGATTAAAAGGGAATTACCAAATTATGTAGGTCAATGCAAGCATTTTTTGTGTTATGAATTTGTTGTTGTGGAATAAACCACTGGCACACATGTGAGATCAATAAAATTTAATTTTGTTATGTTGGTTAAAGTGAAAGGAATGTTAAAGTGAAGGTCTAATATTTATAATTCAAAAACTGCAGAAAGTTAAAGTATGGTTATTATTTTGGAATTGATCTTTTGTTTTTTTGCTTGGTTTTTTCAGTTGCTAGTTATTGTGTGGTCTCACAAAACGCCCCATTTTTCCCTTGGAAAAATGTGGACCCCTCTTTTCTTTCTTTTTTCCCTTTCTTCGCTTTCTGCTTGCGTTGGTGTGTTTCTTTTGGAGGAAATGGTAAAATGAAAGGTCTTGCTCCAAAACGCACGACTCTCACTCAAATTGATGTCTTCCTAGGCTTGAGGTGTTTGCAAATCTATTTCTCGTAGATTTATTGTTTATCTGGATTCCCGAGTTTTTGGGTTTTAGGTATTTTTTTCTCTACGTTTAGTGAATCTTTTGCAAAGATCGCATTACGCCTGGCTAGTCATTATACCTGGTGAGTTTTCACCTAGAATAATTTTTCTTGAGTGTGCATGCATCAACACTTCTTTGGTTTAGCCTAGTCATGACTTTTCTCTTCTTCAAAACTAGAAATCAAAATTTTTAGGAACTAAGTTCATTTTGAACCATATCGATACTTCTTTTTACTCACACCTGGGTATCCTTTGTACCTGGTTCCCATAAACCTAGTAAGCAAAAACTCAACCCTGGTAACTCTTTAAAATTGTGTGTCAGATATTCAAATCCTATTGTTATCCAGTCATTCAGCATCCAAGTTGGACACTTCCTCTACTGTTGTTGTCCCACGAGGACTAATATGACACACAAGTGTGCCACATTTACCACCTATATTTCTTTCCTTTTAAAGGTGAGCCCGGACACAGGAATCAAGGATTCATGATGTGAACCATAATCTACCATGATTTCACCTTTGTTCAGGGTAATTAATGCACAGTAAAAGGAATCAATAAAGGTGTCAAATAACACATGTATTTGGCACAACCTTGAGCATGCAATTGCTTCCACAATACACTACCTCATGCAAGATCATCCATTTACAAGAACATTAATGAATTAAAACAACAATTGTAGCGTGTAGAGAGAAAAGTAAGTTTAAGAGTGCAAAAGAACATGTTTATCAGGGTTAAACTCTATATTTGTTTAGCCATACTATTAGTGAAACCAGATACTTTTCTTTAACTGAATTATGTTAACCTTTATTCATGTATGGTTCTAATTAAATAACATTACCTCTGGTTAATTTGTGAAGAAAATATTGGTATTCTTAAGGGTTTTAACATAATTCCAATCAGTAAAGGGTCATGGGTAAAGAAATTTTTATGAATTATTAAGAATGCATGGTTAGAATTAGCCCTAACTCATATGCAATATGCTTATAATGTAGGAAATTAAAGGAGACATGAGTACTTTAAGGGAAAAATCCCAATGAGGAATTCAAATTTCTCATTTCGCAAGCAGTACCTACCTACAAGATGATTATAGATACACATCTGAGAAGCTTCAATGAGTATGAATTTTCCAGGAGGATTCATCAAGAAGACACCACTCAGTGCACTAGAAATATGGTCACTAGTGGAATGTATTTGGCAAGAGGGTTCCCATTGGAAATGGAGGCCCCTAAATTAGTCCTAGAGTGTATAAAATGGTACAACCCAGATAGGAGGGATGTTGTAAAAGAAGGGAGAATCTATGCAAACCTCTTGATAGATGGTATTTTGTATACATTTGGGCTCCCCTTGTTCAACAAGATGAATACATTTGAAATAAAGGATGCGACTACAACATATAGGAGCTCAAAATAGCAAAATAAGAAGGTCATATTATCAATATGGTTCCAGGAGAAGATGGAGAGGATGCCAAAGCATATCATGAGGTTGTTATTCATTCAAGAAATTTAGGATATGATAGCCCTATTGAGCATAATGTATAGATGTAGAGATGCCAGAAAATTTGAACCCTAGATGTTTGAAATTATTAAGAAAATGAGCGAAAATCCTATGCAGATTCATTGGGGAAGATTTATCAGTGACAGATTGCACAAATAGATGCAGACATTTTTAACTACCCAATGGTTCATAATATCCTCATATGTTGTCTATTCTTGTGCCCTAAGGGAAAACATGCAAGGTTTGAATAGAGTAGGTACTCTGGGAAGAGAACTAGGAAATAATTTGATTTATCATAATTTTCTCTAGATTACTACTTGTCAGTATCGAGAGCACTACCACAGGGTAAATTATGTGTTTTCTATGAAGCTGGTAAGGCTAATGGAAGAGGATAAATCCAATAGATAGTCTCTTGAATCACACAATGTTATACACACTGTTGGATGCTAGTTTATTCAGTTTCCTACATTCACCTACATTAGAGTGGAAGGGTTTACAGACTACCCCTTCATGTTGTCCAGATATCCAACAGATAAGATATTGCTACTTGAATTTGTGAGATAGGTGTTGTCGTCCCATAATATTCTTTCACAAATACACAAGAAAGGATCAGTGAAATTCCCTATCACTATTGGGAATTATAAATGTCAAGCTATGTGAAGATGAGTTGAAAACTTATAGGCTAGAGTTCTTCATGCTCTGAAGGGAGAACTATGACCTGGTGGAGAGTCTTGTCAAGAACATAAGTAGGAAATATGCCTGTGTTCCTCACCTAAACTACTATTGGTATGATTATTTTGATGACCATGCTATGAGAAAGCAGTCATAGCAGAGTTTATCACTAACCCAAGTAAAGGTTCTCAAAACTCATGATATTCTTGAACAAATGGATGTTGAGAATGGAGATGTAAGCAACCCAGCTTATGGGTTAGACAAAGTTTATGATGAACCTATCCTAGATTGGAAAAGGAAGGAAGTCGTAAACATTGAATAAATTTATAAGCACATATTGAATTATACTCAGTCTAGGATAAATGGTTACCTCAAAGTAATGAAGGAGGCTGGGATAACACCCATCTACCCACACAATACTAAGAGAAAATAAAAGCTAGTAAGTGAATTGGGGTATAATGGGGGTGTTGAAAAGGAAAGAAGTTATTGAAGCAAGGGAAACTGAACAAGGTAGGGAAGAAATCCATAATACCTCAAACCAAGGAATTTCAATGACATCACAACCAGCTGACCTGAATAGAGAAATTGTGGCCACTCTAGTCGATATGATGGAATCACCAAAGGTGGCATTTTCTTCCACTACATTGCCAAGAGCACAGCCCTTGACTTTTGAAGAAGCTGGAATGAGAACACAGGTACATGTTAGGAAAAGGTCAGCATCAAAAAATGTAGCTACCATGTTTACCTCTCCACCCTCTGTTAATATAGCAACAATGAGACAAACTTTGGGAGAGGCACTCGTAGCTACAGGGAAGAATCCAAAAATAACTACAAAGGAAGTTATGGAGCAATTTCAAAAGTGGTATGCTATATTGGGATGGTTTAAGGAGAAGCAATCCAAGGGAAATCCAATAATGTAGCATGTGGTGGAAGAAGTGTCTAATACAAGGTTACAACCGAAAAATAGGGAAGAAGAAGAATTCATAGTAGGATCACTCACCTAAGAGGTGGGAAACCCTGAAGAAATAAATATAAGGGAAGAGGTGTCACCACTAAGAGAAACAGGGGGCACTATAATTCAGAGTCCTATTTCCATTATCGATGAAGATGAAGAACATGATGATGTAGTTGATAATTGTGCAACTAAGGATCAGCCTTCAAAAGGAAGATCTAAAGTGATTGCTAAGAAACCCCTGACTTCTGGAGAACCAGGTGAAAGTCAGGATATAGATATAGGTACAGATTCATCTCAAACCTTAGGCAAGAAATAGGTAAATGGTGAAAATCCTGATGTTTCATGACAACCTAAAAATTCTGCTCCAGGAAATGATGTTGAAAAGGAGGAGGCGGGACAGAAAAATATAGGTTTCAAAGAGAAAGAGATGGGACTAGATCATGGTAATCCATAATCCTTGCCACTAGGGACAAAGAATGTAAAAGTTTTGAAGGTTGCAAGAGGAAACATTGAAGAGTTAAGAGAAGAGGTTCCTGAACATTCTGATCATCTGGAACAAATTAATACTGAAGAGGTAGGACAAAACGAAGAAGCACCTAACTAGCTAGTTAGGAAATTGGCTCCATGTGTTGGAGTTGGAATTGGTGCCTCTAGATTTTAAAAGTTTAATATAGGAACTGGAAACCCCTAAGCCTAAATCTAGAGCAAAGACTATGCATGCTATTAAACGGAATTCATGTGGAGGGAAAAATCTCCAAATAGATACTCTAATAGGAGAAAAGAGTAAGCATGAAATGACAGTTAGGGATTGCCAGGTAACAACAACCAATGTAGGAAATTCATCATGGGAGTAGGAGTTAAAAGAAATGAGAATGAATTTAGAAACTAATGTTGCTCGCATGAAGAAAGATAAACAAAAGAAGAAGGAATTAAAAGAATGGGTTGCTTGTTTGGAAAATTTTATCATAACATTAGCCCAACCAGTTAGTCATTGACTGAATTGCCGCAAAACCCAATTTTGATGTCCAAAGAATAGATAGATGTTATTATAGTGCTCTGACACCAGCTTAGCATGTTCAAGGAATGGATAGAGCATCTAGTGAAGCAGGGTGATGAATCAATAAAAGAGGCAATTGGGAAATGTAAGGAGGCATACCATTGGTACAACAAGTCTAGAAGACTTGAAAGTTAATGTCGAGACCACCAAGAATAGAATGATATAGAAGGGAAGAGATTAAAGGAACTTCTTCAAATGGATGTCCAAGAGTTGATGAGAGAAAAGGTAATTGCAAAACAAGAAGTTCTGATGATCAAAAAATGGAAAGTATAGTTGAGTTGGGAGAGTTTAACACTTTATTGCAATACATAAATGGATTAGAATAGGTCACTGAAACAAGCAAGAAGCTCGTAGACAAGGATTTGAGTTTCATTGAGATGCTAACTCAATAGAATTGTGATCCTCAAACCTTAGGACAAGATGAGGCAAAAGTGAAGGCTTTCAAGGGATGGATTGAAAAGATAAACAAGGATCATGTTTATTCTTTGAGTTAGGAGGTCATTGATGAGATCATAAAGTACAAGAACACCATGAATAAATATGAAATAGAAATAGTGTGAAAGAATGAAGCCATCAAGAAAATAATAGAAGATCATTCAAGGCATAAGTACAATTGGAAGGTGATTCAAAGTGTTCCAAGGGAACGTATAAATCAAGTGTTAATTACATTCTAGGAATATCAGCAGAAGAAGGGAGAGATGAGTCTTCAGATCAGGATTCTAGTGAAGAAGTGCATATGGTCGGGTAGCAGAAGCCCGAGGGTCTTATGTACGAGTGGAGTTTTGCAGTGAATTTTGCATGGTTATTCCCAAACCCGACAAAGATAGCAAATCCCAGGGATTTTTTAATAGCTTTGCATTTTGTGTAAAAATACTCACGACCCAAAGATCGGACTTTGGAAGCCTGCTACTGAAAAGAAGTCAAAGTATCTTTGACTTAATTTGGAAATTTCTTGTGCCAACTATCATTTTCCATGTGTTATCATTAGATTTGTTCCTCTAATTTTGTTTCATGTGTTTCATTTGAACTCTTTGGTTGCCTTGTTTCTTATAAAAGGGCCAGGAGTTATTTTATTTTATTAAGTTTAGAATTTGTGGATTCCAGAGAACTAAAACTTTTTTCAAGTTTTATTCTTTTTCATGTTTTTTGTTCCATTCCAGACTAAAATCTTGTATGTTTCATTTGAGATTAACTAATATCAAGGCCAATTCAAAGCTATTTCCTAATATGAAATCATACATAGCTAATTGTCTGTTCCTATAAGAAAAGACTGTATGATGTGCCAGATTTGGGTGCATACTGACACTATCCAATGGAAAATAATTCATGTTTCTTTAAACCCTTGCATCATTCTATGCCTAGTTGTGAATCAATCTAGTGAAGTATAGAGTGGTTTTCTTTGATTTAGTTTATTTCTTGAGGCATGCATGGATAATACCTAGGAGGAATATTTACATTTTAGTATTTTTTTTATGCTTTGTTTAGATTAGATGTTTAATATTTTCAGAAAATGTTTCAAATTTCACAAATGCATGGATTTTTATCATAAATATTTCATTTCCATGAAGTTATAAAGTGATTAATGCTAAATTTTCTTTAATACATGCAAGTAATTTTAATTTCAAAAATATTAGTACAAATCTTTAATTTCATGAAGTTGTTAAGTGACATGTGAGTGATCAAATTGAGCTTATGTTATGATCCTTTAGATACCAGCTAACTTGTGAAAACCATAGACCCCTCATGTTTAATATCAATTTACAAAATGAACACTGAGTGAACCTAGTGCGTCAAGACCTGACATTCCCGAGCCTTGGGATCGAGCTGAGATCACCTTAGGTTTAGGTTTTCCCAATGGATCTTTCAAGTAAAGGTAGGTTCCCACGATCCTCTGTGAGAATTTATCTTCCTGTTGGTGTGCGTGTGCAACATCTATGTAAACAATACTAACCCTTGCAATGCCTTCCAAAATATCAACACAACGAATTATAGGATCCTTCTTGTTAAATTTTTTTTTGGAAAAATGCTCAAAAAATAGGGGAAAACTACACCTTCTACAACCTCATTTTTGCTTTCCTCAACATTGTCCATATATGCTTTAGACTCGTCAAATAGATGATAAATAATCTCTCATAAATATCTTGACACTAACATCATATGCCAAATCCCGAGCTTCAAGACTAATTTTGACATCAAATCCCAAGATTGCAACATACTCTTTCTTCTTTTTCTCAAGCATTACACTTGCATGCATGACATATTTTTATGCACAGGCCCAATACCAATTGCACTAACAAGGATGCTCACAGTCAGGATCTTCAAGAACTCAAGTAAAGCCTCCAAATATCCAAGACTTGAAGCTTTAACATGAACTTCTTCCCTACTCTTGTGAATCTGAAACATTACATTATTTTATTGTCTACATAAATTTAAAAAATTATGCTCATATACATAAAACTATTAGCCTGAAATTTGATACCCAAGTAGTTATCTTTATTCCTTGTACTTCCTTCAACTCCTTGTAATGGTAATAAGATCCCTAGAACCAAAGAACAACTTAAGCTATGGAATATATTATATTATTTAAACCATATGATCAATGTGACTTGGTTCAAGATTTCTAAATTTGAAGTGTAGATTTATGAAATCTAGCATAGTAGATCACAAGTACCACCCATTCTCCTTTATTATAATCAAATTCATTTGGTCATTAGCTTCTATAATATTAATGACCTAGGTCAATTGCAAGAGGTCTATAGATTGGGAAGATGCAAACCAATCCATCTATAGATTTATATAGATGAATGTTTAAGTTAGATCCTTACTCTTTTAGTTCTAGATGTGTTTAAGTAATGCAATTCATAATATGATAGTTGACTTTTGTTGTTGCACATGCATGCATGCATTTCAATTCAATTGCAGCCCTCATGAGAAAAGTAAAGAAGATACTTTCACTGCATCCTTGGCTTCTCTTATTCTGCAGGTACTTTAATAAGCTTTGCTTAAGTCATTTGTGCATACATTTCATTAGTATTATATAACTCTTTGTTATAGTTGTCCTCCCATCAATTTACAAGTTATTGAGAATTATTCATTTCAGACAATTGCATTCTCTTTCCTCAAGCAGTGTAATTAATTTTCTATTTTGTTTCTTGCTTCTGGCAGTGGCCTATGTAAATTCGGATTTAGTTCATATATGTATCTATTTAGGTTTCAGAAGCATTCAAGCTTATATCAGGTTGATTTTACCTCCCCACCTTTTTTACTATTTTTAGGGTGATAGTGCTTATTTTTTAGCTTTAGGTTCAACTAGCTCCATGACTTCATTGACAAAGCTCCTATGGGGTTGCTCATCAACTCTTACAATGGTGAATATACACTAAAATAGGAAGGAATGACCAACTACAGTTGACAAATACAGAAGGCAAAAAAACATTTCCCAAAACAAAAACTATATCTAACCATTCTAATCACCATGTAATTGAGCCTCGAAGCTTTTGGTTGAAAGTTGAAATTGCTTACCTTGTAAAAATCATGTAACTTGTAGCTCTAATGATTCAAGGAAATAATTCTCAAAAGAACTCATAGATATAAATCCACAAGATGCTTTGTTCAACAATCCAACTAGACTTTAGTTTTCTAAAACATGCACTTTGTACTTACAAAAATCAATACCGTAACACCATGACTTATAGGACCATATACCTAGAAATGATTTTTAAACCAATATTATTGAATAATACAATAGAGATATGTATATTTTTCTAATGACTTTCATAAAATCGCATATCTATATTTTGACATTTCATCTCATTAGCAGTTCTTCCCAGAACCTATATGTTATTTAAGCATTTGTAAATCAAGTATATACAAATTCTAGAAACGGGTTTCCTAAGATAGTTAAATCAAAAAAATTGGTCTATTCTAATACATTATTAACCCTATATAGAGGATATTCCCCCAAATCAATTGTGCCACAAACACTATTCTAAGCTTGAGTTGGTGAAGCTTAGGGATAAAATTCTTACCAATACTTATTTAGACACTCAAAAGCTTAAAGTTCAACCAAGAAGAGCTACTTGTGAACCAAAATATTGACCATTTGGCATTTATATTTCTAAAATATGAATCGGGTAATAGGTTGCATCTCAAAAATGTGAAAACAAGCTTCATGCTATCACAAATTTTTAGGACAAGAAACATCTACAATACGTAATGTCCCAGTTCTAGAATCAAAGGAATTTGACTGTGAAGATGCACAAATGCTATATAAGAAAAATAAAATACATACATTCAATCTGTATACTATGAATTGTTTATCCATATGGGGAGAAATTTGAAAGCATTTCAACTACCTTTTTCTACCAATTAGTTCTAATATTATGTCATCATATTCCCAAAGTTTAGATCTTGCAACATATTTCTAAAACAAAAAATGTTAAGAAATGCTAGAAAAATATTACACCTTCAAATCCCTAAATAAGCACCTATCTTAACACTCAATATTTTGCATCTTACCTTGAAATAAAAAAACTAGCTCTTCTATCCTTGCTATTCTTCTATGATGTACATGTTGGCTTGTGATACATTTCGCTTGGTTTTATCTTTCATGGTCATAGATATTTTTGATGCTCTGGACTATGATTATTGTTTCTTCTGTCTAGTTTTTGTAAGATGCAAGTGGATTATTTTTTTGCCAATTTTGTTTTTAGATAATTTCTATAACTATATATATTCTAAATCAAATTGAGGCCCAATGTATTGAATTTTGGAATTTACTATTCACTATGTTCATTAGTATTTCCCAACATCTTGACTTAAAATTAGCAATTATTTTTATGTAAGAAAATTTATAGAGATCTTACAAAAGATTATAGGTGTTAGTTTTGAGTGATCAATTTCCAAGCAGAAATAAGCCTTTTTTAGTTTTAAATTTTAAAACACTTTCATTTAGAGAATAAACATTGGTCTATTCTAATCATGTTTCTTGGTATTTGATAGTGTTTCTGCTTAATGACTATTTTTTTATACAACTTTCATTGTTGCTTACTCTCTTAAGTATATCCGGTTTATAGATTCTATACTCTCTTTAGATCAAAGGGTTGCATACACGCTAAGGTGGTACTGAACTTGTCTTGTTAATTGTTTGTATTTTTGCTATATTATGGACAAGATGGAAGCAAAATTGGTATCAACAAAATCATTATAGAATGTCATATATGCAAAGAACTATAAACCCATTAGTAGGGATCTATTAGATCAACCAATTGACACAATATTGGCATACAATAACATGTTCAAGATAAAACCATTTGTATATAACATAGGCGATTGTCTTTTTGACTCTTTCTAGTTGTTGTTACATATGCAATACACTTTTGTACAACTACGTAATAGAACTATTGACTATTTTAGCAATTTCCTAGAAAATAATGATCATCAAGCTTTATTTTTGTACAACTATGAGCTAGACCCACACACATTGTCTAGATTACATGGAGTCAGTGATGTTGATACATATCTACAATTTATGCAATTTTTAGTAGTTCAAAATCCAAACTATAATGAGTATGGCCTTTGTGGGGGCGTATTTTGTATTAAGTGGCTAGCAAAATGGTTGAATATTGAAGTATGTATCTGGTCTTCAACAACAAAAACAAATTACTTGCATTTCAAAGAGGGCTCACAAAATAATGCATATTCTATCTTGTTCCATGATCAAATTCATGTTCAAGCACATTTTGAACCACTTAAATTAACAAAAACAAAATTCTGCTCCAAGCACAGATTTACCAAGGTTAAACGTCTAAGACAATTTCAAATTCAAATAAAAGTTTTGTAAAAGACAAATTAGTTGATGCAATGTCTAACTTGTACAAAAATGCATTGTCAATATTAGATTGTGGCTCAGACAACCCTTTTAATATAATTGCTACTTTGACAAAAAATGAATATGATAGCCAATGTCTTAGACAATACATGGCTCAATCCTTTTGCAACGCAATACTCTATGGAGACAAAGTAGCGATGACTTGCATCGATGCATGTATCAAATCTGACTTGATCATTATTTGTGACCTCGCAAGTTGGGAAGCATTTATTGCAAAGATTGGATAGCCATACAAACAAAGCAGAATTGAAGGAGATGATTTTTGGTTTGAATGGCTATCATACATTTTGCAAGTAAAGATGAAAAATTAGTCATCAACCAGTAACATGTGTATAAAAGAATATTGCAAATGTGTTAGGCCAACCAAAGTATACAATATCATGTCTCACCAAGTCAATGACATGCATACACACTATATACCATATGGACTAGAGATTATTATGGCAAGTGAAACTAATATTGGACAATCAAAAACAATAGCATTGGTTGAAGTAAAGAAAAAAATTAGTGTCCAGAAATTAAAACAAACTATTTGAAACAGTGCACATGTATAGATTAATACCTCCACACGGTTAACAAATACCTCTAATAAAATGTCCCATGGCTCCCAAGCTATTGGTAACAGCCTGTTGGAAATATGTGTCTCAAACATTACAGGCTGAAACCTCCTTTAGAGAATTGTCGGTGTGACATTTTGATTGTCTGGCCGACTAGCAGTTTGTTTTATCAAATTCTGAATAGGTCGCTGTGACCCTGAAGAAGTCTTGCAAAAAGGTTTACTGTGTAGCTATCATTGTGACAAGGTGTGTTCGTCGTGACCTTATAGCGCTTGGGAGATATCTGGCCAAAAGGCCATTCATTCATTTATCGGCGTAACTCTTAGCGACTGTGATCTTCGGTGAAGCTTATGGTTCTCGCTAAGATGTCTCAGCGAAGTGTTATTCTCTTGCCGACAGTGTATGTATTGATGTCTTCGGGATAACTCTAATGTTTCGGGAAGACGTCTTAACGAATAGTGAATGTCATACCGACAGGGAAACACTTGGGAGTTATCGGTGTAGCACTAAGGCTTCGTTATGAAGTCTGGGCGATATACAAATGTCTTACCAACAGAGAGTCTAAGGTAGATCATCGGAGTGACTCGGGAGGCTCGGTGAGAAGTCCTATCGAGACTTAAATGTCTCGCTGACAACTCATTGTGTTGGAAGCCTTCGGTATAACTTAAAGCAATCGGTAAGTTCTCTCAGCGATGGAAAATTGTTTTGGCGACAGGTGAACACCTCATAGTAGCATATGAAGATCGATATGAACTCTCAGCGATAGATGTGAGTCTTTCCAACTTTCATTTGGTGCTCGGTAGATATGGAAACTTCGGTGTAACCTTAGTGATTTGCTATGACCTTCTAGCGAAAGCGATAAGTCAGGATGATTGCTTGGTGACTTGGTGAAACTCTTGTAACTCGATAGAACGTCCTGGCGACTACGATATGAGTTCAATGTGGCATCGGCGAGACACCGTTAGTGTCTCACCGAGATGCCAATACAATACGAATTCTGTTGACCGTGTATGACTTCCGATGTGGCATCACGTGGATGAATCAGAAGAGCCGAATTGGAACCGTTGGGAGTATGTTCGTTGTGACGGTTCTGAGAGGCAGCTCAACAATCAGGGAACGCCATGGATATAGTTGGAAGTTACAGATGTTTTTGAGGTTGGATTGTAGTTTGATCAACAGTGAAGTGTGAAGAATTCAAACTGTATCAGTGAAGGATTAAAAAATCTGTAAAGGTTGTAACCTAGAAGTTTTCTGTTCGAAGAATGTACATGATGAATGTTGTTGTTTAATGACACCAAAAAGATAAGTCTGGAATTGTATGTAACTTTGATTACTATAATACAAAGTGATTTCTCTTGGTGTGGTGGGTTTTTCTCCCATAAGGGTTTTCCCACATATATCTGGTGTTCATGTGTGTTTGTCTAAATACTCTATTTTTGTAATCTGTCTCATAGTACATCTCAATTTGACTGTAATTGAAAAATTAAAAGTACTTCTGCATTCTTTCCTGAGGTATTGACGTTAGGAGAATTTTTTTCCGCATCTAGTTTTCCTTACAAGTGGTATCAGAGCCTGGCCAGTTGTGTTATCCTTGGGGGTACATTGGTTTTTTTGTGTCAATACTGTTCAGTGGGAGTTTTGTAGAGATTGTTATTTCAATTTACAGATTAAGATGTCTAGTTCCTCTGGGAAGACTGAAATAGAGAAATTCAATGGCAGTAACTTTGAATTGTGGAAACTCAAGATGGAGGATCTCTTAGTAGATCGAAACCTTTGGCTTGCTGTGTCTGGAACTAAACCTACAGGCATGAAGCAAGAAGAATGGGACCTTGCAGATAGGAAAGCGAAGGGGCTGATAAGGCTCTATCTGGCAAACTCAGTTCTTCTCAATGTGCATGAAGAGAAGTCTGCTTCTCTCTTGTGGAAGAGACTGACGTCTATTTATCAGGGGAAATCTTTGGTGAATAAGCTATTCCTGAGAAAGAAGCTTTACTCTTTGAGAATGCAGGAAGAAGGGTCTGTAGCTGATCATTTGAATGCATTCAACATGCTACTCGCACAATTAACACCTGTTGGTGTAAAGATTAAAGAAGAAGATCGTTGTATGCTTCTGTTATGTTCTTTGCCATACTCATGGGATCATCTAGTGATGGCTATTGGGAGTACAACATCTAGTTTCAAAATGGAAGATATTGTTGGTTCTTTGCTATTAGAAGAAATGAGGAGAAAATCTTCTGAGATGGCGAAGGAGGCTCTTGCTGTCAAAGGAAGGTCAAAGGAGAAAGGCAAGAAGAAGGACAAGAAGTCCAAATCGAAATCAGAGGGGAGATCAAAGTATCCTAGCAAGAAGGGCAAGGTGAAGTGCTGGAACTGTGGGCAACCTGGTCATGTCCGAAAGGATTGTAAAGAGGAGAAAAAGAAGAAGAAAGGATCTTTCGATAATGGTTCTTCTCATAGTGATGGTGAAGCCTTCATTGCAGCCTTGGCTACTCAGGCATCAGATGATGTCTGGTTGATTGATTCTGGAGCATCGTTCCACATGACATCTCACAGAGAATGGTTTACAAAGTATGAAGAATACGATGGTGGGAAGGTGTACTTGGCGAGTGATTCAACCTTGGAAATTGTTGGTTGTGGAAGAGTCAGAATCCAATTCTCTGATGGCAGAATAAAGGGGATTAATGATGTTATGCACATACCAGGTCTGGCTCGAAATTTACTTTCTGTCAGTAAGCTAAATGATATCGGAGTACAAGTCCTGTTCTCGGGAAGTGGCTGCAAGATGACTAGAGGTTCAATGGTGCTAGCTAGAGGTGCTTGAATTGGTACCCTATACAAGCTGGATGCACAAGTTGTTCATTGTAACAGTGTCTCTTCGAAGTCACTGAAAGCTGCTCATGGAGGTAAAGAGGGAATTGTCCCTAATTATGTAAACTCTATGGAAGTAAAACTTCCTGCAGAAAAGACTATGCTTTGGCATCATAAGTTAGGCCACATAGGAGAAAAAGGTTTAAAAATCTTGAAGAACAAAAACCTGGTTGAGGGGCTTGAAGACTATAATTTGGAATTTGAATTATGTGAACACTGTATATATGGAAAGCAGCATCGTGTTTCATTTTATGACAGTCCTCATAAAACTTCTAGTTTGTTAGACTATATTCATTCAGATGTGTTTGGTCCAGTAGATGTTCCTTCTTTGTCTAAATCAAGATACTATGTGTCGTTCATTGATGATTATTCAAGAAGAGCATTTATATATTTTTTGAAAAGTAAATCAAAAGTGTTCAGTCGATTTAAGGAGTTTAAAATTCTTGTTGAAAATTAGATTGGTAAAATAATAAAATGCTTAAGGACTGATAATGGCGGTGAATTATGTTCTAATGAATTTGAAAGATACTGTAAAGACCATGGAATCAAAAGACACAAGACTACACCTTACACTCCATAGCAGAATGGAGTTGCAGAAAGGTTCAATAGGACAGTGATGGAGAGAGCACGAAGTATGCTTAGTAGTGCTAGTTTGGAAGAAAAGTTCTAGGCTGAAGCTACTGCTATAGCATGTTACTTAGTTAATCGGTCTCCAAACTCTGCTCTTGTTGATAAGACACCTATGGAAGCGTGGTCCGGTAAGAAGCCCTCTCTTAGACATATTAGAGTCTTTGGCTGTGAAGCATATGCACATGTGCCGGATGTAAAAAGATCTAAGTTGGACAACAAGGCTGTTAAGTGTATATTTATTGGCTATAGTGCTAACATCAAAGGATACAAGCTTTGGAATCCTGTTACAGAGAAGGTTGTATACAAAAAAAGTGTAATCTTTCATGAGCTAAACCTTCCACCTTGGATCTGCAGTCAGAGACAAAGTCAGAAAACAGTAAGGATGTAGCAGCAATTCCTCCTACACCAGAGAAAGAGGAATTGAAGATTCAAAACGTACCTGAAACTAAGGAGAGCTCAAGCAGTTCTGAAAGCTCTAAAGAAGATGAACCTCAGCCTCAGCCAGTGAGGAGGTCAACTCGAGAAAGGAAACAACCAGATAGGTATGGGTTCTCATTAATTGATTCTACTTGTGCCTATGCCTTGATTTCTAGCACTGATGAGCCTAGGACTGTAAAGGAGGCAATTAAAATGTCTGATTCAGATTCTTGGTTGGAAGCCATGGAGGAAGAAATGGCGTCATTAGATAAAAATGAAACCTGGAGTCTAGTGCCCTTGCCTAAAGGCAAAAAACCTGTGGGTTGTAAATGGGTATTTAAGAAAAAGATTGGTCTGGATGGCAGTGTATAAAAAATACAAAGCACGACTGGTTGCAAAGGGTTATTCCCAGGTAGAGGGAATTGACTATGGGGAAATATTTTCTCTTGTAGCAAAGCTGACGTCCATTAGATTTCTATTGTCACTTGCAGCAGCTTATGACTTAAAGGTTGAACAGATGGATGTGAAGACAGCATTTCTTCATGGTGATCTTGAAGAAGAAATGTATATGTCCCAGCCTGAGCACTTTGTTGAGAAAGGTAAAGAAAAATAGGTATGCAAATTAAAGAAGTCTCTATATGGGTTAAAGCAGTCACCTAGAATGTGGTACCAGAAATTTGATACCTATGTATTATCTTTAGGCTTTGTGAGATCAAAATCTGATCACTGTGTATAATATAAAGCTGAAAGTGATCAAGTGCTTGTTATTGCTCTTTATGTTGATGATATGTTGTTCATAGGAAATAGCAAGCTAATGATTTCTGATCTTAAGTCTCAATTGTCTGCTAAGTTCAAAATGAAGGATCTTGGTGCAGCAAGGTATATTCTGGGGATGGAGATAACTAGGGACAGGAAGAATAGAAAGCTTTGGCTCAGTCAGAGTAAGTATATAAAGACTGTTCTAGAGAGATTTTGTATGAATGATTCCAAATAGTTAGTTGTTCCAGTCATATAGGGAATGAAGCTATCTGTTGAGGATTGTCCAAAATCTCCTACTAAGATGGAGGACATGACCAGTGTGCCCTATGCTAGTGTTGTAGGCAGTCTCATGTATGCAATGGTCTATACAAGACCAGACATTGCCCAAGCAATGCGAGTACTTAGTCGTTTTATGGCTAATCCAGGAAGAATACATTGGGATGTTGTGAAGAGGGTGTTTAGGTATTTGAAGGGAACTTCAGATTTTGCATTGTGTTACCATGGTAATTCGATTGAATCACAGAGGACTCTCAGCATTCATGGTTATGTAGACTCTGATTGGGCAGGGGACATTGACAGCAGAAGATCCACCAATGGATACGTTTTCATGTTAAATGGTGGTGCAGTGAGTTGGATGAGCAAGTAGCAGGCTGTAGTCGCTTTGTCCACTACAGAGGCTAAATACATGGTAGCTACCCATGCTTGTAAAGAAGTTGTATGGTTGAAACATTTGTGTTCTAACATTGGTTTTGATGCAGGGGAAATAGCAATCTTATGTGACAGTCAGAGTACCATTTGTCTGGCAAAGAATCCAACTTTCCATGCCAAGACGAAACATATTAATGTACAGTACCACTTTGTATGAGATATGGTTGAGGATGGAAAGGTCAGTTTGGAAAAAGTTGATACTCTGGAGAATGTTGCAGATGCATTGACGAAGCCAATGAGCACAGACAAGTTTAGGTGGTGTGTCAGTTCAATGGGCCTTAATGCCCATGATTTTCAGTAAAGTAATTTTTGCATGCTTTGGAGGTGCCTAAATGATCTTTGTCAAGTGGGAGATTGTTGGAAATATGTGCCTCAAACATTACAGGCTGAAACCTCCTTTAGAGCAATGTCGATGTGACATTCTGATTGTCTGGCCGACTAGCAGTTTGTTTTATCAAATTCTGAACAAGTCGTTGTGACCCTGAAGAAGTCTTGCAGAAAATTTTACTGTGTAGCTATCACTGTGACAAGGTGTGTTCGTCGTGACCTTATAGCGCTTGGGAGATATCTAGCCGAAAGGCCATTCATTCATTTATCGGCGTAACTCTTAGCGACTGTGATCTTCGGTGAAGCTTATGGTTCTCGCTAAGATGTCTCAGTGAAGTGTTATTCTCTTGCCGACAGTGTATGTATTGATGTCTTCGGGATAACTCTAATGTTTCGGGAAGACGCCTTAATGAACAGTGAATGTCATACCGATAGGGAAACACTTGGGAGTTATCGGTGTAGCACTAAGGCTTCGTTATGAAGTCTGGGTGATATACAAATGTCTTACCGACAGAGAGTCTAAGGTAGAACATCGGAGTGACTCGGGATGCTCGGTGAGAAGTCCTATCAAGACTTAAATGTCTCGCCGACAACTCGTTGTGTTGGAAGCCTTCGGTATAACTTAAAGCAATCGGTAAGTTCTCTCGGCGATGGACAAATGTTTTGGCAATAGGTGAACACTTCGGAGTAGCATATGAAGATCGGTATGAACTCTCGGCGATAGATGAGAGTCTTGCCGACTTTCATTTGGTGCTCGGTAGATATGGAAACTTTGGTGTAACCTTAGTGATTCGCTATGACCTTCTGACGAAAGCGATAAGTCAGGATGATTGCTTGGTGACTCGGTGAAACTCTTGTAACTCGATAGAACATCCTAGCGACTACGATAACTCTTGGCGACTATGATATGAGTTCAATGTGGCATCGGCGAGACACCGTTAGTGTCTCACTGAGATTCCAATACAATAAGAATACTGTTGACCGTGTATGACTTCCGATGTGGCATCACATGGACGAATCAGAAGAGCCGAATTGGAACCGTTGGGAGTCTATTCGTTGCGACGGTTCTGAGAGGCAGCTCGACAGTCAAGGAACGCCATGGATATAGTTGGAAGTTACAAATTTTTTTGAGGTTGGATTGTAGTTCGATCAACAGTGAAGTGTGAAGAATTCAAACTGTATCAGTGAAGGATTAAAAAATCTATAAAGGTTGTAACCTGGAATTTTTATGTTCGAAGAATGTACATGATGAATGCTGCTGTTTAATGACACTAGAAAGATAAGTCTGGAATTGTATGTAACTTTGATTACTATAATACAAAGTGATTTCTCTTGGTGTGGTGGGTTTTTCTCCCGTAAGGGTTTTCCCACGTATATCTGGTGTTCATGTGTGTTTGTCTAAATACTCTATTTTTGTAATCTGTCTCATAGTACATCTCAATTTGACTGTAATTGAAAAATTAAAAGTACTTCTGCATTCTTTCCTGAGGTATTGACGTTAGGAGAATTGTTTTCTGCATCTAGCTTTCCTTACACAGCCAACATGTACAATTTGAAGCCACTTCATGAATGAAAAATGTCTTTAATAAAATATTGCATGATTCACTTTGTAAAGTAAAGCGACATATGTGTGAAACAACTATAATTCAATGCATACAAAATTTAACAGAGACAAAAGATAGAAGTAGAATCTTACATGGAAAAAATTCAAGACATGCCAAAACACGTGTGTGCAATTTTTGAACGGCTCCATTTTAAGAAAAACCATAAGAAATCTTATAGATAAATAAAAAACATATATCAATTACTATTATCAAAGAAAAGACACTTTTTTGGAAACAAGGTATGCAAGTTTTGTTCCCAGCACTTGCAACAAAACATAAAACCTTCGTATGCGACCCCAGAATAGATCAAACAAGCAATCCATTACGACACACGATTATGCTTTCAAAACTTGAAGAAAGGCTAGTGGCAATTCGAATTACATTTACACAAATTTGGAAACTAGGACATAAGAGGTCTCAAATTGGACTATCTCGAACCATTATTAATGTGCCAACGAACATTAACATCATACAAAAAATATTGCCATGATCATCTAATGAAACATGGATAGTTGTTGCATTGAAGAGACATTTGCAATACACAAATGTGTATCAAAAAGGAAGAGTGCAACCAAATACTATTATGAGTGCTCTCAATGAATTGTGCAAAATAACACTATACAAAATGCAAAATGTAAAATTGAACAAAAAATGGCACAAGCATTTGTACCCTTTACAAGAACAGGTTCCTGGTACCGACTCTTCATCAAGTGATGAGGACAATGAAATTGGCAATGCAACATGCATTGAAATAGACACCTTGATACATGGATTTACTGATTCAAGAACTATACATTCTCTCCAAGACAAAGTAATAAAGATTGCACTAGCAGAAGGAAAACAACATTTAGGAATGTTTCAAGATAAATAGGCAGAAGATATGAACTTCCCCACACTTTTTTTGGGGGAGCTAGGTGACAAGGTAGTTGAAAAAAGGTTCTAATGCAAAAAAATCACCCAATGGGAATTACAAAATTCAAATCAATCATTTGCCTATCATATCACTAACTTATTATTTAAAATTGTCAAAATACTAATTGACCAAGTCTTTTCTACCATATGGATATGAATCTGCAAGGGAAAACTATGGGGCAAAACTCTACTAGCAAAAGATATCAAGTACAAACCAAAACTTGAAAAAATATTGCAATCAGATATTGGATATACAGATTTCAAAAAGATAAGAAATTCACCAAACTATTTGCAATATCTCAAGAAGAATGTTTTTGCAATGATATGACAATTAGGCCCACCGACCTTCTTTGTCACATTCACTAGTGTAGAGCACAATTGGACCCCATTAAAAAAAATATTGAAAGAATTGTACTTATCACATTACACAAGGTTGAACCAAAGCCAACCTAATTCACCTCCCGACATTGACATTTTCTCTTTAATAAAAAAGGATCCAATCACTTGTACACACTATTACAAACATAGAATTAATGCAATGAAAAGACTACTATGTTCAGATGAAACCTTCTTTGGAAAGGTATTGGACTACTTCTCAGTTACAAAATTCCAAAACTAAGGCAATGAACATGACCATTTTATGCTATGGGTTAAAGATGCACCAGTATATGGAAAAGATAACAATGTGATTGTTGAACAGTTCGTGGAAAAATATATAACTTGCAATACAAAAAGCTTAAATAATCAAACAGCTAGATTACATACACATCATCACACTAAACAATACAAAAAGACAAAACAAAAAAAGTGTCACTTTGGTTTCCTACAACCACCTATGAGAGCAACAACAATACTTGAACCATGGATTAACAAAAAATAAGACAATATGCATATTGCTAAGAAACTCAAATCAAGTTTGGAGACTTCAAGTTATGATTCTTCTATATCCTTTGAAGATTTCCTAGTCAACATAAACATGAGTGAACATGAATACATACAAGCAATACGATCTACATTGCTTAGGCCAACATTATTCTTAAAAAGAAAACCAACTCACATATGGAATAATTTATTTGCAACCCACATTCCACATTTGTGGCAAGAAAATACAAATGCACAATTTGTTCTCAATGCATATGCTGAAGCAACATACTATAGCTCGTACATGACAAAATATAATAACTTAATGACAACATCATTCAATAAGATGCACACATACCACATACAACATAACATTTATGCCATACTATGTTAATGAAACTTGGAAATGCCTTGCTCAATTTATAGAAAATGTCTACTCAACAAGCCATACACATTGTGCTTTCACTTTCACTTAACTATAGTTCACAAAATGTAGATTCATAGACACTTCTGCTATTGAAAATCACACATTTATTTTAAAGTATTCCAAATTTCTAAGCAATGAACTAGATGAGTCACAAAATGTCACTTGCAAAATGTTGATTGACCATTACATTGCACACCCTAAAGCATTGGCCAATATTTGTCTAGAAGAAGTTGTTGCAAAATACACAATAGCAAAAGGAAAATTAACACAACGAACCAGACCACAAATTATCAAGTTTATCAAGTACAATAGACATGTTGACACGGAAAACTATTACAAGGAGAAAATTCTACTATATGTTCCTTTTTTGTTAAAGAGAACACATTGGAACAAGACTTCACAACATGGCAACATGCTTTTGCTAGCAATCAAAAAACAATACAACTTAACGAAGAAAATTATATGTACAATGTAAATAAATTGTGGGGTGCTATTATTGATGACGACATTGATGATGAACACAAAATGCAAAAACAAAATAGAAGAGACAATGAAGAGTACAACTTAAAACCAGATTTAGAGATACTACAAAATAATGTGTACACAAATAAAATACCAAGATCATTTGAAATAGCTACACATCCACATTTACTTGACAACACAGCATATTATAATGTTCGTAGAATGTTGAACAAAGAACAATCCATAGTAAAGGACATACTAATGAAAAAAATAGAAAAACCTTGAGCCATTACATTTGTTCTTAACAAGAGGTGTTGGCACAGGGAAAACCTTTATTGCAAAAGCAACATACCAAGGCCTTTTTCGTATATATAATAACTCAACTAATAGTGACCCATACAAGATAAAGGGCTCGTTACTTGCATACACAGGAAAAGAAAATTCTAATATATGAGGTACAACATTGCACTCTGCACTCATCATTCCATTAAACAAATGTACTTATATTCCCTTGAGCTCAAAAAGATTAGATGCATTGATAAAACAATATCAATAATTGTGTATTGTTCTCATAGATGAGATCTTTCTAGTTAGAGCAAGACTGCTACGTTGCATAGATAAAAGGTTGTGTGAAATAATGCAAACACCTACTAAACATTTTGGTGGGTTGGAAATTATTTTCTATGGCGAATTCTACCAAGAAGAACCTATACATGATTTTCCAGTGTTCCAAACTCCACCAATGGATACTGAGCTAATACCATATGAATTTTCGCAACTAAACATCAAATTCTATAATTTACAAATAACCACGAGGCAAAAAGATCAAATTTTTATCACTATCCTTAAAAAAATACGTACAAGTTCCCAAACAGAGAATGACAGCATATTTTAATAACAAATGCTTACACTCTCCACCTACAAACCCAACATTTCCATTCCTTTTTAACAAAAAAAGGATGTCAATGCACACAACCAAAAGATATAATCTACTCTACCTAGACAACTAATTACAATCCATGTAATTGATGAACACGATAGCTCTATTGAGATAGAACAATTGCACAAAGATACTACAGCTCCGACAAATCAAATAATGCTAAAAAAAGACATATTGATCGAGATATATGGTGGAAACTATGATATACAGGATGTTCTTGTTAATGGATCAAATAGAAAATTCAAAGCATATACACAAACTATTGGCATAGATATCATTTGGGTTCAATTCAATGATCGTCATATTGGAAAATCTTAGGTTGCAAAATTAACACACTTTAACCAAACATACATTGACAATGGATGGGTACCAATTCTTCAAGTTGCAAGACCACTCTAAAAACTATTTGCTACATAGAATAGTACTATTAGAAAACAATTTCCACTACAATTAGCATGCGCCCACACAATACATAGAGCACAAGGGCTCACTATGCATGGTCTTGCATTTGACCCTTCCAATGCGCACCAACATGGGTTAACATACACAAATTTGTCTTGAACATCAACCATTGAAACACTTTTTTTGTTAAACCTATGGATATAAATTTCCTCGAGCTCCCTTTAGGTTGTTTATATTTTTGCTAAGTCTAGCCCACACCTTATATTTTTGAATATCCTCTGGCCCCTTTTTTATGAGCTTCATCTGTTGCCGCAATGTGTCCACCAGGTGCTCTCTATAGGGATTTCTTCCTTCGCTTTTCTTCTGGCCCCTGCCATGCTTCCATGTGTCAACACCGCAGGCACTTGAAGACTACTTCCCTTTGCTTTTCAACTAGGCTCCATCTGCATGCCACGTAGAATCTATCCACATTCACTTTTTGGCGGACCCCACAGTCGGCACTAATAATTAGGACTTCTCCACATGTCTTCCCCGCGTGGGTTTTCATTGCAAGGAGGGAGGAATGAACCACAAGCCCCGACCTATCGCCATGTGTCTCCTCTGCGGGGATTCCATCAAAGGGAAGGAAGGGACAAGCAAGGAGCCCCATCATATTGCCATGTTTCCTAATTGCCTTCGTGGGTAAGCGACACATGTCGACATAATGTTCTGGTAGGACCATCGCCTTCATTGGAGGGGGTGTATCTGGTTCGAAAGCGACCACGTTTCATAGCTCGAATCTTTTATGTTGCAACGGCCAAGGGAAATCATTGCTCCAAGCATCATTGTTCATGATAAAGGAATCTTTTATGTTACTGGCTTGCTAGGCAGTGGGATTATTTTCTATATATACTGCTTCTTCCTTCCAAAAATGAGTTTAGAAGAGAGAAAAAATTGGGAAAAACACCAGGCCTTTTTGTATTGTTTTAGATTATTGTATGAGACTCATAGATTGTGCCATTGTTTGGCCTTTCTATTTTTTGAAGCTATCTAACAAAACATTATACTATGTCATTACTGTACTGAGTTGTTTATTTGCAGAACTTCTATAATTTTAATATAAATTTGTTGATTTAGACCATGTCTTTGACTCTTCTTTTCAGTAAATGTGTATGGGAGTTGTGTTATGTTATTAAATAAATTATTCAGGTTTTCATCTTTGATTTCTATTATTCTGGGACTTAGCAGATTGTTGAACAGGCCCTTAAATCACATCCCAATGATAGATTTACCATGCCTATACCTACATCTTGGCGTATCACCTTAGATAAATCTTTATTTTTTATATATTCTTCCTTTTCCCATTCCAAAACCCCAATTACAAAAGAAGTCAACTTCTTTAAAAGCCTGGAGGTCACTCAATTTATCGCAATTGGTCCCACCATTAACTGAGTTTCCCATAAGGTTGTTACCTTGTCATTTTTTGGCATCAACAGTTTCTTTTTCTAGCACGCCCGGTGGGACTGCTTAAATGTACCTAAATCTAAAATGGGTGTATGAGCCATTAGCCTATTACTAGATCCCAAACAGCTAATAACCCTAGCTTGCTAGTGCCACCACTAGTAACAGTACGAACTAGAACCGATCCTGTGAACGTTCTAACCCCTCCACCAGCCATGTTTCCAATTGCTAACAGAAATTACGTGGCATGGGATGCCGGAAGTCCCCTAGTACCACCAGTAGCACCCCCCGTTTGGGCCCCAATCTCGGCCTCTGCTTTAAAATCTATACCAAAATTCACCAAGGATGGCTCAAAAACACCATCTAAACATTTGCAAGATGTGGTGAACGTGTGTTTGGTGCACAGAGTCACCGACCAAAATATAGCACTAAGGTTGTTCACTGCCTCTTTCAGGGGTAAGGCGCTGGATTGGTACCACACTCTGCAAGCTAACACTATCAATACCTGGGATCAACTCGAAGATCCTTTCTATAAAATATTTTCAAAAGATGGAGATAGGTCCTCACTATATCGTCAACTAGCGACCATAAAACAAGCCCCGCATGAAGCCATGACTGACTTCAACGCCTAGTTCCATACAAATTGGTAGAGGATCCAAGCTGCTATCTACCCGCTGGTCGAGTTGGAATTCACGTTCTACTTGAAATCTATCAATGCCGACATCTCGATGATGATCCAGTCTCTTGGTTGAACCACTCTACCGAATGCATACAACGTCGTTGTCAAGGCGGAGAACAATCTAATAGACATCGGGAAGTTGTCGCCTCAGCCCATTATGCCTATATTTCCCAAAATATCAGTCCCCACCCAGGAGATGCCATATACTAGTGCGTCTGCTCCTCCCCAGTCCATGTACACATACCCAAACGCGCCATAGAATGTTGCTTCTACATCCGGCTCTTCAAAGGATGAGATGAGTGACGTCAAGGAGATGTTGCGGACCATCACCAATGAAATAACTACCATCAAGCGGAACCAGTCTGTGCCTCTAAATCCGACCTACCAAAATTATCAAGGCAGATGATCTTCGTACCAACAAAATCAATTCCAAGGAGGCTCGCACACAAATACACAAGCTCAAACAACTATCAAAAAGTGCTAGTACCTACTCCGCTGCAAGGTGCACACCTAAGCTCGAGTAGAGAGCTTATAGTAGGGGAAAACAATTTAATTGATGACACAACCCCTAGTGCTTGCCCTGTGGTGATGCACATATGCCCCAAAACTACCCGCATGACAATCTACAACAAAAGGTGGAAAAACAATGCAGCCAAGGTGTGGCGTCAGACCTTGGAGGTTATGTATATGCCTCTCCATAGATGGAAAATGTAGTACTCCCCACGCAAATGTAGGGGATGTCCCTGGAGCAAGAAACAGATATAGCTACCGATCACGCGCTCTTCTCATGGATGGAAGAAGAAGAAGCGGTGTTAACAAATGATGCATCCACATCGAAAGCCCCATAAGTGTAGTTTGATTACAACACTTGCTCAAAGAGGAGATTTACGGGCGATCCAGTCATCCCACAGCTCAAAAGTGCCTTCAACCAGAATCCTAGTACCTTCGTAGTTGCACAGTAATTTCAACAACATAAGGAAATTGTTATAACCAGGGCTAAGGAACAGAAGTCTTCCAATCCGCCACTGTTCAATGTGGTGGAACAATTGAAAAAATCATCAACTAATGTGTCCCTTTGGGATATCTTAGCTATTCCAAAGTAGAATAAATTGTTGCAGAAGGCTCTTTAGGAAGATCCAATCATTGAGCCAATAGAGCAATCACCTAAGAGAAAGGTTGTTGATCTATCACCTCCTACCAAAGTTCTCACAAATAGCACACAGGAAGCCTCTACCAAGGTTAGAGATAAGCCGAAACCAAAAACCTTTTTCCTAACTCTTATTGTGGGGAAGAAACTATTGCATAATTACATGATTGACTTTGGCACTAGCACCAAAGTCCTGCCCAAGCAAATAGTTGAAGCCTTAGGACTTAGCTATGAACCTTTAAAGAAGGGGGTTATGCAGCTTTATGGGAACAAGGTTGAAACCATAGGTGTCATCAAGGACCTTCCGTTGACTATGTTCTCCTACCCTAGCATCACAGTTCTACAAGATAATGTGATCATAGATGTTCCCCCCATGTTCAGCCTCTGCCTATCTTGGGAATTCACTTTAAAGATAGGTGGTTATCTTTCTTTGGATTGGTCACACTTGATCCTTAGGACCAAGCATAGAGCTAAAATAAAGATAATATCCAAACCTCTACATTCGGAACATATGGCCAATGAAGCCATGATCAACTTTGAAGCCACTCATACCTCTTTCACCAAAGAGGAAATGTATTGCATCGAGCTACTAGAGGATGAAAAAGTGACCAGAGATCGAAATGATCAAGAAGAGGTCCTCTTGAGTGAATATATAGGCACTAATCCTTTTGGCAACTATCATGCCATCGGGTTGGGGACCTATGTCATCTATGATGAAGATCAAGTGTTTCCAAAGGTCATGAAGGTACCCGAGAGCGGTCAAGCCTCAGAGCTATGGACACTGCACTTTGATGGAGCAAGATGCAAAGTTGGTGCAGGAACTGGGATATGTTTTACATCCCCATTAAATGAAAAGACACTCTGGTCTTTCTGCTTCCAATTCGCTTGTTCGAACAATGAAGCTGAATATGAAGGCCTAGTGCAAGGTCTAAGCCTTGCAGAGCAGATGGGCATCAAGCAAATAATGATGTTCAGAGACTCTAAACTAGTGGTCAATCAAGTCTGAGGGATTTCCGTAGCCAAGAATGTCCACATGAGATCCTATAGACATATATTCTAGGACCTGATCAAGGGCTTTGAAGCCTTCAATATCCTAACCATGCCAAGAGAGCAAAATACAGAGACAGACCACTTGGCAACAATTGGATCTCAATTTGATCCTACTTCTAACCTAATTCACAATATACACTTTATGCGAGTAATAGTCTGACCAGAAATTCCAGGTAATGATCAAATTTGGCAAGTGTTTGAAAGTGATGAACACATCGCTTCATTCATCCAAAAATTAGGAGAGTTCACCGAGAAACTCCAACCAAAGATTGTTGAGGCCTACGATGGAAAAATAATTCAACTGAGGTCCAACAAGCTTCCCAAAGGACTGGTCACTCTTGAAAACCTGTTTGATTGTGACGATATGAGGAATGACAAGAGGAAGTTTGTAGTTGACAAAAGTGATTATGTAGACCTTCAAGTCAAAGACGGAAGGAAACTCAAGGTTAGAAAAGATGTTTTGCATCATGATAAAGAAATTCTCATCCATTTCTATGAGAAATATGAAGGAGTAGTGGCCTGGTCATATGATGACCTTAAGAGATATGATCCCGAAATCATTCAGCATATTATAGAGCTAATAGAAGGTGCAAAACCTATACACCAAAAGCAAAGGCCAGTAAATCCAAAGATTGAAGCCTTGATGGCGCAAGAGCTGACAAAGCTAATTTAGTCCCAAATCATCTTCTCGATCAAACACAGCAACACATGGGTAGTTCAAAAGAAGAACGAAGATATTTTCCTATGTGTTGACTTTCAAGATCTGAACAGAGCATCCCTGAAAGACCACTACATGTTGCCTTCCATGGAGTCAATATTGTAAATAGTGGCAAGATCGGAAATGTTTTCTCTACTGGACAATTTCTCCGGGTACAACTAGATCTGGGTCAAAGAAGAGGACTGACACAAAACAACGTTCACTACCAAGTAGGGAATGTTCGCATATGCTAAAATGCCTTTCGACCTCTCAAATGCGGGAGCCACTTTTTAGTGGGCAATGGATATTGCTTTAAAATAATTGATCAACAAGATTATCTTAATCTATTTGGATGATCTGACTATGTTCTCTAAATCTAAGGAGGATCACTTTGATCACCTTGAAATGGTTTTCAAAAAATGCCAGTTGTTTGGGGTGTCCCTGAACCCAAAAAAATATGTCTTCGGAGTACCGCAAGGAAAATTATTGGGACATGTGGTGTCCAAAGAAGGAATTGCAATCGATCCTGAGTGGGTGAAAGCAATCAGAGAGCTTCCCCTACCAATCAATAAGAAGGGAGTCCAGTCTTTTTTGGGGAAGGTTAACTTTGTAAGAAAATTCATTTATGATTTTACAGGACTAATTAGACCTATCACCCTAATGCTAAAAAATGATCAATTATTCAAATGGACAAAGGAAGCTAGAGAAGCCTTTGAGAAGGTTAAGGATGTTATTTCTTCGGATCCTATGTTGGTTAATCCGGACCTATCAAAGGACTTTATAATGTATGTATTTAGTAATAAATCCAACATCGCTACTGTGCTAACTCAAAAGGATGATGAAGGAAAGGGAGAACATTTGATAGCATTTCACTCCTGGACCTTAAAAGATTATGAGACGAACTACAACTTCATCAAGAGAAAATCATTTGCCATTGTTAAGGGACTCAAGAAGTTTTGACACCTCATATCTTGCAACAAGGTCATTGTTTATGTCGCGCATTCCAATGTGCGCGAGTATATCATGGAAGGAGAAATTGCCAAAAATAGGGCCAATTAGATCACTAAGATCCTTAAATATGACATTGAGGTCAAGCCTATAAAGACCGTCTGAGGATGAGGACTGTGTGAATATTTGGCACGCGACGAGGAAATGACAACTAAATAAGAGCTTCCCGAGCTGGTTCTGACAAATGAGTCCAAGTCTTAAGGTTGTTGGCTAGCAGATAGTGAGATTCATGCACACTGGAAAATATTTGTTGGGTCTTCATTCTCAGAAGAGAAGATTATATAGACAGCAAAACAATAGATACGCACTTATTGAGGGGATCCTCTTCAAGAGGAACTTCAATGGCATTCTACTGTGGTGTGTCACCACAGAGCAAGCAAAGAGAATTCTTGAAACTTTCCATAGTAGTCCCATAGGCAGACACTTCTCTGCAAAAACCACCACCATCAAAATCATGTGCATCGGATACTTCTAGTCTACTCTATTCAATGAATCATAATCCTTGGTGAAAGCTTGCAAAGAATGTCAATTCTTCGCAGGAAGGAGAAAAAATTCCGCAATGCCTCTCAATCCAATAGTGGTTGATGAGTCATTCACACAATGGGGCCTTGACTTCATCAGGATGATCAATCTCGCCTCCACTATCAAACACAAATTGATTCTTATAGCCACAAACTATTTCACTAGATGGACTGATGCCATGCCCCTAAAGAATGCAATAGAGGCGAAGATTGTGGACTTCCTTAAGGAACTGGAGATAAGATTCGGCCCACCAAAGACCATCATCTTCGACAATGCCAAGGCTTTCCTAGGCTCTAAGGTATGTCAATTCGCACTTGTGCATGGTATATTCTTGAAAACGTCATTAAATTACTACCTACAAGGGAACGGCCTGGCCGAGTCGACTAACAAAAATTTAGTTCGACTCATTAAAAAAATCAGGTCAGAACATCATAGAAAATGGCATAAGAACCTTCGGGCAGCACTTTGGACAGATCGCATAACTCCTAAACAAGTTCTCAAGACTTCGTCGTACGAGCTAGTGTACACGAAAGAAGAGTTATTGCCCATCTCCATGGAGATTCTTGCGCTATAACTACTCAAGTCCCTGGAAGTTGAAGAAAATGGAGTCGTGGAGGTTCAATTGGCTGAGTTATTAGAAGTATAAGAAAAAGAGGAAAGGCCCTAACAGCCATGTTTGATCACCAGTAGGTGGTTAAAAAATGGTTTGACAAAAAAGCATCGAACCAAGGTCTAAAATGTGGGGACCTAGTATTAAAGTTCAATGAGAGGGTTGCGAAGCCTAGAAAACATGAAAAATTCGACAGTTTGTGGGAAGACCCTTTCAGAATAATTCAATGCAAGCAACACAATGCATTTGAATTAGAAACTATGGAGAAGGAAGCATTGGGATTCTGGTTAAGGGGATCCACCTTAAATTGTTTAATTAAGCTTCATTATTATTCTACCAGTGTAAATATGTAAGTATTGTAATTATTTTTCTTTTGTGTTTTTGTCGGCCAGTCTTTCCACAAACTTATCAGCAAGACATGAATCAGGAGAATGAACCCATATGCAGAAAAATTAAGAATGAACCCATATGCAGAAAAATTAAGAATGAACTCATATGCGGAAAATTGAAGTGAACCCATATGTGCAAAATTGAAAAGGTACTCAAAGAAATGAAGAAAAGAGAACCCATATTGCAAAATCACAAGAAAAAGAGGCAAGAATTTGATATAAGGTGTATATTCATTATATACATAATTATATACTTCAATAATACATTTTCAAAATGGCTCTTAGGCCATACTTTTAAAGTATATCTATATAGTATGTAGTTATATATATACGTTGAAGGCCTTTAATTGGGCATATATACAGAAAACATATGGAAATTTTTGAGTCTCAAGCAAAAGGAACAGGAGCATCATCAACAACATCTGGAATAACATCATCATCGGCAGGAGCAGTAACAGGAGCATTAGGAGCAACAAGAGCATCATTAGCAGCAGTAACGACCAGTGGTGGGGGATAACCAAATCCCTAAAGTTAGTGTACCACTCTACGCCATACAAAAGCACTACATTATAGCAGCGCAGCAAGAAATGACAGGTGTGAGTGACCTTCTAGCGGTACTCTTCATATGTTTGAATGTGAAACTCGCTCAGAAATGGAACCCATGGCACCATAGCATCTTCTTCGATATGCTTACAGAGGTAGCTCATCGTCGGAATGCCCAAGCCATATACTGCATTCGCCAAAATCTCGTCGAGGCCTCCAAGGTACCGCTTTGGGAAGATTTCCAGCACCAGGCAAAGAATCATCTACTTAGGAACCTGAATATCAAGCAACAAGGCAACAAAGTGAGAGTAGACGTCAGTATTGACCTTATACTTATCCTCATACTCAATGCAGTCCTAACCTAACACCCACTTCATCGCTACTATGGCCAACAAATGCTTATTCTTGGTCATTCTCTTCAGGTGCCTATTCGAGATTCCACCTAGGAATGTTGTTTGAGACTTGTTACTAACTAGCCTAATGGGAGTATTCATGATGCTAAGCTCTACTCAACTGCCTAATGCAAGCTCTACTCAACTACCTAACTCTAGTCAACTGCCTAATACCAATTCTTCTCAATTGCTAAGTATGATTTTGTCATTGCCTGAGGGCCTATTTATAGAAATAGCCAGGATACCTGAGGTATCTATGTGTCATAAGCATGATGCTAATCGATTGTTAACTCAAAAATCCCACCAAGAGCATGCTCAAATTTCCCACCCAATTGTGTCTACTAGGTACGACTCATTGTGTGCAAAGTTAAGTAGAGCTAATTAATTAGCATAAGTCGGTTGCAGTCTTTGATGGTAGTCTGCATGGCCAGATGTTGATGTGTCGCATTGCAAGCATGTTTCAAACTCCAAGGATGAATGCAAATCTTTTCAAGTACTCATTACATATTTGGCTTAATTATTCTCTTTGAGATATTAATTGCCAAAGCATGTGAAGGGTTTAAACTCCTTCAATCGCCGACTCAATTTCCCAATAAAATTGCACCATAGGACATCATTACTAAATGTCATTATGAATTCTTGTCTTTTCAAAATGGAAAGGAATTCATTTCACACAAGCAAAAGAGTTGGCGGTTCATTCTAAATTTAATGCTAAAAGGCAACCATTGTCTGCCACCCCAAGAAATAAATAGCTAAGTATTGCATGCAAGAGATTAACATTGTAGAAAGCTTCCTGAGTATGCTATCTAGAGCAAGGAGTTTTGAGTGTAGAATTGCTAAGGAACACTAGTTAAGTGCAGCAAATTTTGGCATAGCAGAAATCCATAGCAGAAAGAAAATGGCCCAAAATCCTCAGACAAAAGCACAAGGAGAGGCAACGCAAAGCTTGTTTGACGCCATGCACGCAGCACCCATGGCCAATATTTTTAGCGATACCTATTACACTTTGCTTGGGATACCAGAGAAGCTAGAGTGGATTCACACGCAGACTGCCAAAAAGAAAAAAACTCATAGGGACCAAAGCCAAATAAAGGAAAAATGGGATAACATTCATGATCCCGTCCTCGGAAAGAGCCCTAAGACTCTTAGGGAGGCAGCCTATGAGAGAATGAAGAATAGTGACCTGGATTCTTTGGCGCAGAAGCAGTGGTTCAACAGGATTCTACAGTATATGGTCCCCTTTGTGGATTACTACCCAGAACTAGTCGACGAGGGCATTAATCATTTTAACCCAAGTACCAACACCATCGAGGGCCAAAAGCTAAGAGTCAACATCTACGTAGAAGCCATCTGGAGCATGCTATGCATCCCTGTAAAAAACTCTAAAGTGGACGAGATGGAGTCATTCACTCCAACAAAGGGGGAGAAAATATGGAGAACCAAAGATTTTTCTCTAGATTTTTATAACAAAGAAACCAAAAGGTCTAGGGAAGATTATAAAAAGCCACCAGCGATTTTGGCAGCACACAATGCTTTCCCCGTGGACCTACAGGATGCCTTCTCAATGATGGCCTTTGTTTGTGGCCTAAACACCGATAGATATGTTTAGGAGTTTCAACTGGGTCTGGGGTTTCAATTGCATAGGCAACATTCCTTCTTCTGGTATGAATTCGCAGAAGTCATCATTGGGGAGATGTTGAGCCAAATAAGGGAATATCGAGAACAACAAAGGTTTAGATTTCCTTCTCTCCTTGCCCATATTTTTTTGCATTAGAACCCCGACTTCTTCAAAAAACATGTGAGGTTGGCTATGTTCGATGAAAAGGGAATAAGAAGGCCAGTTTCTATATGGACTCCTCTCCTCTCCTCAACTTATGATTATTATGCATTCTTGGATTATTTCTTGACTCAGATTTTGCAAGATTTGAGCGAGGATGGAAAACTTTATCGGCTTTCTATTGACCAGATAGGGTATATGCAGAGTTTCACTCCGAAATGTGACTAGTTTTTCGGAGAGGATTTCACATTCATTCGGGTGCGCAATTTTACTGAGGAACTATTTTGGCTTCTGGCATGCATCACAAACAGGGTGTTGGCCCTTGAAATATTTTGACAAGTGTCGATTATTGACTATACCTTTTGCGAAGGGAAGGCTAAGAAGAAAGGATTTTTCTTCTGCCCACTGAACTTCAAAACGGTGGTAATGACCAACAAGCAGACTCATAAGCTACTTGAAGCAAAGTTGGCTCATTTGGGGCTAGTATGGATTTGTGACAAATGGCAATACAACCCTGATAATGACTTGGGAGGCACAAACATCAAGGTAATTCACATCCCCCAGCCTTACTGGGAAAAGCGGAGGAATCCACTGATGGATGAGGATGATTTATTGATTGACCTGGTTCACATTCCCACAGAGGATAGCAGGCCGCCATGGCTTAAGTTCTACTTCCCTTTGGCGACGTATAATGAGAAGCACCAAATCAGAGCTGCCCTTCGCAATGATTTGGTAAGGAATTTTAATTGGAGTGAGGAAAGGATTAGGGATTTTTGGGTTTACCGACAAGAGATCCAACGCCCTGATACCTCTTATCAAGGCTTAGAGATGAATGACAGATTTGATAATTTGTGGAACGGAAAGCATGAGGATACCGACGCGAGCGATGATGAGGATGTAGACTTAAAGGAAGCTGAAAAGTATACAAGGAAGGGGAAAGAGAAAGAAAAGGAAGCGAAGATGACCCTAGCGCAGAAGACTAAACGAGCAATGGCACAACCTAGCACAACCACTTCGAAGCTGCGGGTGAATATATCATGCTCGGGATCCTCGCAAACATGCACATGGGCCATGAAAAAACCCAGAATTTCCCAATGACAATAGTCAAAGGCCATAGAGGTGGAAGATTCCCCACCAACCAAACGGTAGCACATAGATGCAACTTCTGGAGAAGGTTCGTAGGAGCCTGAAGTAAACCAAGAGCCCACAACGAGCCAAGGATCACAATCATCTACACCACAGGTATCTCTCGCCCCCTCTTTCCTCATTCACAATATTTGGTTCCTCTTGTTGTCTCCACGTCGCCCCTCACTTCAAGTGTTGGCTCTTCTTTTTCTGTTTCTGTCGCAATGGTCATAGAAGGTTTCTCCTAGTTCTCCCAGGCGGGACCATTTGCAACTCCTCTACAGACCTTTCCACCTTTCACCAGAGCCTAGTCCGCATCTGCTATTGCTTCACCTTTTTCCTCCACGACCGCCATTGATGCTCCTCTTGCTACTACTGTATCGGCCCCTACTCAGTTCGCCCAACAGATGGAATCTTCCATGACTCCACTACCACCACCGCACCTAATGAGTCCTCTCACTAGTTCATAGACCAAGCTTTGCCATATTCCCCCATTCTCTCCACTAACAATCTCTCCTTTGAGGAAGAAATCGCCTGGAACCACTACCCTCTCATTCCCTTTTGCTCTTCCTCCCGGTGCACCCTTCGCAGGCGAGCTTATTAAGTCGCTAGCAGAATTTTTGTTGGAGGGCAATAAAACAAGATAGGCACATGCTATCAAGATCCAGAAGCAAAAGGCCAAGGATGCTAAAAGGCCGATTGAGCCAAAGGTGCAAACACTTTTCAATGAGGCTCAGTAATCGTTGCATTTCGCAACCATGCATCCAACTGTTATCAAACCATAGGGAGAGATGCAACTTGAGGATTACAACATATATGCTATGGGGCTCAATTTGAGTGTAGCTTGGCCGTAGTATAAGGTTGAGCTCATGGAGGAGACATGGCAAGTGGTGACCACTAACTTCCTCAAGTCCGGTCACTAGCTAAAGAAGAGGGAAGAAGAGCTGAAAATTGTCAAGGAAAGAATTGAAGTCCTACTGGCAAAGGACAAGGCGAGGGATGCAGAAATTGTGTGCTTATCACAGCAAGCAGAGGCAAAGCAAGCCAAACTTCGAGAGGAACTCAAAAATTTCCAAGCCCAAGATTCCAACATGGTCGCCGAGCTTCAGCAGAAAAACCAAGAATTGCAGGATCAATTGGCTCAGGCACAAGAGGAGATGCAATGAAGGAATGAGGAGTTTTAGCATCAAAGCGCTCAATTAGAGAAAAAAATGCAGCAAAAGGACATAGACCTTGAGGGCTGAAAGACTCAATTTGAGAAGGAAATCCAGGAGGTAAGGCTCAACCTGGATATAGAATCTACAACTAGAAGCCAAGCCAAAGAAAAATGGCTTGTTGATTTGAGAAGCCTACAGAAGCAACTTTCCACTACGGACAAGAGGATTGCAGAACTGACGTTGGACGTCGGGTTGAGGGATGCTGAAATTAGCTTTTTGAAGAATCTTCCCCAACCCCTTGCTGCCCAGTCGAACCTCCTTCAAGTATCCCAATGACTATATGTCTCATACTGGGAAAAGGTCAAGGCCTTTTGCCTAACTCTTCATTTGACGCTTTAGTTCATGGCGGAAGCAACAAATTTAGGCAGGGAAGTTAGTGGAAATATTGAGTGGTTCCCACAATTCATCACAGAGAAGGTCCTTGAGGCGGAAAAATTATTGGATAAGCTATACACAGTGTCAAATGAAGACTTAGCGAGTGCAGGGATTGGGGACTGCAAGTCAGCTGCCAAAACAGCAAAGGAGTTCATCCACTACCACGTAGCCATCCTCCATGCTAGCGAATGTGCTGCCACACTAGGCCGAACTATGAACAACATGCGAGTGAAGTTCTCCCAGCTAGCTCAAATGGGCTTACCCTCCTCATTTCTTTCTAATGACTCGGTGGCCATAGCGGAGTAGATTGTGTTGAAGATTGAAGAGAAGCAGCAGGACATATCCGCTTTTCAGAGCTTCAATCAACCCCCTATTGCAAAGGACATTGAGGGTGTCACTCATCAAATAGCGTGCCTTCTCTTCCAACTTGAGTCTGGGGCTGGTATATCCACTACGTTGCCATACAGAGAAGTGATCAATCTGCACAGAGCGCAAGAGAATCTGCGTGACATATCAACGCCATCTGAGGTCGATTGGTTGCCTCTGCAGACCGCTCTCTCCAAGATTTGATTGCGTCACCCAATGGATAAGGCTCTGGTCTGCGAACCAAAAATTTTTGGGTTTCTCGTTCTGCAAGCGAAACTCCCTTGGTAGTCACCAAAAGTTGTGGATATAAATTTCCTCAAGCTCCCTTTGGGTTGTTTATATTTTTGCTAAGTCTGGCCCACGCCTTATATTTTTTAATATCCTCGAGCCCCTTTTTGATGAGCTTCGTCCGCTGTCACCATGTGCCCGCCAATCTCTCTCTGTAGGGATTTCTTCCTTCGCTTTTCGTCTAGCCCCCGCCATGCTTCCACGTGTCAATACTGCAGGCACTTGAAGACTGCTTCCCTTCGCTTTTCAACCAGGCTCCATCTGCATGCCACGTAGCATCTATCCACATTCACTTTTTGGTGAACCCCATAGTCAACACTAACAATGAGGACTTCTCCACGTGTCTTCCCTGCGCAGGTTTTCATAGCAAGGAGGGAGGAATGAACCATAGGTCTTGACCTATCACCACATGTCTCCTCTGCGGGGATTGCATCGAAGGGAATAAAGGAACAAGCAACGAGCCCCGCCATATTGCCCCGTGTCCTAACTGCCTTCATGGGTAAGCGACACATGTCGGAATGATGTTCTGTTGGGACCACCACCATCATTGGAGGGGATGCATCTAGTTTGAAAGTGACCACATTCCATGGCTCAAATCTTTTTTGTTGCAACGGCCAAGGGAAATCATTGCTCCAAGCATCATTTTTCATGATAAAGGAATCTTTTATGTTACTGGCTTGCCAAGCGATGGGATTGTTTTCTATATATATTGCTTCTTCCTTCCAAAAATGAGTTTGAAAGAGAGAAAAAAATGGGAAAACCACCAATCCTTTTTGTACTATTTTAGATTATTGTATGAGACTCACAGACTGTGCCATTGTTCGGCCTTTCTATTTTCTTAAGCTATTTGACAAAACATTATACTGTGCAATTACTGTACTAAGTTGTTTATTTACAGAACTTCTATAATTTCAATATAAGTTTGTTGATTTAGACCATGTCTTTGACTCTTCTTTTTAGTAAATGTGTATGGGAGTTGTTTTATGTTATTGAATAAATTATTCAGGTTTTCATCTTTGATTTTTGTTATTCTAGGACTTAGCAGATTGTTGAACGAGCCCTTAAATCGCATCCTAAAGATAGATTTATTGTGCCTATACCTACATCTTGGCGTATCGCCTTAGTTAAATCTTTATTTTTTATATTTGCTTCATTTTCCCATTCCAAAACCCCAAATACAGAAGAAGCCGACTTCTTTAAAAACCCAGAGGTCACTCAGTTTGGCGTAATTGGTCCCCCCATTAACTGAGTTTCCCATAAGGTTGTTACCTTGTCATTTTTTGGCATCAACAAAACCCTCTAACACCAAAGAACTTTAAGGTAAAACTGATAATTATACAGGAAATGGCACGACTTGAAACAATTGCTAGTTGGACTCTGCAAAATGACATTCATTGTAAAAAACACACATCATGTATTACACTATCTACATTGAATACTCACCATTTCCAACCACATAAAGAAGACATCTTACATGACAAAGACTTAATGTCATCAGACATTATATGTCTTCAAGAAACCCACTTGAAAATATTGATATTAGATGATCCACTACCAAACTACAATTGCTTTGTAACATACCATGTCCATGGCATAATGACTTGTGTTAGAAAAAAGATACATGTGTTGAACGCAATACCTTTAATACTTGAAATTGTTGAAGCAATGTTGCTTTCATTACTTAATGGACAAACACATTTCATTTGTAATATTTTTTCCAAACCAACAACACTTACAAATATCATAACAACTATCAGTAATGCAATGATAATTGTTTCTAGCGAAGGCCTTATCTATATTGCAGGTGACTTCAACATTAACATATCCACATACTCAAAAACTGTAGAAATGTTTAAAGAGCACATGCAAATACACAACTTGCACTTATTACTTGAACAGGTAGACCATTTGTCAAATACCAGTATTGATCACATTTGGACAATTAATAATGCACACACAACTAAAAGTCAAAGACTAGAAGCATATTGGAGTGATCATGACATTCTTCTTACTCACATTGACAACATTGTCTAGGCATGGTATGCATTTTCCAAGACATAAACATGAATAGAAATTTTGCATCACGCAATATCATTGCTTTGGTCAATGTTGAAGACTATGAATTCATATGACTAAATCTGAAATAAACAATATTTTGCAGGTGACTACACAACATGAATACCAGTAAGGCCACTTCCTCTGCTTCAGTTTCCTCAAAAGTAGAACATGCAGCAAAAAAGAGTAAAGTATCTAGAAAATATCAACAAACTATTTACTTGCACAATATTATTACAAACATTTTTAATTGACTAATAGTCTTGTTTCCTTCCATAACTATGATTGTTCTCCTTTTGCATATCCTCCAAGCACATACAACCCAGTGGCCCAAATCTCCCTAGCCTACAAGAGTAGATTAGGAAATGGTGAAACATGTCAATGATGCTAAATGAACTATAGAAACTAATTTCTCAATTTGTTCAACTTTGTAACTTACAATAAATTTCTCTTCTTTGTTTTAACCAGCTATAAAGCATCGACTCAAAGAACACCCCTTCTTACAAAACAAATAAACCAAGGAGCCAATCAAAGGAGAGGTATTAATTCCACATACTAGTTGTGTCCAATACAGTTGGTTGCTTCTGCTAAGAATATTTTGTTGTTGTTATTGTTCAACCAATAACAGTTAGGTGACATCAACTAGTCCATTGCCTTTAGAAGCATGCCAAGAAATGACAAAAAATTTAATGCATCTCACAATTGACTAACAACCTCCCTTCATTGCATAAATATAATTTTTTTTATTTTGTAAATGCCTCAACAACATGGAAAACAGTATGGAAGATGTTGCTTCTCAACAACAACACATAAGAAAATGGTAAAAGCATGTATATTATGCTAAATAAATTAACAGTTATACAATATTCTTTGACTAATTATCTGACTTAAATTTTTTGCTTTGCTTTGTTATAGCCACATAGAAAATGTACAACAAAAAAGCATGCCCTCTTGCAGCCTCAACACATAGACTAATGAAAAAAAACAAAGGTATCAATATCAACTACTTCATTTATGGTAAAGTTGGCTTGGTTTCATGTTGTATGCTTCTACAACTTTTATTCATTTCTATATCTCCTTGGTCAATACAACATTACTTTCTAGAGATGACTTAGGTTTGTTGCCTATTTGTATTACCCATGTCATGTTTAATTTCTTTCTTTGTTACTCAATGTAAAAAAAATTCAATTGATTATGTTTATGTTAGTACGATTCCACAATAAAATATAAGAAAATGGTGGTGCATGTCAATTACACCAAGTAAATTGAGACTTATAGAATGTTTTTATTAATTTTGTCTTACAATTCTATTTTTCTTTGTCATACACAATTGCACAATAGCAAGGAAAACAACACACCCCCTTCCAAACTAGACACACAAAGAAAAAAAGGTATTGACCTCAAACACCTTATCTCTGATGTCTCTTTATTGTCATCATTTTGTTTCAGTACTTCTTAATCTAGAAAATCCAATATCATTTTTGTGCCTAGCATGGGTTCCATTCTCTATCAAACTCTATTTCCCCTTTGTTCATCTTGGCATCTACAAGCACTTTTCATTTCATTTATTAAAAGAAGAGATAATTTTCACCAAATAGAAGAAATATAATGAGGATGTCGATTATGGTTAATGTGCTAACTATTTATGGTTTATATGCTTCCTTATGAGATTTCCTCCAACAACTCAATAGCTAGGCAAAAATGAATAAAGCACTGAAAATATGAATTTGATCATCATTTTTGTCTCAAACTTTGAATCTTAGCTACATGAAGTGATTGTCAAGTGATTGAAAGAATTTACTCATTACTGAGTTACAATTTGGTACACATGTTCATCGTTTCTACATTGTTTATTTCTTGTCTATTTCATAACCCTACTTAGACAAATACACATGTTTTACTATTTTGCATGATATTCATGATATACCTGACATGCATTTGCAGCTTGTCCCCAACATCTAAGCACACCAGCACAATATTGAACCTTTGCACACAACGAAATGGATCTATATTTGAAGGTGATGTTCTTGTGATATATGGACCTACATCAAACAAAAAATCCAATGTGCAAAATAGAGCAAAAATTGTATATGTGGACCTTGTGGAATCCAATGGAAAAATGACAATCACCATGAACATTAGCAACAATTTAATACACATTCCTGCCATATATCACAGTTGGCTCCAGCATTTGAATCAGAAATTTCTCAATCAAGAACAAAACACAATACAAAAGAGGTGATGCAGATTGTTGCATTGTCTTGATTGGTAGAAGTTCCATAGAAAGTATGCCACCTGTTTGCAAGTGTCAAAAGTTAACTCCTGACTTAATGATTTCTCAACTCATAGAAGTAGATTGTAATTACTCAGTTGGCTCATTTGGAGCAATTGGCACAAGTTACCATATCAACAAAAATCAACTTGAAGTACATGTCAAGGATGGCGATCTGCAAGAAGACATGGCTACAATACATTATTGATCATCCACATATTACTTTCTTATTCATATTTAGTTAACATACTTTCATTATGCACTAATAACTTTTTTGGCAAGTTGTTATCCAAAACAACAACGTAGAAATGTGTGCAACTTTGTAGTAAATGTTTTCCACAGTGGACATGCCACTCATCCTTTTCAAAAATGTTGTACGAGTTGGTCTAAAAGGTACAGATGACATCCATACAACACAATCTACCTTTTTCCAAGAGCTCAATGATCAATGTACAATAGCTCATTTGCAAACACTGGCCAAATGCAATGTCCAAGCAAGGACACAAATTTTTATTACTCTAATTTTATATTTGTATTATGTATAATACATCCAATTTTTCTACCACTTTGTACAATGCATAACACCTTCATTTCATTTGCAGGTTATTGGCACATTAAAGGAAAAAAATGTTCACTTGCCACCTTATAAAATCTGTTGCAATAGATGTTATCACACATTTTTATTTGACCCTCATATTGACACAGGTTATGCCCACTGCACATACTGCAATAAAGCCACACAACCCTCGCATCACCATAATTTTCTTTGCACATTATATAGCCAAGAGGGAAATATTGATTGTTTTCTACAAGGAGAGCTTCTTAAACAACACTTGTCAGAAATAACATATGAACAATACAAAGTAGACATTTCACCAACAGTTTTCCTATTGCATAAATTCCAAATCCATAGAAAATTCACATTGGCTATGAACAACTATATTGTTTAGATTGTTAAGGACTAGCCACTTTATAATGCAGAACCTTGCATCATTTATTTCACATAGCACTTTCAGAAAGCTCGATGGCTTTCATGACTATTTAAACAACATAATTGGAGTTCTCATTGATCTTCATGAAGAAACTGACATGTGTAAATATGTCAATTAATTTGGAATTTTTTAGTTAAGAAGGAACTACCAGAAACCCTTTTTGCATTACTGTATTTGTATTTTGCAAAAGTAATTTGATAAGTATATTCTGTATGATATGTGATTAGCTTTGTAAGGACCTCCTTGACGTTAAATGCTTACTATTTTTGTGCAGTTCCTTATGCTTTTGGTCATAGACAAAAAAATGTCTTTTGCTAACATGAAATTCCATGCCAAATTTTTTCTATCATCTGGCCATTGGAAGTTGTGGCAGGTCTGCTTGACTTGGTTGGTGCTTCTCTACATCTATGTTATTCTACTTGCTCAAATGCTTACATATATTAGGCTATGTGACTCTTTTCTTGGATTAATTAGACACTGAATTACTGTAACAATATGATTTGTCAGAGATATTATATTGCAATGTTTGATTTTCAGTGATAAACGTTGGTTACATTGCAATAGGTAAAGAATTTTTATTTCTTTCTTTACCAGGTTTTTTATGCTTCTTTCTATAAAACAAGGACTTTCCATTATAAGGTAATGCAGTTTCTCATTCAATTTTAAAATATTCAGTCACTTATGAATGTTAATATCAAGTCCTTGGAGCAATGACTATCCATGCCATCAATCCTTGTGAGCATTTTTGACCTAGTTGAGAGCAGGCCCACCTGAAAGCAAGGGAACCTAGCCTTGGATGGACACAAACCTGGCCTTCTTACTGAAATCATTCTACCTTCTCTGCCAAAGTCAATTATGGGGAACTCTTTACTTTGATCTAAAAATTTGTCACATATGTCCTCTTAGTCCTCTTGGTATACATGCTAACGGTGGATAACAAATTTTGTAGCTAGTGGTAATTCCAGTTATGTACATTTTTCCAAAATATTGGTTTAGCCTAATTTTTGCATCCAGCTGATTGTAGAGGCTCCACAGTATTCCAGTGTAGCATAATCTTGTAGCTATAACACTTATACTTCTATAAAGTGCCCAAGTTGTTGCACTTTACCTTTGAATTTGTGGTCCAATGTTTAGAATTTATTGAATACCCAACATAATACATCAAGCTCAGTCATCAAACCATCTTCTTGTCCATGTCGAAACTCTTTGTACGTCTCTTTGGGTGGAGATTATTGTGGTGTTTTTTACAGCTGTTGTTGTAGTGGATTGATCAGTGAATCTTGTTGGCAATCAAATTGCAATTAGCAGCAGCAATGATTTGTGCTTCTTGATGCACCTTGACTTGCTCAAGATGTACCTTCGTCAAGTTTGTTGGTTCTAGAAGTGCACTGAAATGTCCTGCCAATAGTTTTCTTGGATTTAACCAATGGCGCACATGTGAGTTTATGGTGTTTCTTCATTTTGTATGACCAAAACATAATGGTGAAAACTAAAAAGCTAAGAGCTAAGGTGCAATTTTTCTTGAAACGTTCACATTAAGACAAATTTAAAATTTAAATATATTGTTGTTGGGAGATGGGAGCAACTCTTGAGATTGCATATCTTTCTACAGTGAATCAATTGTGCATTTCACAACATGCAGTGTTGTGATATATTTAGCTAGAGATTTGAAATGAGGCATTGACATTCATCATACAATAATCTTGATTCAGTGTATGGACACTGTCTTGCAAGCTCCTCCAATCCACAGTTTTTCAAAACTGCCCTACCAGCACTAGGTAGGAACTACGGTGCACTGCAGCTCTTGTTAAATATAGGAACAATGCCCTGTTTTCTTGTTATGACTTTCTGGCTTTATCGCAACTCAATTGTATGCACTACATTTGGCTTGTGATAACTCTATCTTTGTTAATCTTGGTTGAGTATGTTCCTTTGTGTAACCAAGCTTTGGTATACTTATGATTTTTCACCATTGGCCTCCATTAGACCACCCTTTTGGATTTTCAACCGAGTGGAAGTGGCATGTAGCTCTATCCTAAGAACACCAAAGTTTGGGTTTTATAAATTCTTATAAGGTTACCTATAACTATTTCATCATAGTATTATAAATTTGTTTACTTATTTATTTTTTTTAAATAATTTTTTTATGTTATGCATTATACTTGAGAAGATTTTTCTTTCAGTTATTCAAGAAAATGGAGTTACAAATTCTAAAGAATAGATTGTTAAATTCAAAATAAAATTTCTAGTAGTATAAATCTTCTTTTAGTTGGCATTTTTTATGTGTATATTTATATTTATTTTTTTAGGCAAATCTAGGGCATCACTGTTTATTACAAAAATCTTGAATGCTGAAAAAATCAAAGATAAAATATTATACTAAAATTAAAAACTCTACACTCAAAAATACTCATATTAATAGAAAAGAAATAAACAAATTAATATAGTACAATTATATAAAAAAAATATGTTGGTCCCATTTTTATATGTTTATGTCTCCTCCCAAATTGTTCAAAATATTATTTCCTAACTTTTGTTTGTTAATAATTATAGAAATGATCTTTTTTTATAATATAAAATAATGCATGCATTGCTTAGCTTATGTATTGGATACGGAAAGGAAGAAGGATAGATTTTAGGGTTATTTTATTATATTTAGTTAAAATGACTTTTTGTCAAGATCTATTTTCAATGTCAATTTGGATTATATTCCTTGAACAATAAGAAAATACAATAATAAGACAAACTTGTTAAAATATCAAATTTAAATTAGGGTAAGATTAAAGGAACTAAGGTTACAAATATATTATGGAGAAGTACAATCTCCAAAACATGCAAGTATAGAGATATGGTCCTCATCCTAGATATTAGATTTTATTCATTAATGATCATTAACATTGGAAAAAAGAAAATTTAACACAGATATGTTGATAAAAATCCATGACTAATGCTTCTTCTAGATAGTACAAAAAAATGAAATTTTCATAAAACCTATCTTGGTTGGAAGAGCAATTCAATTGTTGAAGTTATGAAATTAAAATGTAGCACAACATGCTCCTTAAGAGATTAACACCTTGGGTCTTTAACTACAATTCTATCTATAAATTGTATATAACATAGTGTACATATATCCAAACCAAATTTCAAGTATCTATATGAGGATCTCTTAACTCTATGCAATATACAAACGTACAAATAAATAGAATTTTGTAATGATTAGTGATTGTGGATTATGAAAACAATCATGTGCTCACAAATATATTTTTTAGAAATTCCAAGTTGAAATCTTAAAATTAGACATGATAGGTACGCTAAAAGTGATCTACTCAAACTAGATTTAAGAAAATTACAAAAACTAAAATATGTTAAATAAATTAAAATAATTAATTTATGGAAAAGTTGGAAAAGGAACAAAACTTTATTGTGGTTGAAAATGGTACTTAATGAAAGATTATTTACTTTCCTAAGAGAGCATGGATGTCCACTCACATCTAATCTAAAGCTTTCTAGAGGCCTCCTTAGCCAAATATAATATTTATACTTGTGTGCAAGAGCTTCTTTCTTTCTTTCAAACATCTAAAATATGTTGCACTAAGAAATATTGACAAAAAAAGGTTTGCGGTCACATCTGAAAAATATTTCAGTTGTATAATAGGTAATTTGAATCCACTTCCTAATAGTTGGTATTGTCATATGGTTAAAAAATAGGTATTATATCAACCATACTAATAAGTAGGGAAAGGACTAAACTGGCATACCTATTGTTAAATGAAGTATAGGATGGAACACAATCCACTTTTAACTTTATCATTATACAGTGATTATAGACACAATTATTGCATAAGGAGATGAATCGTACTCTTATAATTTTTTTGGTTATATAATGATTTTAGGTACAACTATTACATTAGAGAGATGATATACATTGTCTTTAAACTTTCCTACTATATAGTTAATTATTCTAGATACACTAGGTACACTTTGATGTATATATTTGGGGAATATTTGTCAATGTATAGAGATGTCTTTAATTTATAGAGATGTATGTTCTAAGAAAAATGACAATGTTTGCATATACACCTTGATATTGGTTTTTTAATATGGTCATGAAATAATGTCAAATTTGAATCCTAAGTTGTAGTGGAAAGTGGAAAATGTAAAATATCCCATGAATTTTTCAATGAGCAATATTTGGAAATTAGAAATTTTTATAGGATATCCTTTTGTTTTAGTTGTTTGTTTTCCCATGTCTTTTACTCACACATTAGTTTCTACTAGTATTTCTCCTTCAACAATCCATAATGCTCCCAACTTCATGATTTTCTAACACTTCTACGATTTCTCCTTCAACAATCCACAATGCTCCCAACTACATGAGTTCACTTTTTATTTATAGCCTTGTTCACCAAATACTAAATATAATGACTTGGCAAAAAAAAGTAAGACTAAATCTAAATACATCAAATTTTCAAAATATATATTAATACCTACAAATAAAACTAACAAAAAATAACTACAAATATATAATATTTAGTACATTTTTCAAAATAAAAGAATTACAGAAAATAATGAATAGTGAATTTTTCAAAAATAATTTACAACAAAATAGCTTTAAATAGAAATAAATAAACAATAAAATAAAATAAAATTACAGTGTTCAATTTATGTAGAAGATCAACACTTCAAAAACAAAAATAACAAATCTGTTATCTCATAAACTATCTTTGACCTCTGTGAAAGTTAAAATTCTTCTATTCTATTCTATTATATTATATAGACTAAATAATATTTTTAAACTAAAATAAAATAACTCTTCTAGAGATAAATAAAATAGCTGCACAATATTTTTTAAATTATTATTTTAATTTATTTTTTAAATTATTATTTTAATTTCCTTGTAGACAAGAAAGGGAAAAAAAACTTCAATACAATGTTCAACGGACCTTTTTTTTAACAGAAACTTGCGTGAGGAGATATTGGAAACTCAGCCAACTCCTCCAATCTTTTCCACAGTGCAACTATGCCAACAATATCTCCGCCAAAACCTCTTGTTTTCTCTGCCAAATTTTGTCAGAAACGATCATAATCTGAAAAAATGCAGGCTTTCTCCATGACCCAAATTGTCACACCAGAGTTTAAGCTTAAGCTTAACTGTATATAATTTAGAGCATGGCTCATTCTCTTCTAATCAGTTAGATCTTAATGACTCTTTGCTTTCTTGATTGTTAAGAGAGTTGGGTGGAAGAGAGCAAAACACCAGGTAAACTTTTTTCAAACTACATTCAAGATTCAAAGGATGGCTAAAGAGAATAGGCAATTAGCCAGTGACTGCAATGGAGAAAGCAAAGGCTTTGAGAGTTATATACAAAACAGGAAATCTGGGTGGGACAGTGCAAAATTATATGAAATTCTTGTCAGAGATAAACTGCTAAAGCTTGAAACATTCAGAGCAGAGAACAAGAATGATCGATATAAGGAACTGGATGGTGCTTCAAATATTTGTACAGAAGACAAAAAGAAATTTCTTACAGACCCAGAAAATTTAAAGCCCTGTTTTTTCTGTTCTATTTCGAGGATGGTAAGAAAATGGAGAAGTTTAGAGCGTTTAATGAGTGCTGCTGTGAAGGGCTTTGCAGTGGGAGCTGGCCTGGAGGGAGTGTTTCTTCTCCTTGGAATATTCATCAGGTTGAAACAAAGGCTTTCTTCTTCCTCCAAAGGGTGAGCGCAAAGCTTCATTTCTATCTATCTGCAATTTTTAGTGTATCATATTTTATTGAGAATCAGTCATGTTGATATATGGGTTGACTGTGAATATGAATGCTCCATATGTCTGTGAGTGGTTTCATGGAAGAGTTGGTCCTTGTTTACTTTCTAGCCAAACATTTTTTATCTATTAGGTGTATTATCTTAAATGCATACCGGTCTATTTGCTCTTTCATTCTTGTAAAGAACCACTATCTATTCTTTGATAGCCTGGACCCCTCTGATATTGTCTATGATGGGCATCTCAAACCATGAGAATTATCTTTTTATATATCATCATAAATATAATGTTATAATGGTTAATGTGTGTTGTTTAGCATACAAATTGACCTTCAACTTGAATCTACCAGTCAATTATTTATTCCTAGCTCCTAATGTTCTAGATTGACTCTCCCTACAACATTTCATTTACTTTGGACTAAATCACAACTGTGGCATGTCCCATTTCAAAATCTTTTTATATTCCTTAAGATGAGCCTTCCAAAATTTAACCATTACCCATCAACTTGCACACCAAAACACATCAAGTTGAGCATCTAGGATCTTATACTTATAAGCAATCCTAGATCATTAGTACTCATCATGAAAGAGAATACAAAAGTATTATTATCAAGCATCTATATGAGTATTGCATCGTCGCATTGATAAATTTGTATTATTTATTTCTAGTGTTTATTCAATATAGTTTCAATGACAAAGGATTTTGATAGATAATCAAGGAAGACATAAACCTTCCCTATGCATGCATAGAGTCCCTACAATGCTTTCAAGCACCACCCCATTCTAAATGAGAAAATAGGGGCAAGGGAGCTAGATTCTCCAAGCTCCAAGTGATAGGGGCATAAGTGCACCAAGACCTGAACAAAAGCACTCCAAAAAACATAGAAACATACTAAGGACTAGAATGCACATGTGGATTAGTCCTACGCGCAAGAAAACTATATCAATCATTTTCTATTATCTAAACTTCATTTCATTATATCATATATTTGAGTCCTATCACATCAATCTCAATGTATCAATTGATCATGTAGAAAAATTAATCATCACATTAAAAGAGATAAGGACTCAAAATCGCTCTAGATTGTTATTATTTCCATGTACCATTCTTAGCTCTCAATCAATTCTAAAAAGGTACTATACTTTATTGCATTTATTTTAGTTAAATCCCCTAACATAATCAATAGGTTGTGCATCATTTCCCTATATTTTGGTGAACCTACACTTTCATACCCAACCTAGTGTTTTGTCCTAGGTATCCTTATTCACTTTTTGTTTGAATAGATCCATTACTTTTTAATTTCCCTATCCATTTTCCAAATCTGATTTATTTATTTTTGCATTTATTGATTTATTAAGGTTTATCCCTCTATTGATTTTCATTTTAGGATCTATCCTTATACGCTTTTCATTACTAGATTTTGTGCTTGCTAAATTATTCTTATTCGTTGATTTGTATTCTGCTCCATTCTATACAAACTTGAACGTTTCCTTTTGCCATATGATCTATGACGATGACAACTCTTTTATATGGTATATTATAGTGATTTATCTCTTAGTGCATACCTCTATTCTATTGGTATGTCTAAGGGTAATGACTCGTGTGATTAAATGCTTCATCTCTTTTGATTGCTCGTTATGTTATACATAATGATGATCATGGTATCCTTCATGCAACTCATGATGACCCTTGTTCTACATCATTTTAAATTCGCATGCCTACACCTAGTGATTCATTATTTATCAATTCATTGGCTTATACCATTTCTAATTGAGGAAGCCAATTATGTGTGTTTAATTGATGAACCTATTTGATTTTCTCTATCACCTGATGTTTCTATGCTTAGTGATTGATGCAATCAAGGATGGGCACCAAATGAATGGTATTTTTCCTTGTACAAAAAGTATTGAATGGGACACACCTACAAGATTTCAAATTCTTAGATTTAATTCCCAACCCATATAGAGAATACACCAACTCAAATTAAATAGATACAACTTCAAAAAAATCAATCTTACCTATGAAATATCACACTAATGGCTCATGTTTTATTAAAATTGTAAAGTTAATAAACATGCATTTGGTTCTTAGAAAAAATTATCAATCTCTCCAAGGAACTAGAAACCTTTAACAATAATCTACAACACAAGACTTTACAAGAAGCCTCTATACACATTAACTTAAAAAAGATCTACAATAGATTGATACAAATGTATTAAGATCTACAATAGATTGATACAAATTTATTAAGATCTACAAAATGACATGCACCACTACTATCTAATTATAGGAAAAATTTGATAGTGTTTCTCCTTGCAAACTTAATATTTCAACCTATAAAACAACGTACACAAGAACCACCCATGTCAATAAAACCCACATGCTAACAACCTTTAGCCACTACACTTGAGCTTCCTAGCAACTTGCAAAAATAGAGAAACTCCACACTCCTTAATACTTGTCAATCCTTTCTATGGAAGCTAATTATCCTTCAATTTCCAAGCACTATCTCTAATTTGGACCCAAATTTAAAATTGTATGAATCATCAAAGTGTGAAACCTTCCTGAAATGGAATCTCATCCACTATCTAAAATAGCTATGTAACTCCCTATTGAAATATCACTCCATTTATGTTGGAGTCCTCTTCAACTTACATAAGATGCATCATTGATTTATATTGTACACCTAGCTAAATTATCTTAGAGTATTTAACTGTGTGTCATTGAGATTGCTTCATCTTAATTTGGTAAAATGAAATATTCATTTGCATGTAACTTGTATTTGATGATGTGTCATAAATGCTCTCACATGCCATAGATGTCATCATAGATAACCTCCTATTGAAAGAAGTGCAAAAACTTGTTATGAACCAACTTATTAGTGATAAGAGAGGATCTCCAAGGTGAGACATCCCAAATCACATGAGAAATAATATTGTAAATGAGAAAAAATAAAATCACTAAGATTTTTCACCACCCAAGACTCGAAACATATTAGATATTAGAGAAAGGAAATGAGCATATGAGGCACAAAAATGAGAGTAGAAACATGAAGAATAAATAGAGAAGATATTGCTATATATTCAAAATTTTCCAACTTCTACTACCCCTTGTAATTATTCAAAACAAATTATGTATGTAAAGGAACTCAACTTAGAGGGGATATGTGGTGAGCTTGTGATCATATAAAAGACTTTTCTTCTTTCCTAAATGTAACAAGTGATATTGATGGGATGTGAACCCCTCCCAAGGAGTTTTTTTGGCTTGACATATTTGAAGATGCATCCAAAAACATCATTATTGAATCTTGTGCCTTCATAAAATTGTATTTGTATCCAATATCCCTCTCCTAAATTGATCATATCTATAAAAATATTTGATTAATGTGGAGAATCAAGAATGGTATGGATGAGCAATGTATTCCTATAAAAAAGGGATGATAAGATATTCATGGAAAACAAAAATCCTATTGCGGAGATCTATGGGTACTTCGACCTGTGCAGAATTCGAATACATGCACAACCTTGTGGAAAAACGGGGGTTATTCAACCTTGTATAGATTTGAGGGTCACTCGACCAATTGCAAATATTTGAGGGTCACTTGACCAAATGCAAGAATTTGAGGGTCACTCGATCGACTGCAAAAATTTGAGGGTCTCTCGACCAACTACAAAAATTTGAGGGTCACTTAAGCAACTACAGAGATATGAGGTTCACTCAACCAACTATGGGAATTTGAGGGTCACTTGACCACTGTGAAAATTTGAGGGTCACTTGACCAACTGCAAAAATTTGAGGGTCACTCGACCAACTATGGAATCTTAGCAATCTTCTCAAATGTTAAACTTTGAATGTACCCAGAACTTGAAACCAAACCAACATCTACAAAAAAGGGAAACTAACCTAAAGCACTTTAACCTAAAACCTAAAAAGTGAGAAAACCAAGCAAAAGAAAAGAGGGGATCCTCACTTTCAGAAAGGCATGTGTGTAAGGCACAACACAACCTACATTCAATAGTTTCTAAATATTTTTGAGATCTTATGTTTAAAACTACTGAGAAGTTTGACAAAAAATGAGAGAAATCCTAAGGTCAATTTTTCCTACACTTTTGGATCTACAAGACCAAGGTGAGTATCCCTTTAAGACACATTGGTTAAAATACCTATAGTAGTTACATTACAGTGTGAAGAAGATATAGAAGTCTTATACATTATGACAAGGATTTGTGAAATTACAAGAGTGGTTGGTTCATTCCTTATAGCTTTTATATTCATATATGAAGAATCAAACCTTAATATTTTGTACTCTGTGAAGAATTAAACATTAAATTTTCACACTCTTTGTTAACTACCAAATCATAAGAACTTTTGTGACACTTTCACAGAGTTTGTGAACTAGTAAACTTTGCGACAACACGAACTTCACACATTTTCTTTATTTATTTTTCAAGTTATCAAGGGCGATTGAAAAATAATTCTAGAGGGTATGTGAGATGGAGTAATTCCAAAAGGGGAACCCTAAAAAGGGATAAACTTTTAGGTTGTCAATATGGGGTATGACTTGGTACCAAGTCAAGGAAATGGCCAAAATTCTAACTTCAAAGGACTTAGTAACATTTTTTTGGAAGTGGAAGATTTTTAGGCTTTTGGGGATTGATGGAAAAGGGTACTAGATAAGATTAGGGCTGAAATTCCAATTCTAATACAAGAGAATGAGACATTTTATAAGATTTTGTACTTTAGGGATCATGAAGAACTTATACCACATGTCATTGGAATGGTATTGTCAAGGTACGAGAAAGTCTAATACTTCAAAAATTATAATGGAACTTAGAAAGAAAGTGAGAACTTTTAGGGAAGGCACACCAAGGATGACAAGTTCGATAGGGATGATTGGATGTGAAACTCTAGAACATCAAAAACCAACACTTAGAAAAATTTGCAAGGGCATGAGTGGGTTGTTGGGATTGCTAGGGAAGGTATGCAAGTATGGACTTTCCTAAAAATATAAAAGGATGATAAACATACAAAAAATAAAGGAAGACAATGGAAATGGACCAAACTTAGGCTCTTTATGGATTTTTTTAATTTTTGACACTCAGGGGACCCATTTAGGACCCATTAAGTCTCTTTTTTTATGGTAGATTTTTTTAGAGTTTATATATGTCCCTTATATAGTTGTAGGCTCCCTTCCTTTTATCCACATAGTCTTCTCTATTATAATATATTGCTACAAGTGCCTTGGATTCTTTGTCATGTGTGTTTTACACTTCTATTTGGTTCATGTGTATTTTTTGATCAACTATAATTTTCCCCTTCTAGAATGTTGGTGCATAGAGTTGTAAGTCCCTAAATCCCTAAAGGTGAACTTCTCCTAAATGTTGGGTGTGTCAAACTCAAGGAGGAAGACTTCATACTTATGCATAGACAAGAAAAATTTGGACCAATTTAATAAGGTGAGTAAGTCCTTTGACTTTTGGATCTACTAAACCAAGAGTGGCTTCCCTAGGGTTCTATTTACATACAATTATATATAATGGACATGCACCTTGTCAAAAACCATACCCAACACATAGTATACTCCTATTTAGGCTATCAATTTGTATCTATATGCTAGTTTGATAATGCAAGGTCATGTACCTTTATAAAGAAGATCAGACTACCACATTAAGTGTCTAAGGATGTGTTTTTGATAGGTTCTAATGATTTTATACCCATCCAAAAGTGGCAATGAAAGAAAATAATTGCAGCATAATATAGAATGATGTTTTAGATTTATTTGATTTGGGTGTGTTGGTAATGGGAGTTTGAGAAAAGGTAGATGTGTACCTATATCTAGCTGGTCAAATAGATTCTATAATTTTCAAACACAAAGAATTAAATAATTTAAATTCACTTGCACCACCTTAATCAACACACTATTAAAGATTACACCTTCAAACCCTACACATAAGCTAGGCCAGATGCATTCTAATGAGAAGATAAATAAAGATACAAAATTAAAAGAGCCTAACTCAGTAATTCATGAACAATCCCATACACTTCATATATTATTCTAAAATTACACCTCACAAAGTCTTTGCAAGGATTTTACAATCATTGAGTTGCACAACTAATCAAAAATAATACCCAAAAATGTACACTTTACACATGGAGGCATTCAGATAATATTGAATTTACACATCTAATCCACTCTTCATAGATTATAAAGTATCATTATAATTTTTGGATGAAACCTAGATTATTACAATGCAAAAATATCTTGATACCCTTCACTAGAGATAAACCCTAATGGCCTGGAAGTTACTTTTCTTTTTTTTTCTCTACAACCTATTTTTCCACCCTCTTACAAATGAAAATCTCACAATATCACTCAGCACATTCATGTGATATTGGTAAATAAAATAAAGTCCCCTACCATTAAAGAGGCCACCCATGCCTCAATACATCATCATCAACTTTAATGTCTTCATGCTAAAAATGCCTCTTTGAGATATGTAAAGATACTTTGTGGGTGCAAAAATGTTCTTTTTTATCACAAGCATCTTACACATTAATGGTACTACTCAATTTTTGTGTGCAAGCCAAGGAATAGGCCACAAAATTTACTAAAGTACTAGACACACAAATGGTGTGAGAACCATTAGAAGCTAGGCAACCATCATATTAGTGATGGTATGGTAGTCTTCATCTTTTGTCATTGGAATTAAGAGTAAATTAATTCCCTTGAGATGAAATTTTGTTTCTAGGTGGGAAAACCTCTTTTTGGTAGTTGTGGTATCAAATCTAGTCATTAATGGTAGCCTAAGCCATGCAAGGAGGTAGGTGTGAGTGAATAGTACAAAATGTAAAGAGTTTTTGAGTTTTGGGGATTAAGGTTTAGGGATACAAGTCATTACCCATACCACTTATTTGGGATCAAAGACCAAGAGTATGGTATACATCATGCTTAAAACAAGCAAAAAATATTATATCTTCACATCACTAACTCTGAAATGATATATGAAGAAAATTATTAAGATTTGGGGATTAAGGATGTTGAGTAATTCATCCCATAAGACATTCAAATAAGGATAGGTCTAAACTCATGAACCTAATAAGGTAACATAGTGTAAACCATCAAGGATCAAGAGTCAATGATATTTCATAACTCATGCCCAAGGTATTATGATAGGGATATTCTTGCATCATTGACTCTGATGAAATGTAGAGAAGGAAATGTTAGAAGTCAAGGATTGGGGATACTAAGGAACCAATGCCATTAGGTTTGCAAGGAAAGAGAAGGTTGAAACCACAACTCCAAAAAATGGCATAATGAAAAGGATTGGGAATCATAGATACACCATACATCCTGCCACAAGGGATGCTAATAAGTTAATGATTGATGGCATAACTCCAAAAGGTGACTTAGTGTAAAATGTTAGAGTGTAGAGGTCCTTTTCCCACAACTCCAAAAAATGGCATAATGAAAAGGATTGGGAATCATAGATACACCATACATCCTGCCACAAGGGATGCTAATAAGTTAATGATTGATGGCATAACTCCAAAAGGTGACTTAGTGTAAAATGTTAGAGTGTAGAGGTCCTAGGAAAAGGGCACAAATAAGAAAAGTCTAAAACCTCAAAAAAGATAATGGAAAGAGTGGAGGTTGGAAGAAAGGGATGCCAAGAAGAAAATTATAAAATACTAACTCAAATTAGGTGATATCCAATGAATACCCATTAGGAAATATCTCAAATTGGTTATAAATGATTCACTAAAAAGGGGCAAAATGCATAAGGGGGGCATATCTCAAGCATAAAATGGACACTATCAAATAGGGTGCCAAAATGGATCATAAGAATTTTCTATTAAAGGTAGTCTTTTATGCACCTATTCTTATGTAGCAAATTTAAAATCTTTTTCAGTAGAACTAAGAGCTTTATTTTGCTCTTAAATTTGCTCCCTTTTCATGACCTTTTTGTACCTACATCCTAGCCAACATCCTAAAATGTTCATGAGATTGATTTTCTTCTTGATCATACAACAAAAAATCTGTAATAGTTGGTGGTGACATTAGCATGGACCCACCATTCTTGGTAACTTCAGTGCCTTGAGTGCTTTTAGAAAATGGTACATATATCCTAGTTAACATTTGAAAAGAATGTTTGATTCATTGATCTCCCTTAAGATTCTATGGTACAATTTGTAGTGTCGTAAATTATACTCCCTAAGAGTGAAAGCATAATTTAACACTTTATTTGAGGCTCACTTTAGTGGTCATCCCCTTAGTGCATTTTAGAAACTAGACCCTAGCCAACATCCTAAAATGTTCATAATTATATAGATTAACAATCAAAATTTCAATTTTTAATAATTATATTTAAAAATTAACTTTTAAAATAATTAACTAGACATAGAACATACACCTTTAATATAAACCATTCAAAATAAATAAAAAGTATATAATTTTTTACTTCATTCTAAACAATATTTAAGCATAACTATAAAATAAGAAAACTTTGTTAATTAAGAATTTTTTTGTTACTTGCAATGTTGTTCTTTGTGGCTACATTTCTTATTGTAACTTTTATCTTTGCTCAATACAATAATTGTTCTTGTTTAGGGTGAAGGGAACAAAGAAAATGAGTGGAATGATATTTAGAGCTTTGAAGGAAACACCTCGATATAGCTGCTTTTTTGGAGCATTCACGACTATCTTTGCATGTGTAGATGAAGTTGTTGCTAAAGTTGGAGGACGTTCTAGGCATGGAATTCTTCCCCTTAATTTATTTGTTTTAAAGTTATAATTATGAATTGATTAATTTAAAGGGTACAAGTTCATAAATATTTATAAGTAGAATGTTTTGTATTATAGCATTATAAATATTGATTAATTGTTTTGGGTTAATATGGATTTGTTTAAAATAGTTTTGTATGTTATCTATATTAAATGTATAATTTGGTTGTTATGTTAATATAAAATAAATTGTATTATATTGAAATATTTTTTTAGTGAAGATTATTTATAATAAATATAAAAATTAATGGTTAAGATTCAAATGATTATTATCAAAAAGGTTTTGATTTTACATTTTTCAAATAATATATTTTTTTAAATAAAAAGCATTTGAACAATCATATGAATCAATGATTGAGATTCAAATGATTACCATCACAAAGACCTTGACCTTCCATTTTAAAAATAGTATCATTTGAATACCTATAAATATTAGGAAACAAAAAATGACCTTTCTATTATTATTATTTTGAAATAATATTAAATAGTCATAAATGACAAGTAAGAAAATATTTTGATCTTTCATTTATTATAATTTTTAAAATAATCATTAATTATGAGAACAAATAAGATCTTGAGCTTACATTTATTTCTATATTCAGTTAAAAAAATAATTTGTTTGACTTGAAAATGAAACCAGAATTAATATGCATGTCTCAAAGATCCTATTTACTACTTTAATAAATTCTCTTTCTTATTTGTTACTTTAATTTATGAGCTTACCTCCTTCAATGATTCTATTGGAGACTATATGGAAATTCTCAATTCGTGTCTATTGCTATAAATTTAACTTGCTTTGTTAAAATGTCATCCTAATTTGTGTCCCCTTTGGTGCCTTAGTTTACTCAAATTAGGTCGAGATCAAAGTTCTTATTGTCTATGTATGAGGTTAGCATTTTATAGTAATTCCAAACTAGTTGAGTATACATGCTTAAAAAGTCCTCTAAAATTGTTTGGAATAATCAAAACTATCAAAATAGCTAAACATAATAGGATTTCTAGTTTTAGTAAGTTTACTCTTAAGCATGTATAGATTTGAAAATTTACCCAAAGCTCTATGAATGCATAGTCAACCATTAGAGTCAATTTCAACTAAAAATTCACACTCAAACAATAAGTTATTAAACTTTCAAAATTTTAAAGGTCTTGAACTTTGAAGGTTCAAATGATAAAATTTGAGTCTAAAAATTGATGAAATTGGCATAATATTTTCTATACAATAGATCCCTCCAAGCCCTTTAGTTTTTTTTAAAAAGGACATGAAACAAGTATCCAAATCAAAAGTTATGGCTCTTAGAAGCTGTGTTATTTCAAATATTTCCAACTATAAATTTTAAAGCCTCATAAAAACAAAGCAAATGACAATGAAATTCAAAATAAATAAAAAGGGACAAAAATAAAAGATTCCCAACAATGTGATATTTTTATTTTTCTAAAATTTAAAAATGTTGACTTAATTTTTTGAAAGGGGTTCTATAATTTTTGAAAGGGGTTCTATATAATGTAAATGATTTTTCATTTGTAAGGGTTGGGTGATTTTGGAGAGAAAAGACTTGTGAAGAGAAATTTTGTAAAAAATGTAATCATTTTTTGAAGGGTAACAAAGATCTAAATTTTGTTGGCTTGTATTATAATAGCGATTTTACTTTGTTAAAATTGATCTAAATATAAATTTGCATTTAGGTTCTCTCCTTTACTATATTGTTTAACTCCTGAAGAGGTACATTTTCAACGAAATTAAAATCTTCACTTGCACATTTGTTGCAAGATTTGTTTGTTTAGTTTGCATTCCTTCAAGGATGATAATAAGTCTTTCTAAATAGTAAGTGGGGTTTCAATATTAAGAAAATATTACTAAGTAGAATTTAGGTAGAAAATCTTCAGAGTTTATGTCATTATGAGGCACTATTATTTCAATAGTCAAATCTCAAGTTATTCTAGTTAGAAGCTTAAATTATTGTAAAGAAATATATTCTATTGATAAACCACAAAGCTAATTTTGTTAGGATAATATATGTTTGCAATTTTCAGACTCTATAACCTGAAGAAGCAAGCATTGACATTTTTAGCATCCTTACCTACTCAAATATTTAGAATGAATAATCACACTGTGTTGCATTTCAATATGATTTAGATGTTATGTTCATGTCCAATCATTAAAGGTAATAGGAAAGATATTGTGGAGTCAAAATTTCAAATTCTTACACATATGCATGAAAAATTTATTTGCTGTTCACTATGATAATCCCATTATTTATATAAAATCCAATGTTATTTTAGGTGTACCCATCTAGGTCTTGCAAAGCCTAAAGTGTAGGAGAGATATATTCATCTCATATTTGTTGGTCCATCTTCTTAGTGATATTGAACATAAATATTTGTAACTTCTCAAAGAATACTGATAGCAAGTTGGAGAACCAATAGATTCATTCATTTACATCTTGATTTGGCCTTATTTTTCTTAATGGCTTACATTGTTGTCATGACTAAATTACTTTCTTAATGTCGATCTTTCTTGTCATCGTTCTTGCTTCCTTTCATAAATCCAAAATCAATTTGATTCCAAATTTCTCTCTATCATACAAAACAAAATCTCATGGCCAGTCCAAATATGGAAATGTTAGTAGCTTAATCTAAGAATAAATACATCTAAGCCATATGATCACAAAAAAAAAAAAAAAAAAATCTACCAAGTGTGTCATATTATCCATCTACACACATGACATGGATATAAGAATCTCAAAAATGAAATGGATATATTTAAATATGGGTATGCATCTACATTTTTTCATCTATTTTTTAAATTTTAAATTAGCTTGTGATATGGACTTATATTTAAGATTTGAGATATTTTATTTTTCTTGAGAGCCCACATTAATTGACAATGTTGCAATTAGAAAATATGTTAATTCATAAAAAATGTGAACAACCAACATTTAGGCTAGTTTAGACAACACCATAACTAACATAAGTATTTTTTGTCACCTCCCAAAATTATCAAATAAACAAACTAAGTACAAATGTGGAATCAAAACCAAAATAAAGGGTACGATTTTTTTAGAGGAGATGAGTGAATTATATTGAAAGTAGAAAATTTGAAGAAAGGGCACATTTATGTGGACCCAAATGGCTGATTTATTCATGAAAATTGTTTCTTGGTTTTAGAAGAATATGGAGGAATATAGAATTTTAGACTAGAAAATGATGGTTGTTTTCTTTAGTGGTCATTAGGATGAACTTAAAATATAAGTCCTTGAATTATTTCCAATGAATAACAATTCTTCAAACAATCACTTCTTAGTATAATTATCTTCTTTTTTTGCACAAGTGGATTGCACCTAATGAGAATGACTAGTCATCATGATTCATACAAAAATAGTGGATGCAAGCTATCATGCACTATTTCAAGTGTTGGTTCTATCTTGTGACATGACGATAACCTTAGATATTTTCAAATGACTAGGTTTAATTTTGTGCAACTTCAAGTTGAAGCAAGCTTAAAGGGCAAGATTTAGGCACTTGTATTTGAGGATAACTATGATACTAATGCTACAAATCATTAATCTATTTGTCAAATTGTGATCAATTTCACATTAAAGGTAAGCTTGTTTTAGCTATCATGAGATAATCATTTTGATTTATATTCCTTGACATCAAATTTCAATAGAAAAGCTTAACAACTATTTATAGTTGGTTTGAATTTGGGTCTGGTAATAATTGTGTGTTAGGTCTACATTGCAAAGTGTTTTAGTTGATCTTAGATGGATTATCCCAACTTTCTTGGTGTTAATTAATCACATGGAAATCCTTGGAGGATATTTTCAATTAGTACAAGTTATCGTAGAAGTCCTCAATAAAAATAGAAATCATTAAAGCTTATAGGATGGATTGTTTTCACAAATATATTTAATTTATAAGAGACACAAACCCTTTTGCAATTAATTGAGCACAAAATAATTAAAATTTATACAAGTAGTGACAAATAATTAATAAATAAAAATGTGTATTCAACCCTACTATTATGTATAAAATAATTAAACATGATCAAACAACACTTTAACTATCACATCTAATCTTAAGCACCCTATAATCAAAGCCATCTCTTGAACACTATCGTTGTAATCAAACTAACTCTTTACAAGCATATGTAGCATCCATATACGTTGCTTTGGTAGTGGATAAATCAACCATGGGATTCCTCTTTGTCATCCAAGTAAAATCACTAAATAGAGAAAACACATAGCTAGTAGTTGATTTCTGATTATCCAAGTCACTTGTCCAATCTACATCAACAAAACCTTGTATGTCCAGTATTTTTCCCACGTCATTAAAACCAATGATAACATAAGAAATAATTGTAAATTCCTCACAAATACCTAAATACCCTCTCTACACAAGTCCAATGCTCTCTACCAAGGTTAGATATAAACCTACTAAGAACTCCCACTCCTTGGGTAATATATAGTCTTGTACAAACCAATAAATGTATCAAGCTACCAATAGCACTATATATATCCTCAAAATAATGATCTCACTTAGAATACATATCCAAGGAAATTTTAGTGCCTATAGGTAAAGGAATAGTCATTTCTTTACAACCATCCATAGCAAACCACCAGAAAATAGTGTCAATATACTTACTATCACTAAGCTAAAGCTTTATGTGAAATCAATATGTACTAATTTTCATTTCCAAAAATATATTTTGGCTCCTCAATTCTTCATTTTAAATGCTAGAAAGATAATTTTTAAGCTCAATGTTACCAATAAACATGTCATCAACATCCAAAACAATGATTAGATTAGAATATGATCACTAATATATTTAATATAAATGTAATGATTTTTTTTCTTCTAACAAAATCCAATTATAATGGACTATGAATGGATAGAATGGCACTCCTGAAAGATTTAGTTTTTCACTCTTTCAGGGATCTTATACCAAGACCCCTGCCCTCAAGAGGTGGCTCTTCCATCTTTGACGAACAACTAGTTTCTAACAATCCCAAACCCCCTTGTTCTTCTACGAATGGTGTCAAAAAATTTATGGATGGTGTTGTGGAGTTTCATGGATCCCAAGTTTCCAGTTTCAGGTACATTTTTGTTCGCGTGACTTCAAACCTTGGAGCAGTTTCTTTAGCTTAGGATGAGCACCCTAAGTTCACAACAAAATATTTGGTCACTCGAGCAAATGATAATATTGTGGACAATAGGAAAGTGACTAATCCCGTCAGATAGGTCGATGCATCCCCAATTCGTGAGTTTATTGTGGATGTAAAAAATTAAATAATCAAAGGTGGAATGTTCTTCACTACTAATGGTTTAATCAATCAATTTAATCACTTTTTCCTTGGTCCCCCTGATCTGCACAGGTGGATAACTGATGTTGACAACCTTTGATGAAAGGTAATGTGGAATTTTACCCTTGTGCTTGTGAATTTTTATTGTGGTTTTTCATTGTGTGAAGGATTGAGATGTAATCCTCTATGAGTGTTGGATTTAGGTGAAAACACATGCTCTTGCTCAAACCTTAGTACCCTGAGTTTAATTCTTTCACTGAATCATTCAAAGTGAAGCCTATTTGGGTTCGTCTCCCAAACCTTCCATTACAATTTTGGCTTGATTCATATTTTGAAGCCATTGGTAAATCCTTGGGAGATTTTTTGGTAATAGATATAAATACATATGATTTCACTCACATAACCTTTGCCCACATCTTTGTTGATATGGATATTCTAAGATATCTCCTTACTAAAATCACTTTCAAAGTCGGTGTTCGTAGATGGACTTAATCATTATATTACAAATTATTTCCCTTATGTTGTCGAAGATGTTTTGAAATAGGACACATTGCCTCTAATTGTTTTAGACCCAAGCCTAAAGTTGATTATATAGGGTCTTGGTAGAAAGGTGCTCTTCCACACCATTACATTATGGATGCTTCCCTTGTGCTCTTAGAGAAGGCACTTGAGCCCAAATCTCCTTCGGTTCTGCAAGTGCCATCCACATGGTTGGTGGATTCAATTGCAAAGAATCCTATGCCTAATGATAAATCACAAACACATGATGACACACAAAATGACAAAGCAATTATGAATGGTGAGAAACATGAGAATCAAGTTCATTCTAAAAATGAAGATACCCCAAAGTGGATGCATGTCCCCCCTTTAGGTAAATCTAAAGTGTGTCCATAACAATGACAAACAAAAGCAAGAATGTCAAAAATATTGCAAGCAGAGATAAAGTAAGATTATGCTCTCATACAAAATTGGGTTAGATTGACTCAACATGAGGTCCCTTTATGCCTAACAAGGTTTTTCTCTCTTTAATTTTATGCCCCTTTTCATGGGTTTGATGTAATTCATCTTATTTTATCCAATCTTTCATTTTATGGGAGTGGTTCCCAAGAGCACCATTCATTGATGAGAAAAACCCAATTATAATGTAAAAGCACCAAACTTATGATACAACATCAAAGGTAATTATTTCAAACCATATAATAACCATTTTAACCTACAAACTAATTTTTGTTTCCCTTTACCTTAAACCCATGGGTTGTCACATGTAAATTTCCTCTTTAAGATCACCATGCAAGAAAGCAATTTTGACATTCATTTTCTCTACTTCAAAATCACACGCAACAAAAAAGAAGGTAGAAATTTATTTGAATATAATTTAGCAATAGGAGAGAAAATTTCACCAAAATTAACTCCCTCTCTAGGAGTAACCCTTAGCCACCATTTTGGATTTGTACCTCTTTACCTTACTATTTATTTTGAATCTCTTCTCAAACACTCACTTGCAACTAGCAGGATTTTTTTCCTCAAGTAAACTCATAAGATCTAAAGTGTCACATTTACCCAAGGCCATCATCTCCTATTGCATGACCTCTATTAAGTACTTATACTCCTTTGAAGAGAGATCCTTCATGAAATATTTTGGTTCATCATTAATACATGACAAAGAAAATACATAATAGAGATAGAGAGGGTTATAACTATCAATAAGATTTCATTATCTTGTGCATTGTCTCAAGGCAAGAGTAAGAGATTTTGTTTTTTCACTTGCATACTCAACCTAATCAAAACTCTCACTTGAATCCTCTTCTTCTTCTCCATCCTCTAATCATCATTATATTCTTCAAATTGTTCATCTGCCTACTTCTTGACCTTAGTCTCAAAATACATTCTTTTATTTCCTTCTATTTTCCTTTGGTTACACAAGATATGGAAATATTATAAGTTCCTTGAAAATCACATCCTTAGAATAAATTATTTTTAAAATTAGAGGATTTTGAAGCTTATAACCTTTTACATTCTCACCATGACCAAGGACGATGTAATTTTGTACTTTTGTATCCAATTTAGATCATTTTTCCTTAGATACATGAATAGAATCCTTACAACCAAATACCCTCAAATGTGAAATGGAAGGTTTCTTACCTATCCATATTTCATAAGTAGTCTTCTCTACAAGAGTCAAACAAGGGAATCAATTTATCAGGTAACAAGTAATATTCACAACCATTTATCGACAAGTGTTAATCTAGTTGTGTGTCAATCATCATACTTTTGTTTCTTTCTATTAAGGTTTGGTTCAACTTCTCTACAACCTCATTTTCTTGAGGCATATAAGGTGAAGTATTTTTTTAAACAATACCTACATGTCTATAGAAATTATCAAATTCCCTAGAGCAATATCCATTGCCATTGTTGGATCTCAACACCTTTATTTCTTATCCAATTATTTATGTACAAGTACCTTAAAACCCTTAAATTGAGAGAAAACTTTATTTTAACTTGGGTGTAAGAACTAAGTAGTGGAGCATCTTGCATATTGTTGGTTAGTCCCATACGATTTGGGTGATGATTTTGGATGCCAAACTTGGGATATGGGAAATCATGGAAGATCTACAAGTCAATTTGGTCATCTATTATTAGTATGGAGTTTATTTTTGTTTTTCATGGCTCATTAGGAGTTACATTTACTATTCTCAAAAGAACCTAATCATTTGAACACAGGAAATTTTACATTTTACCAAATGATTTTCCTCTCCCATTTATTTATAAGTTGGATGCATGAGATAGTGGTTCCATAATTTTATTTTATAGTACATGTGTATGTACTTTGACAACACCTACATTTAACCATGTGTGGTCTAATAGGACACAATTATGGCCTAATAATTTTGTAAGTTTATTGTATGGATGACATAATCCATGATGTGTAGATGCATCAGATGGTAGTTTCATAAGTTTATTTTATAGCCTCTTGACCTACCTAAGTGTGTTGGATGTATATATTTGTTGAATATTAATACATACTTCTCCTCTTTCTTATGTATATTTTTTTAATCAAAAGGATTTCTCCACAAAAATCTTGTTCATATAGTTTAATGATTTTATTCTTATTGTTATTTTTATGCGATCACATAATCATCATATGGTAATCCTTGGATAAATAATTATATTTCATATTTGCATACACTTGTAAGAGATTTTATTATATTAGTTTCACCTTGTTTCTTAGCATACTCATGGGGCTCCAATTCCATTGATCCATCATGTTCCCATTCTAGCTCAAGCGGGAATAAAAAGAATACTAGGTGGTGGAATTCAAACAAGAATAGTAAGAGAAGAAGTGTGAGCAATAGAAAACAAGGGAACAATAAGAGGAAGAAAATACTTTGCAGCATCTATTGGGGGAAAGAATCAAAGATCATGTGAAGATTGTTAACAATGGTGTTATGTCCAATATTAAGTCAAACAAGCACTCCTCTAAAGGAGTCAATCAGTCAGGGTCATAATAGAAAACTAATTGTTGCTCCTCACTACTACTAACATAAATGTGAGTAGTAGGATTAGTTGATCAAGGTGAAGGAAATTCATCCACATTAGGGAGAACTAATACAAAAGGGATAAGAGGTGATGAGATGGGGTGAACACAAGTGAAAGGGTTAAGGGAGGAAAGGGTGACACTAAATATGACACTCACGTTAGGTAGGTAAAGAGGCTTAGAAAATAAGGGCTAGTCAAGGATCTATGGGAGTAAGGGAGATTATGTGGAAGGATCTAAGAGTACTTACACAATAGGAGCTAGTCTTTTCTCCTTGGGATCGTGGGGAATATTAGAAGACAAAGGGATAAAAGGTGGAGGGTTAGGTGGAGGTCAATCAAGAATAGTGTGAGTAGCAACACACCATCAATACTTACACAATCTAGCCAACTGGTTTCATTGATTGCATGTTTGAGATGTAGAAGGAGGAGGAAGATCATCTAAAATGGGTTGCTCTCTTTAGCTTGTTAGGATGATAGGAGGAGGAATTGGAGAAACCAATCTATGTTGGGAAACCATTAATGGGATAAGCATAGCAAATGAAGTAATGGGAGAAGGAATTTGATTCATCCTATATTTTTATAAAGTTTGAAATAAAATTAATATAAGGTTAGAGGGGGCCATAAGAGGTGAGCCAAAAATTATCAAGTGAAAACTTGTCTAGAATGGTTAGTGGTCAAAACTCATAGTGAGAAACAATGTGTACCACACAATTGTGAGGAAAATTTAGACATTTATAGAGAATGGAGGCAATGAACTGCACTATGGTGAACCACGAATGGCCTAACAGGACACAAAAGTGGTCTGAAGTAGGAGTGACATTGAAAGGAACGTAAGTATTTTTGGTCCAACCTAGATAGAAAGGGTAATGGAACCCATGGTTGGAACATAAAGATGTTAGAGGTATCATATACATATAAAAAATACTTCATGACTATATTTACCATGTTGATTGGATCAAATAGGGTACCATAAATGACTTTCTAGTTTACTTGAGCATGAATGTATAGAGGATCATCATAAATGCTCATAGGAATGTCAATAGGAGAGAAGGAGATGATGGGTTGAGATATGGTTTGGACATGAGGGGACGAGGATCTAATACCACCATACCCACCATAAAAGAATACAACAATGAAAAAAGGAAGAGATTCAACATCTAACAAGAGAAGGGTGAAAATGGATTGGAGGTCTAAATGATGTAGGGTAGAATCAATGAGATTTGTGGAATTATGTTATGGGAATGGATCGGTAAAGTTTTAGAGATTTTTATTTGGCTAGGCTATAGATATTACCTTTGTCACTCATGCATGTTACCTAGATAATGTTAGAGTCAATTAGATATTGAATTAATGTTTTGAATACATGCATTTGTATATATTGTGTCCATGTGCATGGTAGAATAGGTGAAAGGCTTGTGAGTCACAATTCTTAGGAAGATGTTTGTTTGTGTATAAGGGGAAAATAGTTGATGACTATATTAGATTGTTAAAAAGGAGTTGGTGAAGGATGAAGTTTAAAGAATAAAAAGGATATGTAAAACAAACATTACATTGTGATTGTGCAAATAAATCCATCACTAAGGAAGATGGTGAGGCTATACTAACAGTGTTTATGATCGTGGTAGTTATGTTTTTTGGATTAAAGTATATTGTTATTTTTTTTTAAATTGTTAAATATTATAGAAGGTCCTAATAAAGAAGTAGGAGTTGACAAAAGGTCCCTCAAACTAGTTAATAGTCTACTAGAAATCATATAGGGTTGTGCATAGATGAGGAAATTATGGATATCTCATTAATAAAATTTTATCCTATATTAGACGCTAAAGGTTTCCTGTGAAAATCCTTTGCACCTATGAATCAAGGAGTGCATATGAAATTTACAAGAATAGTGATTGGTAGCAAAAGATAAAATTTATTACTTTTTTGTTAGCACCTTATTTGTAGTACATCGAGCCAATAGATTTGACCTAGAGGAAAATGTTCATTTGGAAAGTGTTGAAGAAATTAATTTAGTAGTTGGTTCAAAGAAAAAATGGAATGATCAAATAGAGAGAGAAACTAGTCCAAAGTAGTGTCTTTTAGTGATCATGATAAACAACTTTGCCATCAAATTATCCTAGAAAATGAAAATGCTACACAAAATGGTAAATGTAGATACATGTATTTTTGGATCACCTTTTCTATTGTCTTTTAAAGCACGATACCTCAAAGCTGATGGGAAGAGTTGTGGCTAGGATTTCAAGTGATAATGAACAATGAAAATAATAGGGTGTGGTAAGAGGTTGTGAGGTGTCTAATAAGGAACAAAGTTGTTGTTGCAAGTTACCCATATTTTGCATTAATTGATTTCACTAGACTTGTAGTGGAAGTAATAATCGTAGTAATGCTTGAAAGGGGCCATGAAAAAAAATTGTGTGAAGGAAAATATTGCAAAGCATATATGATGATAGTGGAAAGACTAAGTGCCAAATCTTTGAGATGAAATAACTAACACATATGAATGGACAAGGTTATGCTAAATATTAAAAGAAATAGAATTAACATTACCAACTTGAATTAATGAAGTGGCTACATGTGCAACATTAGTCATGTAGACACTCGAAGGATGCATAGACAAGGAAAATTGGATATGAATGATGTGAGAGTCTTAGGGTTTCTCATGAACAACCATCAATTTGGAAACATCATTGTTAACAATTAAGGCTAGGCCACACAAGAAATCAAGGCCCTCAAGATGATGAAAACACATGGTATGCATGACATCTAAGATAGGGCCAATGGTATTACACACACTTTCATTGTCCTTAATATGTGATTGGAAATTTGTGAAATGTTTCTTAAGTTGGCATGCCTCAATTTGTGTTATGGAACAGTGGAAATTTTTATGGTCAAGGCCTCCTTTGTTGACATGATGTTTGGTGGAGGAGAAGTAAACAATTGAGAAAGAGTTGTAATGTTTGGATCATATGAAAATTTGGAAAAATCAAGAATCGTTAAAATAAAAGTAGTAGGTGGTCTATAACAAGACATGCTTAAATTTTGAAGACTTCTATAAATGATAAGATCATAAAAGAGAGACTAGGTTGTAAAGCTCATAAACAATGAGCATCACAACATACTATGTGTTGGGTTCAACAAAATATAATGTAGAAAATTCATTTTGTTTACCTAAATGCCTTTAAGGGTTACAACTAATCTCACACTACACTATCTATATAAGATTTAAATGAAATGAAATATTTTTTATATTTTTTATTGTAAAAACTTAATTGTTGCTAAGAAACTAAAATTAAATAAAACCTTATCTAGATAAATGCCCCCTTACCTACTTAAACTAAGTGAAAGAGTAAGAGAGCTAGATTATAAAATACTAATCTATAAGAATTTGGAATGCAAAATTAACAAACTAAATTCAAATTTATGAATGGAAGGGAGAAACGAATTTGGTGTCAAAAGATGGAGTTCACTAGAAAGGGTGTGGTTTCAGTGTATGGATATCTGTGTCACACTCTAGTCCTCCTCACACACTATAGTCTTGTCATGTGTGGTTGTCCAAATTTATTAAAAAATATAAATTCCTATATTGACATCTATCTTTTCTACACACAAAGGATGAAACACCAACACATCAATACTCTAAAATATATTATAAATTATGGCAATGTTAAATTGATGCTAAGTTAATGGAAAGATAAGATGATAGAAATAAAATCAAACCTTTATGTGATTGTGATTTTCAATCAACTTGTAGCTAAAAGAAGGAATGTTCAGTTGCTTAGAAGCTTTCAATGTATGATCAAGCCCCTATTTTGGTTTTCATGATCCTCAACATAGTGTTTTGTATAAGTATTATCTTAAAAGATATCATTATCACTAGAGTGGTTAGCCATATTAGGGCTCATATGAGCACTCCTTCACAAAGGAAGATTAGGGTTTTGAGTAGCTCATGGCATACACAATCCCCATATTTAGTATGGAAACAAGAAATAAAATAATAAAGAAATATAAATCACTCTTCGATCTATAAAATAAGAAAAAATAAAAGATGAAACCTCAAGTATGGAAAAATTTAAGGGGGTGTAGGAGCAAAGGAGGCCATAAAAAATATAAAGGAAAATAATACAATCCTCTTCTAATTTAAGAGGGAAAAAAATCTAATTTATATAAATTCAAGGTAAATAAATAGCATGAATATTCAAAATCTACCCTAGATGTGTGGAGTTGGGAATCATGAATAGAAAAATGACACTAAAATAATTAAATGATTCAATAAATGAGTAGACTATGAAGATGTTTAGTTGAAAAACTATAATGTCATATGTTAATTTGCCAATAATAAAGCAATATCAATGATATGTAAGTGAATGCTTTGGAATTAGTGAATAATCTCTTTTTCTTTGATTTGTGCCAATGGATTTGGTATTTGTTAATTTTTAGAATGCTAATTTTGGATGTTGTGCTTGTCAACCACCTTGATTCCCTCATTATTGTATTGATTGTGCCAATAGGTACACAAGTAAGAGTATATGTGGAAAGATGAGAAGTGAGTGGAAGGAAAGGTGGTGGTGATGCTAGGAGTGACAACATGAGTAGTAGAGGCCATGAATGATAAGAACAAGATTAGAGGAAGGATTAGAAGAAAATGAATGTTGAGTGGGTTGGGAAGAAGATATACTATCAATATAAATGATAAGAGTATCCATATTATAAAGAATATACATGTTACATGGGATATCAATTAAAATCTTATGCAAAATAATAATTAGTTATCAAGGAGATTCAACATGAGTAAACACATCAACAAGTAATTATCTTTTAAAGCGATAGGCTTGCTTAACAACATAAGCATCATGATCATAATCTTGTTGGTCTTCATTATCCTAATATAGTGTTTAATATGTATTATTAGAGAAGATCTCATTGTCATTAGAGTGGTTAGTGATATTAGGGTTTAGATGAGCACTCCTTCTAAAAGGAAGATTAGAGTTTCGAGTAGCCCGTGGCATAAACAATCTCCAAAGTAGTATGTCAAAAAGAGATAAAAGATAAAGTAATATAAATCACTCTTAGATTTATAAAACGAGAAAAAATAGAAGATAAAACCGTAAGTGGGTGTGGGAGCAAAGGGTTCATAAAAAATGTGAAGGAAAATAAAACAACCTTTTCCTAATTTAAGAGTGAGACAAAAAATCATTTTACATAAATCTAGGGTAAATAAATAGCATTAATATTCAAAATCTACCTTAAATGCATGGAGTTGGGAATGATAAATAGATGCATGGCACTAAAATAAATAAATGCTTTGAAAAATGAATAAAATAATGAAAATACATAGTTGAAAAATTATGATGGACATCATAGGTTGATTTTTCAATAAAATAGGGATATTAGTGATGTCTAGGTGAATGCTTTGAAATTAGTGATTAATTTGTTTGTTGTGGATTTAATATACATTGAAATTTTAGAATGTTGAATTTAGTTTGCCTTGATTTTCTCAATTTATTTCAATGAAAATTAGCTATTGTGGTTGCTAGCTTGCACATGGGAGAAATAATTGTTTCCCTTGAGTCAACCATAAAAAACACGGAATCAACAACTAGAAAAAATATTGAAGACAACACTCTCAAACATACAAAATAACCTAATAAATACTTATGCACTGTGATTGTTATAATTAAATATGCCTATTAATACATACAAATAATAAATGATGACTCTAAGATACAAAGAATCTAAACATGTATTATAATCTTAAATGAACTAGGATTACACTTTTAACATACAATAGTCATAAAAATAAGTCAAAATGATTTCCCAACTTTTAACATACAATAGTCATAAAAATAAGTCAAATCAATCATAAAGATTAAATTTAAAATTTTTAAAAAATCATTTTTATTAAAAAATGTAAATTTAACTTTCTAAAATAAGGAAAAAGTAAAATTGAAGGGAACAAGGCATTGGTATGCAGTTTTCAGCATTAAATATATTAGAGCTAAGCACAAAGAGACATTTTATATGACATCACTATTGTTCTTGTTTTTGAAAGTAGTTGCTATATTCAATAAGACACGTAATAGTTCCAACGGCCTCGCCAGAGATCTAGTGATCTCCGCCAGTTGCGTCATTATATTTAACACTACACTAAAAAATATTCTGCTAAAAACTCCCTAAAATCCTGCAGTTTTCCTGAACAAAATTTGAGGTTTGGAGGCTCCACCACATATTTGAGGAGTGGGAGAATATCTCCGAGTTAAGGTGCTCTTCCATTGCATTATTGTACAGGTATGTGCTGGATTAAACTAAATACATTTGAACTTCAGCTAACCTACTGTAAATTAATTTAAATTTCCTTCAAACTAATGATATGAGGATTAGGATTGGAATTACTGAAAAGAAAGCGTAAGGTTAAAGCGAATAAAATTTCACATGAAAAATTTCCAGTAAAGAATGGATTTAGAGAAACTACTTTAGAAGTAAGAGGCGATTGAGCAGAGAATGAGGTGAGCATAGTTAGGGTTTTATAATAATAGAGTTGAACTGCCGAAGTTATTGGTAGAATTTGCTAAGTTAATTCATCATATTAAAAGAAGAAGAAATAATTCGGCACAATACAGTGTAAATAAAGCAATAATTTAATGCAACAGTTGCACTGCTCAATTTATTCGTTAAAATTTATTTATGGAGTGAATTGTTGGAGAAGTAGTTTGGTGAACGAGTGAGTACTGGATGATTTTTTCAGGGAAAATTGTAGATACGTGCTGCTGCTAGAGTTGTTCCTCGTTAGAAGCTGAAGTGATTTTGTACCGGAGTCTATAACTGCGGAGATATTTTTTTTAATATCATATTCCTGGACTTGATTTTGGACCGGATTCTTTAAAAAAAAAAAATAGCATAGATGATTTTGATCATATTTTTTTGCCTGGACCTGATTTTGGACTGGAAGCATTAGGTTTAACTGAGCAGAGCCTCAAGGCTTGCAATATTATTTAAATTCTCAAGGGTTGCAACATTCTTTAAATTATTTTCATGGATCACCTGGATGGCGAGGATGAAGGTTGTGGGCCTCTTTATGGGTTAAATTCAGATAATTCATGTACAAAAGCTACAGATTCTTTGGTAGAGGAAGCCAATGGAAGTTCAGATGGTAATGGGGGGGTACGCAAGAGTGAGGAAGATTTGAATATCAGTAAAGATAATAGGGAATTTAGCTTGCACAACTTTAATGGACCTACTTGCTGTATTTCAATGGGGATTGAAGAAGGTGAAAATCATAGACAAGATATTGAAGCTGAGTGTTACAGCAGAATGTTGTCTGAAAATTTAGTTGAGGATAAATTGGCTGAAAGGTTCCAAAATAATTTGGGGGCAGAAAATGAAAATGGATGTAGGGAATTGGATGGCGCCTCAAATATTTCTGCAAAAGAGAACAAATCTGTAAATGGTTTGCATGAAGAACAGATGTTAGAAGTTGCTTGTTCTTCTTTAAGGAGAATTTTCAAAGATTGGAGAAGTTTAGATCCCGATCGTTGTGTCAGTGCTGCTGCCAAAGGATTTGCCATTGGAGCAGGTATAAAGGGAGGGCTTGCTCTCGTTGGAATATTGCTGAAATTGAGACAACGGTCATCCTCAACTAGGTGAGTCTTTAAGACAATGAAAACTTTGCTACCTGGTTACTTAATTCATTAATCAGGTTTAAGTGTGATTGAAACGGAAGCAAGAAACTTACACGTTTGTTCCTTAGGATGGTGGGAATCAAGACAAACAGTGATGCAATATCTACTGCTTTGAAGGAAACTCTTCGATATGGTTTCTTCCTTGGAACATTTGCTGGCACATTTGCATCTGTAGATGAAGCTATTGCTGCTTTTGGAGGACGTGCCAGGCATGGAATTCTTCCCCCTCATGCTTTTCTATTGTAGTTGATCTAATTAGTTCAAGTTTCAGATTAATTCTTTTTGTTAACTAAAGCATATTTATTGTGCAAGATTTAATTCCTCACTAAATGTATGGTCATTGTACAGATTCAAGTGTCCATAAGAAAGATGGGTTCCTGTAGCACATCTACCTCATAACTATCCATGATATGATCATCGAAAAAGCAGAACTAGCAAATCCTGTTAATGCAATAGAGCATATTAATTCAGCACTATCTGCATATCCTTGCAGAGCAAGACATCTAGTTCAAGACCATTTACATACCTCAACAGAAAGAGGCATACTAGTTTAGCACCATCTATATATCTGATATCATAAAAACCTGTAGAGCCTCTTTGAGCAAAATAGAGGCTTCCAATGTGCTTATTACCCTTCTGCTAATGATTACATATGCATTCATAGGCCTTTATGAAGTTAAGTTGCATAACACAAGTGTTTTGACTTGCCCCTTTAGCTAAAGCTTTGTTTTCAATTAGAAGGAAATTAAATTCTTCATCCTGGTCTTTACTCATATATTATAAGAAATTCAACTAAGAAACCAGACTTTAGTTTGCATTGCTTAGGCTTCTATCATTTGTATACAAGATTGAAGGTTCCCTGAGAATTAAAAGTTGGAGAGATCATGCTGAGGTGACATACATTGGTAAACATGGAAGCCACTGTATGAAATTCCAAAATAAACTTGTGACTTAGCTTTTTATCTGGTAGTGTTTACAATTGCATGAGTATCTAGAAGGTAAATTATTAAAAACAATAAGAGCTTTGCTTCTTATATGTATAGTTTAAATGTTAGTTTTTTAGCATTTACTTTATATACAAACACAGGGTATTTTTGAAATGGGTATGAGCATGAAGCTCATCTCCTCTAACCTGAGTTTCCTGCTAACTATGGGTTGAGAGGATGTTTGAGTTGAACCCCATTGAAATGGAAAGAAGAGGTAAGTTTGTTCCTATGGTTGTGTCAATTTAATCCTGCTCCTTCACATTATGTCTTTAATCTCCTCATGTTCAGAGTGTCCATACGATCGTATGTTATAAACACAATAAATTTTCCTATGTTCTTCTATCTTTTTGGACCATGTCCTAATATCATCTCACAATTCAGATCCAAGGACACAAATCATAAGAACATGGAACTTTGTGATATTTTTGGTTAAGATTTAAAGAACTTACAAAGATGATTAAATTCATAATTCACATATAAATTATATTCTTCTTGACATAACTCTGACGGTATATGACCAAAGTGTTTATGACATATCACATACCATTATTGTGTTTGTATCTAAAAGTATACATCACTTTATCATTTTGTAAGTAAAAAATGTACGCATATTCATGTCCTAAGTTTAATTCATCAATAATAGGAGTAGGAAGCTTATCTTTGAGAATGAGCTTGTTGAGCTACCTATAATTTGGGTACATTCTCCATGACTCATCCTTCTTTTTAACCATAACCACTAGAGATGAATAGACACTTTTGCTATGATGAACAATGCTTGATCCAACATTTCCTTTACCAAATTTTATTTTTTGACTTTTGTTGTATGGATAGAAATAAGGTTTAATGTGAGGAGTAATGCTTCTTGGCATTAATTCAATGGCATGAGCATGGTCTTTGAGTAGAGGTTGACCCATTGGCTCTTGAAAAACTTGTTGATGGTGTTGAATAATCTCTTAAAGCTTTGGTGGATCCTTAGTTTTAATGTCTTGTACTTATAAAAAATGTAGTTGTGCCCCTAAGCCATAAGATCCTTTCTAAAGTAATTTCTCCATCTTATGAAAGCTAATAGTTTGGCTTGGTGGTGATTACATCCCCACAAGCTCGTAGTTTTGTCCATTTGTATTGAAATCTATGAATAAGTTTTGAAAATTGAAGGACATTGTTCCCAACTATTTAATCATTGCACACCCAAAACTATATTTTCTCCTTCAATTGGGATGGAAAACATTTATGAATCTAGTTGATAATCTCCCATTAAGAGTTTTATGTGATGGTGTTTTTATCATCACAAGAGAGTTGTTTTTCGTCAGCTATCATAACCTGAAAATTAGAGATTTATGGACACAACAATTGAACTCCTTAGTCAATCTTCTATCAACAAAGTTTTGTATACTACTTGTATCAACCAACATCGTCTTATTTTGGTTTGTAAGTTATGGCAAACAAAATTCTTGGTCCAAATAGTTGCTTTAGTATCAATTATTAGGATATTTCTTTGGAATAAAAACAAAAAACAATAAAATATTCAACCACTTCAAGGTGATGACCTTGAAAAACCAAAATTATGAATTCCATCTTACAACTTGTAATGCCTATGATTTGAAAGTGAAATGAAAGCAAACTAGAATGTAAAAACTTACTATCCAAACCAAGAAAACCTCTAGATAGAGCTCACAAAAGAGATCAAAACAAAACATAACATCAAAGAATCAAAGCAAATGTTACCATAACCTCCATTGTGATTTGGTTTGCTCCTTGGTTCGTTGGAATGTGGATGCTCCTTTGCTTGAAGATACTAGTTTGACAGCATGTACCTAGCTTAAGTGATGATTGATTATCATTTGGATGACAAAGTACCTAAATTTATAGGCTTTTGGAAGGGGGAATGGATGATCAAGATCTGATTGTGAGATCAATAGAGGAGAATGGTTGAGAGGAATTCCTTAGGGTCAAGGAGAGGATGGAGGGTGGAGATGGAGATTGTTAGATTGTGAATGGCTAAGATGAAGTTACTAAATTTAGTAAGTGGTTGTGAGCATGAAAGAATTAAGGGACATGCACATCTAGTGGGGCTAGATTTTTGGGTTGTGTTGAGAGAATAATAGGACCATGAGGACAAGTGTTCCTAGGTAACCTTAATTTTTGAAATGTGGTGAGGGTATATAGGCTAAATTAAGTAATATTATTATTTAATTATTTTATCCATGTGTGAGATGGATAATAGATGGAAATATGATTTATTAATTAAATATGAATATTTAATTAAGTGGTGAAATTTAGGTAAAGGGGACTAGACTAGGTGATGATATTGGTCGATTTGGACCAGGTGAAGATGATTAGGCCTAGATAATGGAATTGACTGACTACAATTAGGTGATGGATGACTACGGAATATTTTAGGTGTCTACACAACCCATGATGGTTTAGGAGATTTTTTCTTTTCCTTATTTATAAACATAATTAGGTAGGGGCACACCCTTTTATCCTAATTAGATCAGCAAAAGGAAATAACTAGAACTAATAAATGAAAATATTAAGGTTAAGCATGTTACAAGTGCTTAATCTTATTACTCTTAGGAAGATAGAATATTAGGGGGTGTAATGAAGTTCTTAACATAATTGGATGTTTGCATCGTATTGATACTTTGATGTGGTTGTAGATGATCTTTTTGATGGTCTGCCCCCTCTCTAGTATAGATTTAACCCATTGAAGTTTCCTAATACTTTATAAGGATAAATTGAGCTAATGTTCAGAACAATTGGGTAGACTTGCCTTTGGCATCACGATGTACTCCTTTTCCAAGCAGCTTCAGTATGTGAATTACCAGCTCAAAAGGTGGAATAGGTAGTGTTTTGGCAATATTTTCCATGCTAAGGCTGCTGCTCAGGCTGATTTGAATGCTATCACCTGTGAAATTAGGGAATTTGATCTTTCAAAGGACTCTCTCAAGGAGGAAGTGAGGGCTTTGAAGGCTCTAGAGGAGTGGGAGTTGCGGGAGGAGATTTACTGGAAATAGAAGGCTTGGATTGACTGGCTACAGGAGGGGGATAGAAACACTGCTTTCTTCTTCAACTTTGTGAAGGCTAAGAGACATGGTAATTCAATCCCTCTTCTTGTTAATGATAGGGGTGAGCATTTGTCTTCTTTTGGGGATATTTCCAAGGAAGCCTCGCAGTACTTTGCTTCTTTGTTTAGGGAGGACTCTCCTGATTTGTTAATGGAGGAAAACCATGTTCTATCTTGTATTCCTTCTCTAGTTTCTGTGGAGATGGATGAGCACCTCTTGAGGGGTATTTCCTTGGAGGAATTAGAGGCCACTATTTTTCAAATGTAGAAAGGGAAAGCTCCAGGTCCAGACGGCTTTCCAATTGAATTCTTTCAGGAATTTTGGGAAATTATAAAGATGGATCTTCTAGGGGTGGTTCGTGAATCTTAGAGGAACAAGTAGATGTTGAGGGCTATGAATTCTACCTCTCTTGCTCTCATATCGAAATGTGATGGTGTTGACCGGTTAAGTCTGTTCCGGCCTATCTCTCTCTGTAATGTGGTCTATAAAATTCTTGCCAAGTTGATTGCTGAGAGGTTGAAGTGGTGGCTCAACAAGCTTATTTCTGAGGAGCAGGGTGGCTTCGTGGCTAACAGGAAAATCCTAGATGGTGTGATCATTGCTACTGAAACTATTCATTCCATGGCAAAATCCAAAGAAAAAGCTATGTTAGGTTCTTTTGATGTGCGAGTTGTAGATGCATCTACACAAGACTTGCGTAGGTTGATCATCTAGAGGTAGAACTCTTGCCTTAGTAGACTATGATCCATAAGGTGTCCTTGCCTTCTTAGCTTTGCTTACTACATAAGCTTCAAGAGACAACAAAGCTTGATTGGTGACATCAATGGGTTATTTTTCTGCAAATTTCAAAAACAGGCCTGGCCTATTTGAAGTGTTGAATGCCCCCACCACATTCAACTTAACAAAAATTGCATTTGAAATCAGGCATGCTTTTGCAATAGGTCCATTGAAATCTTTTTTATGCAGCATAATCAGTTGAAATAAATGACAAAATGCATAGGAACAGCCATTACAGTTACTAGAAAAACCTAGAAAATGCTTTGAACCTACCCCTCAAAAAAATAGTTTAGGGTTGACTTAGTGTTAGTAAAAATAAAAGAACCTTAATCCTGACCGAAAACCAAAAAGAAAGGTGTAGGGTTTGGGTTAGGCTTACTAAAAATAAAAAAGCCGTGACCCTAAACCTAAACTAAAAGATAGTTTAAGGTTATGGTTAGGGTTTGATGGCAAAGAGTCCAACCATTAGGGTTTGAAGCCTCAACTTAAAAGTTTATAACTTCAAAAAATTTCCCTCACCCTAAAAATAAATAGAAAACAAAAAATGAATCCCTTAGGGCTTCTTTGTGTGCTCTATCTGAAATAGAATCAAACAGATAATAGCTGAAGAATGAGTACCCTAATATGTACCCTAATTTATCCAATGTTTGGTAAAATCCAAATCTGCACCAGTGCTTTGAAAAAATCCAAATTGGCAATGTAAAAATCAGGCAAAAACTAAGTATATATTGCAAAAACCAATAAACCAGTTTATTTCAACAAAAAGGTTGGCTATGCAATATGAATTGGATTGCCTTTCACCCTGTACAGTGAATTTATTCCAGAGTTTTGCTTCTTCAGTCTAATTAATAAGATGTACAATTTAGAAGTTGAGATGATACTCATTGTCATTTTCATCAATTATTTTTTCCTCGTGATGAGCTGAACCACAATTCTCAAACAGTGTTAACACTAGGGATGCTTCCAAACTGACCCAGATTAATGGATCTAGTGGTTGACGTTGGGTTCTTGATGCCTCTTTTGCTTGGTCTTCATTTCTTCATCAGAATCACTTGACTAGATTATTTTCTTCCTTTAACAAATATGTGGTCTTGGATTCTTGGAGAGTATCCCTTATTTTGTATCCAAGGATTGCTTCACAATTCCTCCCTGCTTCTCTTCAGATGATGCTGTTTGATCCACTGTTGAGGTTTACACTCTGATGGATGATTCTTACATATAAATGGACGGGGATCAGGGTCACTTGTAATAAGCACCCCTGTTTTTTTTTAAAATACCCTGCTTGCTGTTTGCTTGATCTTTGATGTTTTGTGATTGTTTTTTCAATGGTTTTCCAAATGTATTTTTATCATAAAGAACAGATTGCATTGAACATGAAACTAAAAATTCTAAAGCTTTTCAAAGAGATTGAAACAACAACGTAAGCATTCAATTTTCTGTTTCAAATCAGAATAGTACAATGTTCATTTCAGACCTGTTTAAGCTTGTTACAGCAGCAAATAAGTGATTTGATGACCATGATCAGCTCCCAAGCAATGATAATTGATTCTCTTGATTCCCCAACACCTTTGCCTCTCCTTTCAGCTTTACAAAGAACAACGATCAAACCCAGCACTGCTGGTTACAAACAAAGGTTACTCAGCAGCAAGGAGGCGTCCTTCTCAAAGGTTCGATCCCCCTTAGAAAATCCCAAATCTTCATTAAAAATTACAAACTAGTGCTTGAAATAATCGCCTTGGAAAGCTTCTTCATTATTTTCAATACCCATTTTGATTCTTCAGGTCGACTTAGAGATATTAGCAAATAAGTGTATTCTGACCCAGGAATGCAAAGCCCAGAAAATGAAACCAAACACACCAAAATCTTCACCAAACACACCCAAACTGAATACTAAGCAATCCACACCAAAAACCATAAAAAATACTGAAATATCCTCATCATTTCATTCACCAAAATCAAACTCTTGAAGCTCCTGTGATCTCAGCTGATAATCAACACCAATATCTGATTAGGGTGGATATTTCACCACCTAAACCAGCCCATACGAAGGAGGGTTTTCGTCCTCTCTACGCAGCCCAAGCAACCTGAAATGAAACCGGCAGCATTTCTCTATGTCGTCAAAGCCAAGATGATAAAATGAGAGCCAACTCCAAAATATAAAACACTTAGGGCGATGGACTCCAAAATGCTCTTAATTTCACCCTAAAAACCCAACGCCATACTCCTCATGAAATATTTAACATTTTAAAATATCTTTTTCCTCCTCCTTATGGCGTCCACTTCTAGGAGACAATAAAATATTAATAAAGCTCTTAAAAACAACATGAAGTCGTTGCATTAGGCTCGAGGTGCACTTTTAATGACCACTTTACCCCTCAATTTAATTTTATAACATAACTTTATAAAATAACTTTAAGTGGTCGAATTAAGCAAATATTAAATTGCAACCTTAGGCTCTCCAACAATAACTGAGTAATAATGCTGCTGCAAGAACACTGGCCTAGGACCAACTCCCCCAAAGGTGACTTACTATAAATAGCACTGCTATAAGTAGTAAGTATATGCCAAACACCCAATCAGAGCAAAACTAAAGACCATTGAGGAAATATTGTGACCAACTGAAGATAGCAACATCAAGACCGACCACTGCTATAAATAGAAACTCCTCCAGAAACCCCAACACTAAACATCAATGCTGGCAACTGAGTCCCCTAACCACATCAACTAGCCTACGGGAACTCTGGAATAGGCTAATTGAAACACTGCACTGCTCAGGAGCGAGAAGGGGACATTACATCACTATTCACCTTTTTGCAGTTATATCTCACCTCAGGGTGTCATACTTTTCAATGCATATTTGGAAACAAATTCTATTTTTGCAGCTTATTCTTATAACTTTACTTTGTTTCAGGGGTTTACATTTGTTTGTAAATCACTTTTTTAACTATTTGGGTTGTAGATGCTTTTGACACTTCTTTAGTGTCTATATTTGTTGGTTGTACTTTTAAGTCCCTTCAACTCATTTTGGTCACTGGTGGTAATTATATAAGTTTTACCATTTTCCTTCCTTTCTCAATAGCTGGCTTACTCATCTTTGGCTCAAACTTAAAGGATTTTGTTGCGTTTTTCTCGGCCACATGCTTGTAAGAAAGCAACTGGAAAAGGTTTGTTTCGTTTGCTCATTCTAATCCCAAAATGATGCATATTACCCCTTAAGTGTCACACAGCCTCATACTTTTGCTTTATTACAACATCAATGTCTAGTCTCTCAATTGCTATATTTGAACAAGCCATGATCTCTTGGTCATTATCATTAACTGAGGTTGATATATATGAGATTTAAGTCTTATGCTTTTAGAAATCAAAGCATAATTCCTCACCTATCATGAACTATTCTCCATAAGGATTGGTAGTTAGTCTATTGCTTTTAAAAATATTTTTGATTTATTTTTCAGTAGATCTACAGCCTTGGCTATAAATGCCATGTAAAACTTGTGTTTATCAACTCCCCCCACATTCTCATACATGATTTCCTCAAGCCATTACCGGAACAAGCACTGATTGACTGGATCCTTCTTTCATTTTGTTTTAGTACACAAGTTAAATTCATCCATCCAATAGATCTTATCATATTTTGTAAGCCTGATTGATCCCTCACCTCTTTTTTTAAAGTGATTGATATGTATGGAGAATTTTGCTTCACATGCGTGAAATTTGTATGTTAGACAATTTGACAGAGCCACCCACGATAATGAAGCAACTATCAACTCTTCAAGAGTTCATGGCAAATCAACTTTCCATCTAGCCATTTTTTTTTCTATCTACAATTTTTTTCCTTGTGATGTATTAAGTTGTTTTTTCATTTTATCCACAAATTTGAATTCCCTGTAAAATAAACATAAGTTGGTACTGCTTAATTATGAGTAGTGTGCTCATTAATTATGGTTTTCTGTCTGAGATGCTCTCCTTAGGACTGGGCAGGGCTTTTTAACTAGATGTGGCGGGTGCTGAATGCTGTTTTAAGTTTTTAACAATAATTTCCTTTTCAGTTACCATAAAACTTTCAAGTAATGTCCTTCCTATTTCATGCTCAATTGATATAGAACCATTATGCAAGGCTTCCCAAGGTTTATGCAATTTTTTTTTAGTTGGTTAGGACCAATGGTGAAAAAGCATAAACAAATAGTATTGGTATAAGCAATGTTCCACGGGGTTTCAAGGATGGGGATGGGGGGGCGGCAGGGTACGCGTTTCGGGGACACAGGGACAGCAGGGGACACGTTTCAGGGACGCGAGAATGAGGGGTATGTGTTTGGGGGCAGCAGGGGGACGGCGGTGGGTGTAAATTTTAATGATCAGATTGTATGCACAGAAAATTAATTTAAATCAGACACAATAACACAGCAGATACCCTGGGAAAACCCTCCTCTTGAGGGAGAAAAACCCAGCAACAAAATCTCTCTCTTATATATTATTGAAGAACAACACTCTCTTGTACAATGAGGCCAAATACAATGACCAAGAATAGCATCAACTCTAGATGCAATCACACAGATGACTATCTGCACTTGAAAGAATTCGCTAACTGCTCTTTTAAGGAATTCGCACTCTTGATGAGAGAATAAATATCGAACTTGCTTCATCAAGATAATGAGAGAGCGAACTCATATAAATACAATATGAAGGGACGCCTCCCTATTAAATGCAAGACGGCTAGACATAAGAGAATGTAATATGTGAAGAGATGCAACCAATAAGAGGAAAGTCGTCCTCAAGAAAGTCGGCCACCAATAAGTAATATAAGAGATCGCGCCAAAAGAGAAAAACGTAGACAATGTAGAATGAGGTCGGCCTCATACAATTCTTCATTAAATGAAGATTCTTCAAAACTCGTGCCATATATAAATTAAATAGCCTCTTGGCTATCATTTAATTTATCAACCAAGAACAATCGATATGCTGGAAGGTAACGACAGAAGCTGTATATATCATCAACACTCCTTCTCAGCTAGGGAGAGAACTTCCAGCTATACAAGACATATCACCTCAACGTGATGTCTACCACATTGGCTGCAACCAAATGTGAAAAGAAGAATAGCACCTCATCGTGATATCAGATATCGCCTCAACACGATATCAACCATAATGGCTACAACCATACTATGGTAAGTACAAGTGTTCATCACTTGCGTGATGTTGTCACCTCAATGTGACTTTCACCATGACTCTCTCAGAGGGTGAAACACAAGTACAAAATATGTCATGGAGTCACACACATGACATCCACCATGACTTAGCTCAGAGGGTGGAAACAAGGGCTTTCACCTCAAATCTCAAAGAGAAATGCATTAACAAGGGCTTGCACCTCAAATTCCTCCGTCTCAAAGAAAAATGCATTAACAAGGGATTTCACCGAACTTCTCTCACAAGAAGAACTCATTAAACAAGGCTCACTGACATCGAGACTCTTTCTCACCAAGGCTGGATTTTCCACCATACCAAGCTTATCTCGAAAGTACACAAACTTTATCCTGAGAGGCTTGGTGAGAATATCTCCGTCTGCTCATCAGGCCGATGTACCTCAACAACAGCCTTCCGCAGCACCATATCTCTAATATATGGTACTTGATCTCAACGTGCTTGGTTCTGTCATGGAACACAGGATTGACAGAAAGTTTCACACAATTCTGATTATCACAATGAATGATAGTAGGCTCCATTGATTGTCCAAACAATCCTGCAAGGAGCTAAGCCACACTACTTCCCGAGTTGCCATACAAGCTGCAATATACTCGCCTCTGTTGTACTCAATGCTACGATGACGCTTCCTACTGCACCAGGAAATCATAGCATAACCCAAACTGAAGCAACAACCAGAGGTGCTCTTCCGATCTGTGACACACCCTGCCCAATCAGAATCTGTATAGCCATGTAACTCCAAGTCTGCATCTGAAGAATACCTCAACCCATATCCAACTGTGTCGCGCAAGTATCTTAGGATATGTTTAGCTGCAACAAGATGTATCTATCTTGGATCACACATAAACTGGCTAAGTGCACTCACTGCATAGCAAATGTCAGGTCTAGTGTTAACTAGATACATCAAGGACCCAATTAGCTGTCTATACAATGTAGGATCCACCAAGTCTGAACTAGTTACAGCCTCCTTCAACTTATGTAGGTTGGTCTCCATGGGTGTAGACATGGATTTGCAATCCATCATACCAAATCTCTTAAGTATATCAATGGTGTACTTCCCTTGACTTAGACCCATCTCATTTGGTTTCTACCAGACTTCTAATCCAAGGAAGTAATGCATGAGCCCAAGGTCCTTCATCTCAAATTCCGAAGTCAACTCCTTGCACTCGAGAATTAGGTGATCTTCTCCAGTAAGAATCAAATCATCAACATATAAGACCAATATTAATGCATCACCATTGATTACCTTGAAGTAGAGATTTGAGTCAGCATCATTCTTCAAGAAACCCAAACTTGACAGGTAATGATCAATCCTTTCGTACCAAGCGCGAGGAGCCTGCTTAAGACCATACAAGGACCTCTTCAACTTGCAAACATGTGACTCCTTCCCATGAACCTCAAATCCATCAAGTTGCTCTATGTAAACTTCTTCCTCAATCACTCCATTGAGAAATGCTGTCTTCACGTCCATCTGGTGAATCTTCCATCCTCTAGATGCAGCAATAGCAATGATGGTTCTGACAGAAGTATAGCGAGCAACAGGAGCAAATGCTTCTTCGTAATCAACTCCCTCTTTCTGAGAAAACCCACGAGCCACAAATCTTGCTTTGTACTTCTCAATGCTTCCATCTGCAGCATGATTAATCTTGAATAGCCATTTAGAAGATACCACAGACTTGCCCTCGGGTCTAGGAACAATGTCCCAAACATCATTCTTAAGAATTGACTGATACTCCTCTACCATAGCATTTCTCCAAACATGAAGACTAGATGCTTCCTCAACACAGGTAGGCTCGGATTCTATAATCTGACTCATTAAGGCAACATAGCTGAAGAACTTATGTGGCCTTTTACTTTCTCTGAATGTGCCTCTAGGGGCTGCAAAGCTTTCAGCCTCTTGCATAGTACGCCTGGCCCATAGAGGTATCTTTCTCCCAATAACCATGTCAGTAGGCCCATCATTAGGTTCCAAGGGTTCAATAGGATCTATATCTTCTTTTGGTTTTGAAATCTCCCTCTGAATCTCAGGTGTATGGTCAACTTCCATATCCTGAGGAGACTCTTCATTATCGATCTCCATATGAATGCCCCTGGATCTCCTGAATGCAACATCTTCCTTGAATGTGACATCCCTACTGATCTCGATCAACTTCTGCCCTGGAATGTATATGCTGTAGGCTTTTGATGTCTCACTGTAGCCCACAAATATTCCCTTCTTGCCAGAAGACTCCAACTTAGTTCTCTTTTCCTTTGGAACATGAACATAGACAGGACATCCAAAGATCCTCAAATGACTGACTTCAGGCTTCTTCCCTGTAAAGGCTTCCTCCGGAGTCATATTCTCCAAGATCTTATGAGGACTTCTGTCAACATATACACCGTCCTGGAAGCTTTTGCCCATAAGAAGGTTTGCAAATCTTGATCATGGATCATGGCCTTCGCTGCTTCCATGATTGTCCCGTTCTTTCTTTCTGCAACACCATTCTGTTGAGGATTATAGGGGACACAAAACTCCCTCTTAATCCCTACATCAATACAAAAATTCCGAAAACTACCAGAGGTGTATTCTCCACCATTATCAGATCTGAGGACCTTAATTCTTTTACTAGAAAGATTTTCTACTAAGGCTTTAAATTCCTTAAACCTATCTAACACTTCCTCAGACTCTTTAGTTTTCAAAAAATAAATCCAAGTCTTCCTAGAGTGGTCATCAATAAAAAGAACATAATACAAGAATCCACTCGAAGACGGAACAGACATAGGACCACATAAATCAGAATGAATAAGGTCTAAAATACACTTAGATCTATTTTCTCTACTATGAAAAGGGGATTTTATATTCTGACCCAAAGTGCAGCCCTTGCAAGTACCTTCGTGCTCCTAGTTGAACTTAGGAAGGCCCGTCACCATCTTCTCCACGATAGGTAAGGCTCGGAAGTGTAGGTGAGCCAATCTCCGATGCCAAAGATCACATAGACTTGAAGAATCATGAACCAAAGCTTGTAGAGGACGAGTGTAGACCCTGTAAAGACTTTCATGTCTAACTCCAATTACTTGAGCATCCTTGAAGCTAGAGTTCTCCAACCACACTAGAACTTTGCCTTTGGAGAAGGCAACTTGATATACTTTATCTTCCAAGGCTGAAATAGAAATAAGATTGCACTTGATTCCAGGAACATAAAGAACATTACTCAACTGAAGTGTGATGCCGAAATCCAAATTAAGTGTAGAGGTCCCAATTCCTTTTACGGAGTAGCTAGCATCATCTCCAATGATGACTTGTTCAAAAGACTCCTTCTCCACCAAACTTGATAAGTGCTCCTTAAAACCAGTGATGTGTCGTGAAGCGCCACTGTCGATCAACCAAGTGTTGGTGTCGGAAGGTACACTGCTTGCCAATGCCGAGTAGAACAAATATTCACTTGAATCCTTTTGCGGAAAAGCATCATCAACATCCACAACGGTAACTTGTTGCTTAGGTCTAGTTGGACAATACTTAGTGAAGTGCCCAAACTTATCACATCTAAAACATTGAATCTTGGACATGTCCCTCTTCTTCTTGAATGGAGGTGCATCATCATTTCCCTTGTCCCGATTCCTCTTGAAGAATCCTTTCCTTCCATCTTTTCCTTTCTTCTTTGAAGCATGGGAGTCAAGGACATGAATGTCTTCGTTCTTTGAACTTTGACCAACGCCTCTTGCCAACAACCTAGATTCCTCTTGAATGCAATCTGATCTTAGGCGATCAAACTTAGGTAATTTTGATCTTGCACTGATTCCCTGAATGTAAGATTCCCAAGACAAAGGTAGACCATTGAGAGCGAGCATAGTCAAGTCTTTGTCATCAACCATATGCCCTATTGTCGAGAGCTGATCTCTCAAATCTGCAATCCTCATAAAATATGCAATTACTGATTCACCTTTCGCCATTTTCACATGATGTAGTTGTTGCTTCAGTGCAAGTGCTCGGCTGGTATTGTTGATTTCGTACATCTCTTCCAATGTTTTGAACATGTCTCCCGCTGTCTTCAACTTAGAGATGATAGGAACAATGTGATCCTTGACGGAATCAACCAATATCTTCATTGCTTTAATATCTTTCTTTACCCACTGCAACTTCTCTTCTTCCTCCTCAGGTTCAGGAACGCTAGACTCCACGAACTCACCCAAGTCATTTTCACGCAATGTAAGCATGATCCTAAATCTCCATGATGTGAAGTTAGATGCTCCCTCGAGTCTATCTTCAATCTTCAAACCGATCACCATCTTGACTAATGAGACAAATGAACAAGTAGGGTATGCTGATTAGCAATAATCTGATCACGATCCTCTCAAACCCGCTCTGATACCATGTAAATTTTAATGAACAAATTGTATGCACAGAAAATTAATTTAAATCAGACACAATAACACAGCAAATACCCTAGGAAAACCCTCCTCTTGAGGGAGAAAAACCCAGCAACAAAATCTCTCTCTTATATATAATTGAAGAACAACACTCTCTTGTACAATGAGGCCAAATACAATGTTGTACCCAAAACCAAACTTTTTGCTTCACTAAGGCATTTTGTTTAATTGAGTCTTAACCTTGTTAAAGTGATGTCAGAAGGTCGTTTTTGGGGTTTTTAAATATGGAGTTGGTGTTAGTGTCATGTCAGTCTATTACTGAAGAAATTTAAGAAAAGTGAAAATCAGAAGGAAAATCATCAAAATTTTCTTTCTCTGGAGAGGGGAGCACATTTTCAAAAAGACGCCCTATCTTTTAGGGGCTCAGATCCTGTTTTTAGGGTTTGTCACCTCCAGCAGGCATTTGTCCGACATCACGTCAGCTTCGCAATGAGCTATTAGGGTTGTCAAACGGACCTGTTTCGTGCAAGTTACGGAAGATATGGCGCAAAACGAGAGGAAAACGAGAATTGGCTAACACTGGAAAAAGGAGCAGTTTTTTGAGAAAGGCGCCCATCTTTTTGAGGTGTCAAATGAAGGTTTTTGACTAAATGCCACCCAAGATGTTTGTCTCACATTTGTTCAGGTTTCGCGACGCATCCGTCAGTGGGTGAATCTGAGTTGCAAAAGTGCTTGAGCCGAAGGTCAAACATGGGGTCAAATCTTGGTCAAAATATCAAGGAAAAAGCAAAAGAGCACTTTTTCAGAAAGGCGCCTGAGCTTTTCAAGCCTTTAATGCTTTCTTTTTGATGATCCCAGATATTCAATTTGTCCGTGTTACGCTCATCTTTCCATTGCTTGTCTCCGTCAGATCAGAAGATGACTCAGCAGCTTGCAGTCGGAATTCTAGTATTATTTTCGTCAGTTCCAGAAATGGCCAAGTCTGGAGGGAAAAGAGCAACTTTTCAAAAAGGCGCCCTTGTTTTTCACCCCTCATATGATGTTTTCTGGAGAAATGTGCCTTTGCAGTTGTCGTGCAGAATAAAGTCAGCTCTGCAGTGAACCTATGATTCAGTCCTGAAAATTTGTAAAACAGAAGTTATGAAGGATTTGTTTTTCCCTTCGTACGAGATCGAGATGGAGAAATTTGACTAAGTCTGAGAAAAAGCGCAGCTTTTGAAAAAGGCGCTTGGATTTTTGAGCCTTCAAATGTTAGTTTTATGGTCTGTAGTCTCAAGGTACCTTTTGATCAGTTTTTATCCTGCTCTGCGATGCACCTGTCAGCCAGCCAATCGGTGGAGTCAGTCAACCAGGGTCAGAGGATGAACAGAGGTCCCGGCAGAGGTTTAAATCCAAATTTTCATCAAAATTGGCTAAGTCTGGAATTCGCCTAAGAGGTCAAAGTTGATTTTCGAAAGAAGTTGACTGGTGCACCTTAACTTGAGTTCTGACTTCAATTAGACTGAACGTTTTCTGGGTTGTCATCTCCAGTTCATATATTTGCATGTTGAGTGATCTTTCAGTTCGCATGTCGAGTTAACTAGTTTGCATGTCCAGTTAACAACTTTGCATGTTGAGTTAACTGAAGTTTATGCTCGAAAATCAACTTGAGTTCACATGCATGGCGCAATTAATTGAAATTGTGAAGAATAGTGAAGTTGGCGCTTCACTTTTTGTCAACTAGAGTTCTGAAAAGGGACGCCATATTTAATTAAAGCATGAATTTTGTGAAGTTGGCGATTCATTCATTGTTAACTGAAGACTGAAAAGGGACGTCATATTTAGAATTTTTAAAGATTTAAAGCATGAGCATGAAGTGTGGCAAATTCTTATTGTCAACTTCAGTTTTGAAAGGGACGCTTTAATTCTAAATTGTGAATTTAAAGCATGTGAAGGATGGCGAATTCAACAAAGATTGTCAACTAAAGTCAAAATCGTATGGTGCTTTAAATAAATGTCAACTGAAGATTGAAAGGGAAACCCTAAAGCATGGTGCTTTATTTAGCTTATTTTAGTTTCAGTTAATTGAAATGAGGTCCAATCATAAGCCAAGCGCCATTTTTCAAGGTTTTATGCTTTGTACGATTTTCAATGATGAAAGTCTATTTATTCAAGCATTGGCGTCCATTATTTCTTCATCTCAAGCTTTGAAATATACTTTCTTCTTTGAGCGACCAGCAAGTTAAAGGTGCTACAGGTGTCAGAATTCAGCGTTCTTCATAGCAACGGATTCAGATTGTTCAGAAGAAGAAGATTCAAGACTTTGTTTTCACTTTGCATGCAGGTTTCATCAAATTCCAAAGAAGAGATTGGCGAATTTTCTACAGAAGCAGAACAAGCAAAACTTTCTATCTTCTGTCTTATTTCTTCTATTTCTCATTTTAGGTACTTTCTTCGCATGTCAAAGAAATTCAACATATTTTCAGAGTTTGATCGTCTGGTTTCGCACACTTCAGTATTTGCAGCAAAACCCACGTCTTAGATTTTTTCGAGAAAATCGCCCCGTAGTCTTCATTCTGAAGCTCTGTGCTTTATTCCGAGAATTTCTTTACACATGGGCCTGAGACACATTTTTTCGAGAATCAAGCTATCTGGGTTGTCTTAGAATTGGATTCTGCACAAAACCCACGTTTCAGAAAAATTTCGAAAATTTCTTTTGTCATAGGCTATTTTTAGCCTTGTCCAGAGATTTTCAATTCTTCAGAAAGTTGTTCAAGTACATTCGACTTTACAATCAAAAGTCTTCATTTTCAAAATGTAGTTCAATCTCATTGATTATAAGGCCAAATCGGCTCTTATGCATAATTTTGTCAAAACTTCAGATACAGACCTAAATCATGTTTATCCAGTGGTTAATCTGAGTAGTCTGGAGGGTGTTAGCAGCAATGCGTTGAGAAATCTTGAACGTTCCGGATTGCTGGCAGCGGCATCCATTCCTGTTACTACTTTTGATCTTGAGTTCGTTCTTGCTTGTATCAAGCATTATGATTCATCTTCACGACAAATTAGATCAGCTGATGGGAGGGTTGTTTGCAGTCTCAAACCGAAGGACATAGAGAAATGCTTTGCTATTCCTCCTCGTTCAGATAACTTTACTGTGGTTATTGAGGCCTGTGAGAAGATATGGGATGGAGATCAACAACATTCGCAGAGAAAGGTGGCTCAGAAATGGCTAAAAGTTCAAAAGACTAACATGCCTAAAAAGGTTGGTCGTGGTGAATTCAAGGACGAAGTTGCTGTTTTGATAACTTTGCTCAATCGAGTTATAGGTCAACAGGATGCTAGCACATTCCGTTCATGGATGTTTTACCTAATTTCCAGAATTGTAGATGGCACTGAACATTTTGACTGGGCTATGTTGATTAGTGATTGCTTACATCAGCAGATTACTAATTTTCTCAAGTATCATGAGTTTCATATGATATCATACTTGGTCTACTTAGTTGCATTCCAAGGTAGCTACAAGCATCTGAAAACTAATGGCACTCTCGGTGTTCAACGTGTTCATGAGTATTATCCTCAGTTGGAGTTCTCTCAATCCGAGCAAGATTTTCGAGTAGTGAATGATCATTTTTCTATGAGGACAGTTAGAGCTCTTGACAACGAAATGCACATTCGTATTTCTGCCGAGGCAAAATCAGCGATGGAGACTTGGGCGGATTGGTTTATCCAGTTCCCTACTTTCACATACATCCGGGTTTATGGATATGTTGGAGAGCCCCTGATGTTGCCGAGGTATCCTTCAGACAAGATCATCTTCATGGAGTTTCTCAAGCAGATGCAACATGTTCATTTCTTTCTTCGCAATCGTCATAAGACTGCAACTAATTTTCCATTTACATTGGGAATTTTCACATGCAATGCGGCAACAGATGCCAAGCTTATGTCAACCGAGATAGAAAGGTTCAAACTTAAGACTCATACTGAGAGGCATTCCTATGATCCTCTGGGTCATTATGCAAACAGGTTAGAGCGAGGGATTGCACATAAGCCAGCACTTGAATATTTCTGGGCTAATTGTGAAGATGAGTTCGAGGTTCGTTGTCGTCACTATTGTAGACTCACTATCGGTCAGTCTTTGATGGTCTATCGGAAGATGTTGATGATCTATCAGATGATGATGGAGAAGTTCTTCTCAATTCATATGTCAGAGATCAAATTGCTCGGCAGCCACTTCGTTCACCAGATTGGTATGCTAAGGAAAATACATCTATTGAGGAGGTTTCTAGATCGGTTATCAAGACTAGCAAGCTGTTCTTGGAAAGTAAACGGAAGCGAAAGTCAGTTCCTGTGACAAAGCCGCCAAAGGATTTTTCTTCATTGCCTTCTACTTCTAGGTCAAGACCTCAGGTCAAGGCTATTGTGATACCTCCTGAAGGAGTTAAACTCAATGGAAACACGGGGAAGAGAGCTACTGGTAAGAGGAAGCAGAAGCAAGTTGAGAATGTACCTGAGATTCCAGTAGAGACAGTCATTCAGGCTGAACCTCACATTGAACCTCCTAGTTCGCCTCACATACAACCTATTGACATAGATTCTCAGCCTGAGACACCAATTCAAGTAGGATCGGAGACAACTAAACCACCATAGGTTGATACATCAGGACAGTCTCTCCTCGAATTGAAAATATTGTTCAGTCTTGTTGGCTCGAGAGGTCTTTGGGGAGACAGAGGCGGGAACCTTCATATAACCTTGATTTATCTGAGTTCGGTGAACCTTATCAAAGGAGGTCGAACAAGAAAATCAAGAAACAGGTGCATATTGAGAAGACTCCAGAATCAGAGATTGTTATAGAAGTTGCTGTTCCTCCAGAGGGTAAGAGCCTAGATGAAGTCGAAGTTGGTGACTTTACATTTACTAACGCAAATCTTGGCAGGACCACTCGAGAGACAGACGTGACTCTTCTCAAGATTGTCACCAATAATCTTGAAGAACGCATCACGAAGGATGGAGAGGATAAGGCATTGCTTAAGGCTGAAAATAGTCAACTTCTTCAGTATATTTCTGATCTTGTTCACGGAAATTTAAGTAGAGCGCCTGTTCTTCCTCAGAATACACCTGCAGAACAACAAAAGCTAGATCAATTAGTCAGTCATGGCAGACTTTTGGACAACTGGATTGAAAGTTTAGTTGCTACAGGTGAACGTCTTCTTGCAGATTTGTATCAGTTGAGGAGTGATGTTTTTTTCACATAAACTTCGTCAAGGTATTTAGTTGCTCGAAGTTTCGGTTGCAGAGGGTTTAGCCAAGGATCGTGTTCTTGTGTCTCAGTTGTCAGTTGCATACGATGCCTTGGAGATTGATGAAGATCAAGAGAAGATTTTTACTTGGAGAGAGCAGCACCTTCTCAAAATGGAGATATGCGAAAAGGTTTCTACCAAGTTGTTTTCAATGAAAGATGATGTGGTTGGAGTACTTGCACTTGTCGGTGGTTTTGTTGTTCAGATTCCATGTCATTATCTTCTTGAAGATGGCACGTATGTTGAGTTGGACAAAGTACAAGCTGAGTTCGAAAAACTGATTCGTGATAGCCTTGAGGGAGAGCCTATGGCGCCTAAGTTGGAGAATATTTTAGTTATTTCAGCTAGTCTCAGAAAGGCGACTGAAGATGTCAAAGAAGGCATGCATACAGTCAAGGAAAGTGGCAGAGAACTGAAGAAACAGACTGTTGTTTTGGATAGCATCAAAGTGCCTGAAGACAGAAAGATTGACGAATTCTTGGTCGAAGTGTTAGATCGAGATGACATGGAGTGATCTGCCAGTTGGAACCTACAGTTGATTTCGAGGGTTGAGTCATGAGCAGCAGTTAACTCGACTTTCAGTCTTGAGTTCACTCGCTGATTTTACACATGCTTATCTCTTCCTTGGAATTATCGTCACAGGAGTTAGGGTTAGGGTTTCCAGTTAACTGAAAGTAGTGTCCAGTTAACTTTGCTTTAAATAAGGACGTGCATGCTTGCACATTGTCCATTTAGGTTAAATTTATCAGTTAACTGATGGTAGTTTTCTAGTTAACTGTATAGTTTGCTTTATTAGGGTTTGGTAATAAATCTTGCATGCATTGCAAGACTGTAGTTGACTCAAATTGATTTTAGGGTTCCCTACACCTTGATGTATATAAATAAAAGCTTTTGCTCATTTGTAAAGAACTTTTTGCACGAGAGAGAAATATATGCTGTGCCTACCTTGCCCTCAATATTGCTCTTTTGGTATTTGTTCATGCGTCTTTACCATTATAATGAATTGTTATGCCACATAGGGTTTCATGCAATTGTAATGGCAAATTCTTTCCATAGTTAGATAAAATCTGTTTTGTGTTTAATAAACTTGTTCAGATTGAGATGATAGTTGTGCCTACCTTGCCTTCAAGTAGAGAATCTGCACTAGTTTATCGTATGTTGCTGTGAATAATAAACTTATTCGGATTGAGCTAATAGATGTGCCATCTTGCCTTCAAGTTGAGAATCCGTATCCAGTTTATCGTGTGATGTTGTTACCAATAAACTTGTTTAGATTGAGCTGATAGATGTGCCACCTTGCGTTCAAGTTGAGAATCTATACTCGTTTATCGTCTGATAGTCAAACCTTGCTCCGTTTCCTCATGCTCTATTTTCTTGAGGAAACTAGATAGAATTTAAGTAATTAAGTTTAGTTGTAGTTAGTGAATCTGCGAAACCAGAAAATTCTCAGCTGCAACGTATATAGTTTTCGAGAAAGCCTTGTACCTCTACAGCTGAAACAAAATGACAGGATATAGTTTAGTTTATTTCCATTTGCAAATACTTTTGTCAAGCACAACGAGGGAGCTTCCCCTCCTAATTTGAAGAGCACTCATTGCGTAGTGTGCATAGTTGTCCGTATCAACTCTTACTCCAGAGGTGCTAGTTGTTACGCCAACAGTTTTCTGGCGCCCACCGTGGGGCACGAGGCCTCGAAAACTTCATGTCACGGTTATGACTATCTGGCGTCCTACTGCTCCAGTTCAACAACCAGCACTAAGTCCGCTTGTTATTTAGCCGAATTTAGTCTTCATCGAAGCAGAACAGTCAGATATTATCAGTAGCTTGCGCACTTTTATTTTTGAAAATCATACATCTGCCACTTAGTGGAGAAACGCGGCTACAACTGTGGATAAAGAAGAAAAAGCAGATCTTGCAGCAGGTAGACCAGTTTTGCCACCTCCCGCGTGGAATTAAGCATCCTGGCGTACCGAGTTTATATTAGAAGGAGAGGAAATCCTCCTATCCAGCCAGATCCTGTTTTTGAAGAAGCTCCTGATCAGTTTACTGAATCAGAAATTTTTGAAAAAGAGACTCCCACTCCAACTGCAGAGATGAGTGATTGTAATAACAACAACAATGGTGATGATCACAACGGTCGTAATGGAAGAAACGCAAGACGTCCAACTCCCTTGCCTTGGGGCGACAATATTGGACCGTTGGCTCTACCAGGACATCATGAATTGCCCAAGGGATCACGCAAGTTTTTCCCGAGATTTCATGGCAATGGTTCTAAACATCCAGATGAACATCTATCAGCATTCACGGCGGCTTGTTCCGTTTTGCATGTTGCGCATGAAAACATCACCGTTCGTCTTTTCGTGGAGACTCTTGAGAACAACGCAGCAGACTGGTTCAATAATCTTGAACCAGGAATTATCACCAGTTGGGCCGTCATGAGCAAGAAGTTCTTGGCAAGATTCAAGCCAGCCGAGGACAATCATAGATTATTTGCACAACTCTCAAATTCAAAGATGGAAAAGCATGAACCGATGAGGGAATTCGTGGCAAGGTTTAATCGCCTTGTTACACGTCTTTCCCACACTTTGAATCCGTCTGATGAGATTTTGATGAGTTCTTTCATCAATGCGTTTCCGTCAAAAATTGCCTTTTTCTTGAAGATAAGCGAAGAAGATGATCTACAACACCTTCAGGAGGAAGCAATCAAGCTTGAATATAACATGATTACAACCGGCAAGATGAAAGATGATTCGATCAGGCCGCTTGTGCAAGCGTCGGCCGATCCGTTGCTACAGAAGGTAGCAAATGAGGTGACGATACTGAAGAGACAATCACCACCTCAAGGGCAACCAGCTTTGCCTGCACCACCACCTTTTCAACCACAACCAGCGTACCAGCCGAGAAGGAATAATTTTCAGCCGTACAATAATTTCAAGTCTAAGTTTCCGCAAGGACAATCGAGACAAAATAATGAAGCTGAGAAGGCTACGGTCTTTTGCACGTTCCATGATTCAGTAGAGCACACCGGGGTTACTTGTCCGGAAAATCAAAGAATGAATCAGCTCATGGGATTTGCCGATTCTGCTCCTAGTTCAGACTTCATACCTTCCAGTTCAAACGTCGTCTCTTCACAGACAGACAAGTTTGATGGCGATTCCGCAACGGGATACTTTGATCGAGAACCCGTTAATGAAGAAGAAGAAGAATTCCGACATTTTTCTCTTGCAGTGAATCATGAGAATATCACCTCACCTGTGTTCACACGTGCTCAGCATTTCAAGGCACAGAAGGAGGAAGAGGAAAAGCGGAATTTGAATACAAAAGCAAAGGAAGTAGCTTCTACTTCCAATCTTAAACCTTCACAAGAGAATATCTTGCCAGCAGCTTTAGATACATCTTCGGCAAGCTTTGACATCGTGTCTTCCATGATGAAGACAAAGGTACAGATATCTCAACTGGAGTATTTACAAGATCATTCAGAGCAGTTGGATAGAATCTTGAATGTTCTTAAAAAGAAGAATGTCGTTCAGCCGACATTGCTTCAATCCTCAGTTCCTGTAGAAGAGAAGCCTAGGCCATTCTATATATCTTTATATATAGGGGGTTTTAAGCTAAGCAATTGAATAATTGACAACGGAGCTTCGGACAACGTCATGCCCTTACAGATTATGAACGCGTTGGGACTTTCATGCACCCCGACTCAGGAAAAGTGTTATTCACTTGAGTCCAAACCGGTGCCGTTAGTTGGTCAACTCAAAGATGCGCAAGTAAGGCTAGCATCGTGTCTAGAGAAAAAGATCATGATGACCATCCTAGTGGCTGATATTCCTACTAGCTACGGGATGTTACTTAGTAGAAGTTTTTGCAAGGATCTTGGAGGAGAAATACAGATGGATTGGTTATTCGCGACAATCCCATTGAAGAAAGGCACTTTCAAGCTGGAACCGGAAACCAAATCAAAGTTTATAGTGGTGAAGTCCCAGGACCCACATGCTCAAGTGTTATATCAAGACACGGGTCCAGGCACATATGCTATGGTGTCCGAAGTGACGGAAGATTGTCAAAATTTTGCTCTTCCACAGAATTATCAAATGAAGAATCGAAGATGTGGACGATGCAGTTTGATGGCAGTTGTTCGACTTCAGGCTCCGGAGCGGGAGTAGTGATTATTTCCCCCGAAGGTCGTTTATATCCTTTTGCATATAGGTTGCAATTCGACTTAAGCAGGTCAGAGAGCAATTTCATGTTAGAAAGAATCGTCTCCAGAACTACAGGCAGAGGGTATGGAATGCAATCAACTGGTTTGATGCGTTCAACATCAAATATATTTCAAGAATGAACAATAGCAAAGCTGATGCTCTTGCAGTTTCAGCCGCTCTTTTTATGCCTAACTCTAACTTTCGTCAGAATTCATTTGCTATTGAGCTAATCTACAGACCGGCTGTTCCTGATAATTCAGACAACTGGCAAGTCTTCAGTGATGATGAAGATATCAAAGAATTTCTCGTCATGGGAGACAACTACAAAGAATTGTTCTTTGAAGGGAGTTCAACTCCTCACAGAGAGTCAATTGCTAAAGAATCTGAGGTTATAGAATCTGGAATCATACAATTGAAAGGAAATCAGATTCCTAAAGGTTTCGTATCTTTAGAGGATATTTTTGACAAGCATGATCATTACATCCAAGATCAGAAAAGGTCAGGGGTGAATACTTCATCAGAATATAATCAAGTCAACATAGGTACTGAAGACAAGCCTCGGCTTGTGAATTTAGGCAAATGTTGTACTCCTGAAGAAACTGAGAGGTTTATCGCCTTGTTCAAGCAGTACAAGGATGTTTTTGCTCGGTCATATGAAGATTTAAAGGTCTTCACACCCGTTGAATTGTCTCACACAATTCCGCTGAAGTCTGAAGTGAAGCCTTTCAGGCAAAAACAAAGACATTATAATCCGCGAATTCAAGATACTATCTACGCGGAAATTCAGAAGATGGTGGACTCCAGAATAATTTTTCCCATTCATCACTCCACCTCGGTGTCAAATATTGTTCCTGTGTGCAAAAAGAATGGAGAAATCAGAATTTGCGTTGATTTCAGGAATTTGAATCAATCGTCCTTAAAGGACAATTATCCCTTACCTATCATGGAGCATACATTGCAGACAGTTACCAGATTGGAAATGCTATCACTTCTTGATGGTTTTTCTGGCTACAATCAGATTGCAGTGGCTGAGGAGGATCAGATCAAGACAGCTTTCACCACGCCGTGGGGAACATTTGCTTATGAGAGGATGCCTTTCGGTCTTATCAACGCCGGTGCTACTTTTCAGAGAGCCATGGATTTAGCGTTTGGAGATCTTAGGAATAAGATCATAGTCGTCTATCTTGATGACTTAATTGTTTTTTCAGATAAACGGAGTGATCACTTTTCACACCTTGTGAAAGTGTTCGAGAGATGTAGGTATCACAAAATATGTTTGAATCCGAAGAAGACAATCTTTGCGGTGATGGAGGGCAAGCTACTTGGCCATATCGTTTCCAAAGAAGGTACCAGAATAGATCTGAATCGTGTGGATTCAATTAGAAACCTATCTCTCCCTACAAGCAAAACGCAGGTGCATTCCTTTTTCGGTAAAGTTAACTTTATCCGAAGGTTTGTACCTGATTTTTCAGAGCTGACGAAGGAGATTTCAGCAATGATGAAGAAGACGTCTACTTTTGTGTGGACGAACGAAGGCAAGTAGGCCTTTATCAAAATCAAAGAAGCTATTGCTAATGCACCATTGTTAGTTCGGCCTAACTTTCAGAAGGATTTTATTCTTTACTGTTACGCGTCGGAACATTCATTGTCTGCCATTCTGACACAGAAGCTCAGCGAGGAGGGAGAATCTCCTATTGCTTTTATGAGTGCTAATTTCAGAGATGCTGAGATGCGTTATTCCCAGATTGAGAAGAACGCTTATGCTGTTGTCAGAGCTGTCAAGAATTTCAGGTTTTATCTTTTGAATTCACATACAACGGTGTATGTCACCGATCCAGCAGTCAAAAGTGTGCTTACCCAGTAGGAGATGGGCACGAAAAGAGGGAATTGGATCGCGAGAGTTCAGGAATATGATCTGGAGATTAAGCCGACCAAGCTTGTTCGCGGGCAAGGTCTTTGCAGATTATTGGCAGAAGATGGAGATCGTAAATTCAAGAGCAATGGTGGAATTGGTTTAGAACAAGAAATTGAAGAGGACCTTCCTTTGGTCCTACTTGTTAATTCTACGGAAGAATGGTACACACCTTTATGGTATTATTCAACGTATGGAGAATGTCCACGTCACATGGACAAACAGCAAAAAAGAACACTGAAATTGAAAGCACAGCATTTCGTGCTTGTTAACAACGTTCTGTACAAGCGTGGCCTTGATGGAACTTTTCTATTATGTGTCGGAAAGGATCAGCAGCAAAGATTGCTAGAGGCTTTTCATAATCAGGCATGCGGAGGACACTTTTCATCAAGGGTCACTACATTCAAGATTCTACGAGCACAGTTTTATTGGCCAACTATGTTCTGTGACACATATGATTGGGTGTACAAATGTCAGTTATGTCAGCAGTTTGTTGGTAAAGTGAAATTGGCATCTTTTCCACTCAAGCCAGTTGTTATTGATGCTCCATTTCAGCAGTGGGGTATTGATTTTGTAGGACCTGTCAATCCTATTTCCAGTAAGGGGCATGTTTTTGTCCTTACAGTGACAGATTATTTTACAAAATGGGTTGAGGCGATTCCTGCTAAACGAGCTACGTCCGAAGTGGTTTGTAGTTTTCTCAAGGAGAATATCATTTCTCACTTCGGAGTTCCTCGGAAAATTGTGACTGATAATGCCACATGTTTCTCGTCAGAGAAAATTTTAAGTTTTTGTTTTGATCACGGCATCATGCTGTCGCATTCGTCAGATTATTACCCTTAGGGTAATGGACAGGCCGAATCATCCAATAAGAACATTGTCACGATTATACGCAAGTTGGTTGAGTCAAATCAGCGAACTTGGCATACTAAGTTATACGACGCTCTTTGGGCTGATCGTATAACTCCTAAAAGAGCTATTGGCACCTCCCCTTTTATACTTTTGTATGGTACAGAAGCTATTATGCCTATTACCTTGGAGTTGTCTGCTTTACAGTTGGCATCTGCAGTGGAGGACGAAGAATTCAATGATCCTATTCAGAAGAGGATGTTGCTCCTGATGAAACTTCAAGAGGAGAGGACAGAGGTTGTTGATAAGATCACCCAGCATCAGGAAAGAGTGAAGAAGATTTTTGATAAGAAGGCTCGTCACAAAGACTTTCAGGTCGGAGATCTAGTCCTTTTGTGGGACAAAAGGCATGAGCCAAAAGGAATGCATGGAAAATTTGATTCCTTATGGTTAGGGCCCTTCCAGATTCATGAATCTACAGGAGAGAACACTTATATTCTCTCACATCAGGATGGAAGGCTCTTCCCGCTTCCTTATAGCGGGCAGTATCTTAAGCACTTCAACCCTCCAGGGGAGGAGTGATATTGTGAATATTTTGTAAGTAATTTTTATGCTTTATCGTTATATCGTTTTGTTTTTCCCCGTTTTGTGATGTTTTGTCGTGTTTTAGGTGATTTAAGTAGTCTTGTTTTAGGTGATTTTTAGATTAAGTTTTTAGGAAACTTTATGTTCTAGGTGATTAGGGAAGTCCTGACTCCATATACCCAACTTATAAGTCATTGGTCTACGAAAACACTGAGATTCCAGGGATCTCCTATGCCGTAAGTATCCGACATGGTCACCAGACGGAGCCTAATGTTGTACCCAAAACCAAAATTTTTGCTTCACTAAGGCATTTTGTTTAATTGAGTCTTAACCTTGTTAAAGTGATGTCAGAAGGTCGTTTTTGGGGTTTTTAAATATGGAGTTGGTGTTAGTGTCATGTCAGTCTATTACTGAAGAAATTTAAGAAAAGTGAAAATCTAAAGGAAAATCATCAAAATTTTCTGGTGTTAGTGTCATGTCAGTCTATTACTGAAGAAATTTAAGAAAAGTGAAAATCTGAAGGAAAATCATCAAAATTTTCTATCTCTGGAGAGGGGAGCACATTTTCAAAAAGGCGCCCTATCTTTTAGGGGCTCAGATCCTGTTTTTAGGGTTTGTCACCTCCAGCAGGCATTTGTCCGACATCACATCAGCTTCACAATGAGCTATTAGGGTTGTCAAACGGACCTGTTTCGTGCAAGTTACGGAAGATATGGCACAAAACGAGAGGAAAACGAGAATTGGCTAACACTGGAAAAAGGAGCAATTTTTTGAGAAAGGCGCCCATCTTTTTGAGGTGTCAAATGAAGGTTTTTGACTTAATCCCACCCAAGATGTTTGTCTCACATTTGTTCAGGTTTCGCGACGCATCCGTCAGTGGGTGAATCTGAGTTGCAGAAGTGCCTGAGCCGAAGGTCAAACATGGGGTCAAATCTTGGTCAAAATATCAAGGAAAAAGCAAAAGAGCACTTTTTCAGAAAGGCACCTGAGCTTTTCAAGCCTTTAATGCTTTCTTTTTGATGATCCCAGATATTCAATTTGTCCGTGTTACGCTCATCTTTCCGTTGCCTGTCTCCGTCAGATCAGAAGATGACTCAGCAGCTTGCAGTCGAAATTCTAGTATTATTTTCGTCAATTCCAGAAATGGCCAAGTCTGGAGGGAAAATAGCAACTTTTCAAAAAGGCGCCCTTGTTTTTCACCCCTCAGATGATGTTTTCTGGAGAAATGTGCCTTTGCAGCTGTCGTGCAGAATAAAGTCAGCTCCGCAGTGAACCTGTGATTCAGTCCTGAAAATTTGTAAAACAAAAGTTATGAAGGATTTGTTTTTCCCTTCGTACGAGATCGAGATGGAGAAATTTGACTAAGTTTGAGAAAAAGCGCAGCTTTTGAAAAAGGCGCTTGGATTTTTGAGCCTTCAGATGTTAATTTTATGGTCTGCAGTCTCAAGGTACCTTTTGATCAGTTTTTATCCTGCTCTGCGATGTACCTGTCAACCAGCCAATCGGTGGAGTCAGTCAGCCAGGGTCAGAGGATGAACAGAGGTCCCGGTAGAGGTTTAAATCCAAATTTTCATCAAAATTGGCTAAGTCTGGAATTCGCCTAAGAGGTCAAAGTTGATTTTCGAAAGAAGTTGACTGGTGCACCTTAACTTGAGTTCTGACTTCAATTAGACTGAACGTTTTCTGGGTTGTCATCTCCAGTTCATATATTTGCATGTTGAGTGATCTTTCAGTTCGCATGTCGAGTTAACTAGTTTGCATGTCCAGTTAACAACTTTGCATGTTGAGTTAACTGAAGTTTATGCTCGAAAATCAACTTGAGTTCACATGCATGGCGCAATTAATTGAAATTGTGAAGAATAGTGAAGTTGGCGCTTCACTTTTTGTCAACTAGAGTTCTGAAAAGGGACGCCATATTTAATTAAAGCATGAATTTTGTGAAGTTGGCGATTCATTCATTGTTAACTGAAGACTAAAAAGGGACGTCATATTTAGAATTTTTAAAGATTTAAAGCATGAGCATGAAGTGTGGCAAATTCTTATTGTCAACTTCAGTTTTGAAAGGGACGCTTTAATTCTAAATTGTGAATTTAAAGCATGTGAAGGATGGCGAATTCAACAAAGATTGTCAACTAAAGTCAAAATCGTATGGTGCTTTAAATAAATGTCAACTGAAGATTGAAAGGGAAACCCTAAAGCATGGTGCTTTATTTAGCTTATTTTAGTTTCAGTTAATTGAAATGAGGTCCAATCATAAGCCAAGCGCCATTTTTCAAGGTTTTATGCTTTGTACGATTTTCAATGATGAAAGACTATTTATTCAAGCATTGGCGTCCATTATTTCTTCATCTCAAGCTTCGAAATATACTTCTTTGAGCGACCAGCAAGTTAAAGGTGCTACAGGGGTCAAAATTCAGCATTCTTCATAGCAACGGATTCAGATTGTTCAGAAGAAGAAGATTCAAGACTTTGTTTTCACTTTGCATGCAGGTTTCATCAAATTCCAAAGAAGAGATTAGCGAATTTTCTACAGAAGCAGAACAAGCAAAACTTTCTATCTTCTGTCTTATTTCTTCTATTTCTCATCTTAGGTACTTTCTTCACATGTCAAAGAAATTCAACATATTTTCAGAGTTTGATCGTCTGGTTTCGCACACTTCAGTATTTGCAGCAAAACCCACGTCTTAGATTTTTTCGAGAAAATCGCCTCGTAGTCTTCATTCTGAAGCTCTATGCTTTTTTCCGAGAATTTCTTTACATGTGGGCCTGAAACACATTTTTTCGAGAATCAAGCTATCTGGGTTGTCTTAGAATTGGATTCTGCACAAAACCCACGTTTCAAAAAAAATTAGAAAATTTCTTTCGTCATAGGCTATTTTTAGCCTTGTCCAGAGATTTTCAATTCTTCAGAAAGTTGTTCAAGTACATTCGACTTTACAGTCAAAAGTCTTCATTTTCAAAATGCAGTTCAATCTCATTGATTATAAGGCCAAATCGGCTCTTATGCATAATTTTGTCAAAACTTCAGATACAGACCTAAATCATGTTTATCCAGTGGTTAATCTGAGCAGTCTGGAGGGTGTTAGCAGCAATGCGTTGAGAAATCTTGAACGTTCCGGATTGCTGGCAGCGGCATCCATTCCTGTTACTACTTTTGATCTTGAGTTCGTTCTTGCTTGTATCAAGCATTATGATTCATCTTCACGACAAATTAGATCAGCTGATGGGAGGGTTGTTTGCAATCTCAAACCGAAGGACATAGAGAAATGCTTTGCTATTCCTCCTCGTTCAGATAACTTTACTGTTGTTATTGAGGCCTGTGAGAAGATATGGGATGGAGATCAACAACGTTCGCAGAGAAAGGTGGCTCAGAAATGGCTGAAAGTTCAGAAGAGTAACATGCCTAAAAATGTTGGTCGTGGTGAATTCAAGGACGAAGTTGCTGTTTTGATAACTTTGCTCAATCGAGTTACAGGTCAACAGGATGCTAGCACATTCCGTTTATGGATGTTTTACCTAATTTCCAGAATTGTAGATGGCACTGAACATTTTGACTGGGCTATGTTGATTAGTGATTGCTTACATCAGCAGATTACTAATTTTCTCAAGTATCATGAGTTTCATATGATATCATACTTGGTCTACTTAGTTGCATTCCAAGGCAGCTACAAGCATCTGGAAACTAATGGCACTCTTGGTGTTCAACGTGTTCATGAGTATTATCCTCAGTTGGAGTTCTCTCAATCCGAGCAAGATTTCCGAGCAGTGAATGATCATTTTTCTATGAGGACAGTTAGAGATCTTGACAACGAAATGCACATTCGTATTTCTGCTGAGGCAAAATCAGCGATGGAGACTTGGACAAATTGGTTTATCCAGTTCGCTACTTTCACATACATCCGGGTTTATGGATATGTTGGAGAGCCTCTGATGTTGCCGAGGTATCCTTCAGACAAGATCATCTTCATGGAGTTTCTCAGGCAGATGCAACATGTTCATTTCTTTCTTCGCAATCGTCATAAGACTGCGGCTAATTTACCATTTACATTGGGAATTTTCACATGCAATGCGGCAACAGATGCCAAGCTTATGTCAACCGAGATAGAAAGGTTCAAACTTAAGACTCATACTAAGAGGCGTTCCTATGATCCTTTGGGTCATTATGCAGACAGGTTAGAGCAAGGGATTGCACATAAGCCAGCACTTGAAGATTTCTGGGCTAATTGTGAAGATGAGTTCGAGGTTTGTCGTCGTCACTATTGTAGACTCACTATCGGTCAACTCTCTGATTACCTATCAAAAGATGTTGATGGTCTATCGGATGATGATGGAGAAGTTCTTCTCAATTCATATGTCAGAGATCAAATTGCTCGGCAGCCACTTCGTTCACCAGATTGGTATGCTAAGGAAAATACTTCTATTAAGGAGGTCTCTAGATCGGTTACGAAGACTAGCAAGCTGTTCTTGGAAAGTAAATGGAAGCGAAAGTCAGTTCCTGTGACAGAGCCGCCAAAGGATTTTTCTTCATTGCCTTCTACTTCTAGGCCAAGACCTCGGGTCAAGGCTATTGTGATACCTCCTGAAGGAGTTAAACTCAATGGAAACATGAGGAAGAGAGCTACTGGTAAGAGGAAGCAGAAGCAAGTTGAGAATGTACCTGAGATTCCAGTAGAGACAGTCATTCAGGCTGAACCTCACATTGAACCTCCTAGTTCGCCTCACATACAACCTATTGACATAGATTCTCAGCCTGAGACACCAATTCAAGTAGGATCGGAGACAATTGAACCACCACAGGTTGATACATCAAGGACAGTCTCTCCTCGAATTGAAAATATTGTTCAATCTTGTTGGCTCGAGAGGTCTTTGGGGAGACAGAGGCGAGAACCTTCATATAACCTTGATTTATCTGAGTTCGGTGAACCTTATCAGAGAAGGTCAAACAAGAAAATCAAGAAACAGGTGCATATTGAGAAGACTCCAAAATCAGAGATTGTTATAGAAGTTGCTGTTCCTCTAGAGGGTAAGAGCCTAGATGAAGTCGAAGTTGGTGACTTTACATTTACTAACGCAAATCTTGGCAGGACCACTCGAGAGACAGACGTGACTCTTCTCAAGATTGTCACCAATAATCTTGAAGAACGCATCACGAAGGATGGAGAGGATAAGGCATTGCTTAAGGCTGAAAATAGTCAACTTCGTCAGTATATTTCTGATCTTGTTCACAAAAATTCAAGTAGAGCGCCTGTTCTTCCTCAGAATACACCTGCAGAACAACGAAAGCTAGATTAGTTAGTCAGTCATGGCAGACTTTTGGACAACTAGATTGAAAGTTTAGTTGCTACAAGTCAATGTCTTCTTGCAGATTTGTATCAGTTGAGGAGTGATTTTTTTTTTTCACATAAACTTCGTCAAGGTATTCAGTTGCTCGAAGTTTCGGTTGCAGAGGGTTTAGCCAAGGATCGTGTTCTTGTGTCTCAATTGTCAGTTGCATACGATGCCTTGGAGATTGATGAAGATCAAGAGAAGGTTTTTACTTGGAGAGAGCAGCACCTTCTCAAAATGGAGATATGCGAAAAGGTTTCTACCAAGTTGTTTTCAATGAAAGATGATGTGGTTGGAGTACTTGCACTTGTCGGTGGTTTTGTTGTTCAGATTCCATGTCATTATCTTCTTGAAGATGGCATGTATGTTGAGTTGGACAAAGTACAAGCTGAGTTTGAAAAACTGATTCGTGATAGCCTTGAGGGAGAGCCTATGGCGCCTAAGTTGGAGAATATTTCAGTTATTTCAGCTAGTCTCAGAAAGGCGACTGAAGATGTCAAAGAAGGCATGCATACAGTCAAGGAAAGTGGCAGAGAATTGAAGAAACAGATTGTTGTTTTGGATAGCATCAAAGTGCCTGAAGACAGAAAGATTGACGAATTCTTGGTCGAAGTGTTAGACCGAGATGACATGGAGTGATCTGCCAGTTGGAACCTGCAGTTGATTTCGAGGGTTGAGTCATGAGCAGCAGTTAAATCGACTTTCAGTCTTGAGTTCACTCGCTGATTTCACACATGCTTATCTCTTCCTTGGAATTATTGTCACAGGAGTTAGGGTTAGGTTTTCCAGTTAACTGAAGGTAGTGTCCAGTTAACTTTGCATTAAATAAGGACGTGCATGCTTGCACATTGTCCATTTAGGTTAAATGTATTGGTTAACTGATGGTAGTTTTCTAGTTAACTGTATAGTTTGCTTTATTAGGGTTTGGTAATAAATCTTGCATGCATTGCAAGACTGTAGTTGACTCAAGGTGATTTTAGGGTTCCCTACACCTTGATGTATATAAATAAGAGCTTTTGCTCATTTGTAAAGAACTTTTGCACAAGAGAGAAATATATGCTGTGCCTACCTTGCCCTCAATATTGCTCTTTTGGTATTTGTTCATGCGTCTTTTCCATTATAATGAATTGTTATGCCACATAGGGTTTCATGCAATTGTAATGGCGAATTCTTTCCATAGTTAGATAAAATCTGTTTTGTGTTTAATAAACTTGTTCAGATTGAGATGATAGTTGTGCCTACCTTGCCTTCAAGTAGAGAATCTGCACTAGTTTATCGTATGTTGTTGTGAATAATAAACTTATTCGGATTGAGCTAATAGATGTGCCATCTTGCCTTCAAGTTGAGAATCCGTATCCAGTTTATCGTGTGATGTTGTTACCAATAAACTTGTTTAGATTGAGCTGATAGATGTGCCACCTTACCTTCAAGTTGAGAATCTATATTCGTTTATCGTCTAATAGTCAAACCTTGCTTCGTTTCCTCATGCTCGTTTTCTTGAGGAAACTGGATAGAATTTAAGTAATTAAGTTTAGTTGTAGTTAGTGAATCTGCGAAACCAGAAAATTCTCAGCTGCAACGTATATAGTTTTTGAGAAAGCCTTGTACCTCTACAGCTGAAACAAAAAGACAGGATATAGTTTAGTTTATTTCCATTTGCAAGTACTTTTGTCAAGCACAACGAGGGAGCTTCCCCTCCTAATTTGAAGAGCACTCATTGCGTAGTGTGCATAGCTGTCCGTATCAACTCTTACTCCAGAGGTGCTAGTTGTTACGCCAACATACAATGACCAAGAATAGCATCAACTCTAGATGCAATCACACAGATGACAATCTGCACTTGAAAGAATTCGCTAACTGCTCTTTTAAGGAATTTGCACTCTTGATGAGAGAATAAATATCGAACTTGCTTCATCAAGATAATGAGAGAGCGAACTCATATAAATACAATATGAAGGGATGCCTCCCCATTAAATGCAAGTTGGCTAGACATAAGAGAATGTAATATGTGAAGAGACGCATCCAATAAGAGGAAAGTCGTCCTCAAGAAAGTCGGCCACCAATAAGTAATATAAGAGATCGCGCCAAAAGAGAAAAAAGTAGACAATGTAGAATGAGGTCGGCCTCATACAATTCTTCATTAAATGAAGATTCTTCAAAACTTGTGCCATATATAAATTAAATAGCTTCTTGGCTATCATTTAATTTATCAACCAAGAACAATCGATATGCTGGAAGGTAGCGACAGAAGCTGTATATATCATCAACAGTGGTGGGGCGGCAAGGTGCTGAAATACATATAGTACTTGAAAAAATAGTTATAAAAGGATGTATAAGTATAAGAATTATACATCTTGGAGACAACTAGGAGTCCCCTAGACATCTTGAGGACACCCCAGCATCCTCGAAGTCCTAGTGGCATCTTGGAGAGAGCGACACTGGTGGTGGGCTGGTGGGGGGATGTCTCCCCCAAGTCCCCAAGTCGCCGAGATGTCCCCGTCTAGGAAACGCGGGTTTCTTCGTGGGGGGGGGACGCATCCCCGTGGAACACTGGGTATAAGCATTAAGACTCATCTGATGGTTGGCACATGAATAATTTTCTCAGGTTCTTTGAATATATTTGTAGGCTCCTTGGTTGTTTTGATTGTGAGGTTTGATAAATAAAATTCTGACAATATGTGTAACATAAAGAGGTTTAGAAGGAACACGAAATTTCAAAGGCGAGGTCGAGAAATTCAACAGATTCATTTATTGTAGGACTCTACTTATAATAGGCATTTTACTTTGAAGGGCTATTCTTGACATTTTCCTAATGAATCCAACATAAATATGAAAAAAGAATAAGTTGGATGCATTTAATTGGGGGTCTAAAATCTTCTGTTATATAATAATACATTTCTCATAAGAGGGGATAATCCTTATTTTTCTGATGTCAATTGTTGCCCCCTTTTCTCACAAGTCAACTGAAATGATCTATTCTGCAATATTTGTTGTCATTATTATTTTTTAACATGGCTTCCATGTTAAAAATGCAATTCCAAAGCAAGTGCATATTGTTTTAATAGAGTGTAATGTGTACTTTGAAGATCAGAGTAGCCCAGTGTTTTGTCAACAGAACATGTAAACTGAACTCGTTATACTTATTTTAGAAATAGATGTGGCATGATCATAGTTATCTCAAAAAAAATAACAAATCATCAAACATGTTTGTGAATGGTGAGCAAAATTTGGCATATCAATCAGGGAGTTCAGCAAAATACTCTGGGACACACAATGCAATTGTGTGCTGTAAAACTTCCTTTAAGGGGTCATTTTTTAATAAGAATCCTTAATGAGGGTCAATTTATAATGATTGTTTTCAAGACCATCGGAAAATCAATCCACATATTTTCAATTTCTCATTTAGTATAAGACATAATCCAAATATTAGAATCAACATAGGCTGCTTTTCAATTTCCAACATACATGCTTTTTCAAGATAAATACAATTGATAAGATTTATTGATATTAATCTATTTGAATATATGTTAATTGAACCTTAAGGATAGAAGCCAAAATCAGCTTCAAGATTGAAAATTTGAAGCACCCACTGCTGAGTCACCTACCAATGCAGAAACAGTAATTTAAACAAAATCTTTATTACAGTAACTTGAAGGACCTACTTTGGGATTTGTTTGTCATTATTTTGACTTTTGCAATATTCAGTGTCTGATCATCTTCCATTTAAAACTAGACCAGATGGGATTATCATCCTAGTAAATCTTCTAATCTGTGGAACAACTAAAACTTATTTTCTTATTTTAATTTGTCTGTTTTGCATTTTTCTTTTCTTTTCTGAATTGGATACAGTCCATGTCTAAGCATATTCTTAAATTCTTCATAAAAACATTGCTGAGGTTATTTTACGTGCAAAGAAACTTAATTTTCATTGATGAATAGGAAGTTCAGTAGTAATTTCTGTGTTATGCCTGTGTCAAGTTTCTTTGACTTATGCACTCAGGACTGCGAGGTGGCGATCACTTCTCGCTGGGGGAATTGCAGGGCCTTCTCTGCTTCTGACAGGCTTGAACACACAGCATACAAGTTTGGCAGTATACATTTTAATGCGAGCATCTGTTCTTGCAGCTAGATGTGGGATAAAAAGTAAAAAAATGGGATCTCTCTGTAGGCCCTTGACATGGACATATGGTGACATTTTTCTCATGTGCTTATCATCCTCTCAAATATTGTATGATCTCTCTCTCTCTCTCTCTCTCTCTCTCTGCAATGACGTTTTCAATTGTGTTTGTAATCAAAATTTTAAGTTCTGCCTATTCTTTATTTCTTTGACCTTTAAAGGTAGCTTCCTTAGACATAGTTTTATTAGCACTGAGATAAAGTGTTTAACCTGCATTGCATCTACATTTCAAGGCTGGCTTAATTTTTAGCTGGTCCTGCTAAAGATTTAGTGTAGAAAGTATGGTATAAATTTCTAAGAGATGTTATCCTTTTTCCCATCAAAAAAAGGCACAAGGCACACAATATTTAAAAGTGGGTAGGCACCCTTTATAAATTATGCAGAGAGTCTAATAGTTTCTTGTTTAGTTTTTTAATATTTTAAGCTTTTATTTTGAGGTATTGATATTTTTGATGTACTCTTACCATATCAAATCGAAGGTTTTCTAAAATATACATCATACTAAGGAGGATATACTCAAGGAGAACAAATTGTCAACCACATGGTAGAGAGGCAATACAACCAGCTAAATTGAAGAGAATATAAGAATACAATATGCAATCTTTGTTTTAGCAGAATATAAGAATTTTAAAATCCTATCATTTAAAAAATTGTTAAGGTTTAAAATTTTAAATCAATAAAGGACTCTATTATTATATTGTAAAGGGTTTATTTCATATGACTATTATTAAATTGATGATTAAGGAAAAGCCTTTAATGGTTTACCATCTAAATATGATGCTAAGTGTTGATTAGTTATATTATTATTTTAATTTTAAACAATTAATATCTATCATGACATCTGAGTTTAACTTATTGACGTCGAAATAGTATTTTTAATTTTTATGGAGGATTGGTTTTTTTATTAAATGATTCTATGTGGTATTTGAACTTATGTCTTGTTTTTAGGCTACAAATATATGTATGTATGCATGTATATATGTATGTATGTATGTATGTATGCATGTATATATGTATGTATGTGTGCATGTATGCATATATTTATGGCTGTATGCATGTATGTAAGCATGTGTATGGATGTATGCATGTATGTATGTGTATGTATGATGCATGTATGCATTTATGTATGCAAAATGGCACTATGGCCTCTTATCAGGTAGTTGCAGTAAAATGTGTTGGGATTCCACAAAATCCAGTATCTTTCTATGTGTTCAAGGGCTTCTAGGGCAAATAATTCGCTGCCCTTCCAAACTTTCTTCTGCATTTTCTCACTTTCTTCAATAGTAAGCTTAGTCTCTTGGAAAAACATAATTTCTGAATTAGATTCCTAATTAACCTCTTGACAACATATTTACAAGTTTTGCTACCTAAACCCCTTACACTTTATGAGAGAATTATCAATTTTTTTCTTTTTACTTTGGCTAACCATTAAAGTGCGCCTCCAAAGCCTTAGCCAGTGCTGTTCCGTTTAAGTATTTTCCCTCTAAGTTCACCCTCTGTGGGATTTCTTCCTCCTCAGAGTCTTATTCCTAATTGAATGGCCATCTTGGCCTCCTTCTCTTCTCCCTTAGGGATTTGGGTTTGAATTTCTCCCATTTCCATATCCTCCATTGACAAGGTTACGTATGTTACTTCAATAGCTATTTGATCACAATTTTCAAAAAAGTGAACAGTTTCAGTAACTTAATGACTTTGAATACTTGAATTCTAGGTATGGATGATGTTTCTTTGTTTTCTTGAACCCCCATATCTTAACCTTTAAGGGTTTAACACGTTGGGAGCATACCTTAACTATTTCAGCCACAAGCTGTGTCTTTGTTGTATCCTCAGTTGATTTCCTTGCACTGAGCTGTTCAACGTTCATTTATCTTTTTATATATCCTTTTGAGAATTGCAAACTTATTAGCCTTTCTCCCACCCCTATTTCCAGATCCTCAATTTTTCATTTGGCTACCAGCCTACCACTGCTGCTTCTGCAATGGCCACAAACTTATACGAGGCCATTGACTTCTGGCCAGGTTTATGCTAGCCGCTTGATGGTGAGATCAACTTCTCAACTTGTGGTTTAGATGGGGATACATGTTAATTCGAAGGATGGTCTCTATCTAGGTGCTCATTTAAATATTATTCCCTACCTTAGAAACTAAGAAAAGAAGGGCCTTATGTTCAGAAGCTGATGAAAAATCACTTCACCATTTTAATTTCATATAAATGCTATTTCCAACCTTAGAGAAGTGCTTCATAGTCCAAAGGCTGATACCAAATCATCCCACCATTTCAATTTGTATGATCTCTGGAATAGGTTCTTACTCGAACCCATTTCCCTGCACATTCTTGCATGAGCTGGCAGTTTTCTGGCCTTAGTCAACCTTGATAATCCTATGAACATTCCAACAGCCAAGTCAATGTTTTTAAGTAGATTCCAATATTGTAAAGGAAGATTGAGAGGCCTTAAACATGCTGGGATTCTGAATGGCAGCTATTCTATGGGGTTAAAACCTACATGACACAGTTTCATTAACATTCTTGCATAGTAATGGAAGTTGGGGCCTCACTCAAAGGCCTTTTTTCTGTCTGCTATCCTTGTGAGTATTACTATGAAATATCTATTGGCTAATAGGATTATTGCCAATGTCTTTCAGGTTGCTATGTTTTCCTGTTCCATTCTACAAAGAATCTCAACTTGGTTCTGACTTGCATGAACTTGCAGATTAGGGTATGGTTCCTTAGATATACAATGCCCATTGCTGCTGCCTCCATCTCAATGACTACTTGAGCCATAGCCTCCTTAGTTAGTAGCATCCATTTTCCTTAATGTGGTCTAAACTCTACAGAAGCATGGCAGACCCCACCACCTTCAAGACCAATTACACAGCTTGGGTCAAGATTTACTCCATAAGGTCAATACGATCCTGAACAATTGTAATGTCCCCTTTTTGGGGATATACCTGATTTTTGCCCAAAAATAACAATTCCAACAAATGCAATTCATTTACCAATAGAATTCTATAGAATTACGTAATTGCAATACAATTTAGAGAAAATCTTAATTAATTAATATCAAAGATCTATGATCATGTACAAATAATCTGTATTGAAATCAAAATATCCTAAATTCATTCATAGCTTATTTCCAATAGCCAACCACATTAGGAATCCGATGGAAAAGCTTGATAGGATGTCGGGAGACTGTCCTCCTCAACTAAGCCCAAGGGCACAGAATGAGCCTTCAAGTCATTCGGCCCCTTGGCCCACAAGTATGGCAGGACTTCCAGTCCATGCATCTTGGGCTTGGCATACTTGATGAGGGAACCGGTACTGCTGCATCTTCCTATCAAACATTTCACATTGATCTCAAATATGATTGCTGATGGAAACTTATTATAATTGTAAATCAAATATCATTTTATTATGCCATTATAATGCATATATACATGTATATCTATATTCATATATATAGATATATATTTATATATATATAGTTATTCCTAATTATATTTAAAACTTACTTCCCAATAATATTCTTGCCAAAAATAATATTTATTTCCAATAGATCTCTTATATTCCAATTTCTTATTTTCTTTTTCCAATCCTCTTGATAGATGCCTCTTAAATGAATTGACCTCTCCTTTTATATCTTCCAATTTGAGGGAGTCACAACTTTTCATCACAACTATTGCCCTTATATCTCCAACATTCTCTGCCCTTTGTCCTTTTAGTTAAATATAATTTAGTCTTTCATTATTTTTTTAAGAGAAATTGCAGGTATAAGAATATAACCTTTGACATGCGCCACTATTTAGATATCAATATACTTTAACAAGGGACCCACCGTTTGTTTATTAATCTCATAAATGTATGTCCAGTGATCAATATCTGCTGCTCATATACTGAATGCTGCAATCTTTATCTGTGGGGCGGGCATGACAACAACCTGCTTAAATTTCAGATCAAGGGGGGTGTTGTTGTCTCCCATCTGGGTCTGCCATTTCAGACCTAATTTAATACCAACCAAACCCTATGAAAGCACAATGCACTAGCAACCATGCACGCTCCCTCCCTCACCTCAACTCTTTAGAGTGAGGGAGAAACTATGCTTTTTTAAATTTTATGTTATTAGATATACAAAAAGATATATGTGCATTGAATATTGTACAATATATCATCGTAATCATTTTACATAGGTTTCTAACTGTGTACGTCAATTGTTACATGATGCTTGATATTATAGAAATGTTCTTGGATAGATCCTTTTTCAATTTTTTTTCTTTTTGGACTTGTATGCATCTCCTGCTGCATGATAAATAGGTGCAGCATTACATAACAGTAGTTTATCATATTGTATGCTTCTTTTCTGGAGGCTCTCTCTTAATAATAGTTTTATTGAGGTGTATATGTAAGTGAGATCTACTTATTGGATAAATTTATCTCTTTTTGTTTGACAGGTCATCTTATGTTTTGAATCAAGAAAGCTTGCCTTCCTCGTACAGATCATTCCTGAATAAACATGGTGGGAAGGATTCTGTAATTTTGAAGGGATTAAAAGAGCTTGCATTTGGCGTGCCTTGGACAAGCTTGGCAGACATAGAGAAATACTACAAGTCTAATGGCGTTGAGATCAAACTAGATCCTAACATGAAAACTCCGTGTTCAGTATGTTTGCTCTGCTTTGTTTGTTCATGGAATATATTTCTTTTATTCTCGTACACTCTCTTTATATACTCAAGCTGGTAAGAATTATGTTAATGCTTTGTTGAGCCATCAAATGTTATTCTTCTCTAATATTTAATCCCATTCAAGAAATATTGTTGATTTTTCTGCCTGCTTCTATCATTCTTGTCAAAAAGAAATATGCAAGAAAAGAAGTTTGATAAACCAGACGTGTTAGAATAGTTAATGTAATGATCATAAATGTAGGGATTAGCTTTTTTTGTTTTCATATAAGGAGACGTGTGAGGATGGTTAAACTTAATATAATGGTCATAAATGCATATCATTGTGATTTTATAACTACATATGACTTACAAAAGTAAATTGATATGCTTTTATGACCATTATATAAAACTAAAATAATAAAAAAGTAAAAATAAGTAAAAATAAATGGAATAGAAAACTAAACATAAAAAATTAAAATTAAATAGGATAAAAATATAAAACCCAATAAAAGTTTTTATAATAATAAATCTAATTAAAACCAGCTATTGATAAATTTTAATTACAATAAAACTCTAAACTAAAGTGTAATTTTAATAATGTAATAGAAGTGGATGAAAACCTGTAGCTAGTTGAAATGAAGAGGCTAAGGAAAGGTTACAAGTTAAAACAACTGAATAGCAAATTGCAATCAATGTACTTGAGCTTCAACAGCAAACAAAGCCGAAATCTTAGCAGCAAAAATCACGCTAAAATCTTTGATACGAGGTCAAAACAGACATGAGGCTACACCAGCAAACACAGAAGAATTTGTCTCTTCTTTGACACAACTGGACAGACCCATCAAAATGCACCAGTAGAAAACACAGAGGCAACAGTGGAAAGGTAACTGCAGCAAGCAAATAAAGAGGCAACAACAATGAATCTCAATTCCAAGAGGCATAGCTGTCATGGCTTCAACTAAAACAGAAACCCTAGCAGAAAATCTAGGAGGTGTGAATGCTCTACATTTTTCACTAAAAAACAAAACTATAGTTCATCTTAACACTTTGTTATGAAAATCATTCAGTACTGATTATTCAGGCTATTTTCAATGAACTCTTTTTCATTCAGTTCACTGAATTTTGAACTTTTACAATGAAGTTTGACAAACTCTGTCACACAGCTTCCTATCATCAAGCGATCCACCCCAATCTAAGTCTATGTACCAACTTGCTGAAAATCATTTTCCCCAGCTACATCCATCTAAATCATCCAACAAAACTGGGAAGTAATGGTAGTCACCAACCTTATTATCATCATACTAAGAAAACAGAGAGAAAAAAGATTAGTTTTTCATTCATAAGAAATTGATACGGATAAAAAATGTGAGGTAATACTCTGTTACACTGAGAGAAGAATGCTTAGAATTGGAACTTGCTATATAGATTATATTGGAGAGTTGAGAGTAGAATGAAGAAATAAGAACAGATTTCTATGTGAAGGGAAAAGAAATAGGGTCTTTGCATTCCTTAATAGGACAAAACATTCAGAAGATTAACCAAGAGTTTATTGATCAGACTGCAAATATAGGGAGCTAAAGATAGAATTATGTGAAGCCAAATTATACAACTGAAGATTCAAGCAAATAAATAATTCAAGAATTTCTTATGCTGTGAAAAATCGGTTTCCTGTCAAACTGATTTTCTTTGATTCTAGGGTTCTCTCTTCTAGAACTCTCTATTGTTAACTGCTGTAACCTCTAGCTCCATTGACCTACTTTGGTCATCTGTGGATATTAATAAAATTTCTTTCTTCCTTTCTTTGTTGCAAAGATTCTTTTTACTAGGTATTGTGGGGATAATCAATTTGGTTTCTTTTCCAAAATGTAATAATTTATATTGCATGACTTATTTTTGCAGATTGTGCATGGAAACCAATCATGTGCTGCACATGCAATTTCATTCCTTGTTCAGGCTTATTTAAGAGCATTGCCAGTATACCTTCCAGTTTATTTTATACCGGCTCTCATTGTTCATAGGCAAGGACTTCTAAAAAAGTAAGTAATGGAATCATTCTCTTTGTGTTACTCTTGCAAGCAGGAATTTTCCATTTGGATTGTCTTTTTAGTGATTTTACTTTGTAAGTTTTTAGGCATTATTAAAAGCTATTCAAATAGAGACTGCATCTTTTGTTTGTCACGAACTGCTAACCTTAAATAATCAGATTTGAAGAGCAATGTAGGCAATGTTTTCTTTTAAAAGGATGACAAACAGACCAGAAAAGGCAATGATTTTGTTTTGTTTGTATCGTCTGGTCATCATATGAATTGGTTTTTTTTCTTTTTCCTTTACTTGAAATGATGCAACTTACAGATCATTTTGTAAAAGCTTGCTTGGATGTTTTTTAAAATTATATTTATCAGCATCTAGTTTTTACAAGTTTTTAGGTGGTTTTGTGGATATTAATGCAGTTGTTTAAGACATTTGTTCATGAAGATTGAGCAAATTCAGCCCCTCAACTCCTTAAAGCCACACATTCTGTCAATTCCTATTTTGCTACTGAGGTGTCATTTCTTAAGTATTTTACAACTAACATATACTTATTTTCCAAGGTTCTTATCACCTTTTCATATCATGTGCTATGATTTGTTTGTAGGGTAGAAGCGATTTAAGCTCTTGAATGCTAAGGGTGTGCTTTGCTTCTTTGTAGGCCTCGTACCATTTTGGGAAAAACCTTGTTTGGGACTGCAAAGTCAAGTTTATTTCTCTCTGCATATTGCTCATCAGCTTGGTAAGTTGTAATTCCTCACCTGTCATTCTAGTTTTAGTGCTTCAAAATTTCAAATTAATTTCTCTTACATAAAATGAGATTTTTGTTTCTTGGAGTTATGCTTGTTAGTATTCTATATGCTAATTCAGATTTAGCATTGTTTTCATGAAGAGAGAGAGAGAGAGAGAGAGAGAGAGAGAGAGAGAGAGAGATCTTTTGTTATTGATGTCATTGTCATCTTTGTTGATGTTAGTAGCTTTTAGGGTGCAGAGTACAAAAAGGTAAAATTGATGATGTCACCCTGCAATTTATCAAGATGAGCAGACACTAATTGCTAGGCAGTCTTTAATCCAATCCCCTTCGCTGACTTCCAGACAGAAAATTCAATGATTAATGGGAAATGAGCTGAATTGCATTCATATATTTTTCAATCAATGCTAACAAGGCGTAAGTGGCCAAAATGGGGTGTACAAATTCAATATCTGAATTTCTTCAACGGAAAACTTTCAGCACACAAGTTAACATGGAATAAATTTCACTTTTAAATTCTTCTATTGGACTTACTATTTGATGGTGTTTGTTTTTATCTACATGGCTTACTACTGTATTGTTGTAATATTCTTTGAAAATGTTATTTATCAAAGGGTCATAACAAGTTACTCTACTACAGTATTATTTTAAAATTCTTTGAAAAATATTATATTTGAAAGGGTCATAACTAGTTACTCTAATATTGCTATCTTGTAATTGAGGATGTTGTCTCCCAATCTATATCTTAGCACAAAGTAATTTTACAATGATAGTTGTTTATTATTTTATGATCTATTCCTTTGAATTTTATTAATCTTGCGATTCTGTAGTATATGCTTCAACATTCTCTTTTCTTGGTTCATAGACTGCTGTATTTTTATATTTTTCAGAAAGTAGTGGCCATCTATGTTGTCTGCTACATACCCTTTTGGGGCAAAATATAGTTAATTGATTTCAATATGTATTTACGTGAAATTTGTTGTTCTTGAATCTTAAGGTAGTTTTTTAACATTTTGGTTGTGTTGATTAATACTTATTGGTCGCATGTAGGATACATTTATTCACTGTTGTCCATTTCTATTTTTTAGGTAGGCCATGATTTTCTCGTACTTGGAAAGTATCAGTCCAATCGTGAATCTATTAGCATTTATATGGATTGTAAATGGTATGGTGGATATGGCATTGGTACGATAGGAACTTAAGTTAATCCTTTTTCAAGGGCATCTAAAGACTTGTCTTGTGTCTGAATCTACTAAAATTCTTCTTGTTTTCCTTAGTAATTCATTCAAGGGTAAAGCTATCTTGGAGAAACCATGGACAAGTCTTTTCTTAAAGACTGCTATTCTTAGGAAACTTATTATTTGTTTCATGTTTGCATGTGTTCTCCAATCCCAAATTACTTTAATATTCTCTGGATATACTCCTGCATCTTTGTCTGAGTTGTCCTAGATAATCAATTGTGATCTTGAGGAAATCACATCTCAAAAGTTAAGAATAGACCTCATGTTTGTTATGTAATTTTAGTACTACTTCTAGGTGCTTCTTGTGTTCATCCTCATTTTTGCTAAATAATAGTATGCCGTTTAAGAATGTTAGGGTAAAAATCTCCTAACATAGCTGGAAATGTTATTTAATGTTCTATCAAAGGATGTTAGTGTGTTGGTGAGCCCAAAGATCATCACTTTTATATAGAGACAGAGGTTGCACTTCATCTAGTTTCACCTATTCAATTCAAGATCCCATTAAGGATCTTAAGGTAACTAGTGCTTTAGTGATAAAATAATAATTTGGTAAATTATAATTTGGATTTCCTGTCCATATATTTGTGTTCTCATGTTATTCTCTCTCACTGTTTCACATCCTTACTAAATTGCTTTGTGGAGACAATAATCTTGATGAAATATGATACTTGTTCTCAAAGTCATGAGGATGTCTGCAAAAATTAAACTTAAGCCTAAGGCATAGGTTTTGCGTTCGAACAGTTGTCAAGGGGCAATGGCATCTCAGAGTCAGTCTAGCTTGCAAAGAGGAAGATGGTGGATTTTTCATTTTGACCTATCAAAGATGTCATGAAAGTGAATTCGATCAAATAAAAATATACCACTCCTACATTCTATTAGGGATTGAAGAAGCCCAAATTATGTCATCTGCAAACTTTTCTTAGCACCTTAAAATGTCGCTGTTTTTTTCATTTTTATTAATTTAAAACGGTGAGTGTGATGACTTAAGTTCTGGTCAAGTCACATTGCAAAAGTCAAGTTTAGTATTTACTATTAAAAGCAATCAAAAGTTCAAGCGTACCTTCTTACTGATGTCAATCTGTGATTTTTTATAATCAACAGTTTAGTCAGTTAAATGTTAGTCACTGGGTTAATAATAGTCAAATAGCAGTCAGAAGTTAGAACAGTCAACAAACCCCATCTTGATCTCACTGTAATGTATCTTATCTATGGCACATAGCTGAATATACTCATGAGGAAGTGTGTTTGTTCCCCTTTATTGTCCTAATTTATGTGGAATACCTCCTAGCCATGTGTGGGGAATCACTTCTATATTGTGGCAATAGATCATTGACTTTTGCCTCATTCTTATAGCTTTTTCCAACAGATACACAAAAAATTGTCATCCTTTATCAGGCATATAAAAATCATACACATAAACACCCTATTGCAATAAACTAGTACAAAACATGTCCTTCAAGATCTATCTACATAGAGTAGCTAACCATTGCTCTATGTTTTTTCTATATTTGGTGATCTATCTTGTTTCAAAATAGGTTAAAGCACTGTAAATTCTGTTCAAGACTTCAGTGTAAACAAAAGAAGTGACACAACAGAGTAGCACAAAAGAAATAATACATTGCTTTTTACATAACACTAGCTTGCAAGGGCAGGGAAAAAACTAATTTGTTTTTATGTGATGATTTATTGGGATTCAACTGCATAGTTTTGAGTCAATCTTCATTAACCCATATATCACGAGTAGTGGTTCACAAGAACCCATCTCTCGTGACCATGAATGGGAGACCTGGAACTTCCTTGGAGATCACCTATTCCCAGTACTAGTCTTGTTCAAGCTTAGATACCATTCCTCTCCTTCCATTCTACCAGGTCTGTGAGGTTGATTTCCTCCTTTCAGCCTATTCCAGCTTTTTACATGTCCAATTGCCATTTACATACTGTAGTTTTACACATATGGTTAAGTGAGATGATGTCTCTACATTTTGGGTACTGCAACAAGTGCTCCTCAGTCCGCCTATTCTCACATCAAGCATGGCAAATCAGCTGGTCCCTGACACTGATAACCACAGTCTGGGTTATTGGAACACATGCACATAACTGGTTGTTTCTCTATCTATGGAGGTTTTTCAGCTGTGGATCTTAGAAAAGCTTCTGGGGGAATTACCCTGCTTCATCCTACAATTGTCCAATTAGATCTTCATCCCTGATCATTCTCCTATGGACATCATCAGATCTTAAGTACAGTTTGCTTCAAACTTAACATACTCTGGACTTTCCTTTCACATGGATCATATCAGTTTTTCCAACTGGTTTTCCTTGTTTTGGTTTCACCACCCCTAACTATGGTTTTTCAATATTTTAGTGTTGGTTACTTTTCAGCTTATGGATTTCTACTATCACTCCTACTTTCCATTGTAGCTTTATGTGCTTTTGAGCCCCATTAAGCTACACTTGTTATTTGTAAGCATTAATATAATTTCTTTATTTATTTCAGGCCCACAAAGGAGAAGGAAAAAAACTAATTTCTATTTTAGGAATAGTTCTCCCGTTGCATGCCACAAGTGTTGTGGATGGAGAATGGACATCAAGCAAAAGAAGAAAACGTCCTTCCATTGTGTTTCACAAGAGTTGTGGATAGACAATGGATACCTTGGAAAAAGTGGCTGGTAGTCAATAAGCGTGTGTTTAAGTTACTAAGTAGATTAAGATACATTGAGCAAGCACGAGCAGAAGTAGCTAACATCCAGGGAGCTGTAATGCATCAACCGATCTGCATATGACTACATATGGTTACCAGCCATACATGTATGTAGATAAAGAAGCAAACTCCTAGATATGGCCAACCTCTAATCATAGCTAATGCAATCTCATGATATGTCCTTGATTAATAAAAAGCAAACCTGTGTGCTACCTTCAGCAAAATTATAACCTTAGCTCAACATTCTTCCAATTGGAATAGACATGAGATTGCTCTTTGCTTGCATGATTATATTTTCCCATCCAAGTCCACCATATAGTGATTATTTTGGCGAGCTAATTTTTTGCTAGCAATCTGGCAGGTACTAACTGTGATCTATGTTACCTTTTATATAAAAAGAGTTGTAGAATAGATGGTTGGAAGAGAACGAATAATATGATCCTTACTGAACCACAGAAACTGAGGAAAATCCCAACGAAGTTCTGTCTAAAATTCTTATGGTGAATATAATCAATAAGTTGCATCCTCAAACATATTATTACAAGTAGCAGTCAAGAAGTTACAAATATATAGGTTTCTGCAGTATATGAAATATATCTAGTAGCAAAATTACATTTAAGAAAGATGGTGACAGTTCTCTAAATTTGGGAAATTTATGATTTAGCACTGTAATAATTTCACTAATCTAACTGTCACCATTGCTGATGTTCACCATTCAAGTGTATATCAGTTTCTTTCATATGCATACTTTTTGTCCATAATGTTAATAAATGTATAACGTTTTATCTTTGTATGTTTTTTATTCTATACTTGTACTCAAGTAATCTTGGCTTATGATCTCTGGATGTAAACCAGATATTTCCTATATGTTCTGTTCACTAATTAATAAAGAATTTTTTCTGACAGGGTATGTACATGCTTAGTATTCAATATAATCAAAACTTGTAATCTTCCTGCAGTTGCTGCTGGAACTGTAAGTTATTTTGATTTGTACTTGTAATAATGCCATACACTTCCTTTGATAATTTGGTTTTAGTAGTTTTCTGAACCATGTATTGTTGTTTACAGTTTCCAACTGGCCTTGCATTGTTAATAGAGAAGAAAAGCCGCCGAATGGAGATAGCTTTATACTGCTTTGCTCGTGCCCTTGAGAGCTTTTTTACCACCATTGCAGATGCAGGCTTGTTACCTCATGCCAAGAAATTGAAAAGAGTAGATGTTATCATATTTAGTTTATCTACTGCTGTTATCATGCATTGCTATGCGCAAGAAAGGGATGTATTCCGCTCGAAGTACTTGAATGTCCTTGACTGGGTCTTTGGTGTTCCCCATGAAACTGAGCATTCGATAGAGCAAACCAAGACTGAGCGTCCTGTTCCTTAGAAGCCACAACATATATGTCAAAGCATTTGTTCTGACTATACTCGTCCATGTTAGAGTTTCAAAAGACTATACCTCTGTTCTCAACTCCTGAGCATGTTTTAGGAAAAATATTAGTTTTCCATTGAAAATGGAATAGGTAACAGAATTTGAAATTGAAGCCTACCGTAATTCCATCTCTCAAAATTTTGACCACTTTGAAATAACTTAGCCGGAAGTGATCCAAATTAAGCTACAAGATAGTTTACGTGTAATTGAGAACAATATTGTTTGTTAACTTCCCTGATTTAATCTAGGCAACACCTTTCAATGTTGCTAAATTTTTGTAGTTATATTCAGTGGCCCTTATCAATGATACACACTAACCAGATACTCCATAAAAGAGACTGACATATTTTGAAGTGAACAGAGTTAAATGCTTTGATGTCATGAAATTTGATTGATATCCTTGGCTCTGAAGCGAGCTATAAACATTAATTTCATAGTTACTAGGGCTCGTGGGTGCGGATTTGAGCGTCCAAATTGGTATGAACTAAAGTCAGAATAGTAATTGCATCTCTTTTGAAATATTCAAAAGCTGAATGAACATTAACAATAAAATATTATGCAATGATAAATAAAAAGCTGTTGGTGAAATTAGGATTGAAAGATGTAATAACACGTTGAGTGCCATTAAAGTTCCTCATACTTGAAGCTCACATGCTCCACGATCCTTTCCAAGGAGTTCTCTCAAGCTTTATATCATCTATGGGTTGTGCAGTTAGGGGTAAATCGTCCAGGATATTTTGTGCAAACCTCAGCTATCTGCAATGCTAGAGAACTCAGCATATCAATATATTTGATGAATTATAAAGTATATCATAATTGATGAATGCATTTGAGTGTGTTCCTCATCTTTTGAAGCTCTCATGGTCCATGATTCTTTCCAAGGTTGGAGTTCTCTCAAGCTTTATCACCTATGGCTTGTGCAATTAAGGGTAAGTCAGCCGGGCCATTTTTCCCAATCACCCAACACAAGGCATCATTTGTGAATTAGTCCTATTTCTTAAAATGATCTTGCCGTGTTTATTTTTTTGTAAAGTAAAAAGTTGATGCAACGATTGTTTCTTCGCTATATTTGACTCAAGACAAATCCTCTTCAATGAGTGCAAATGGAACAGCTTTTGTTCTATATCCCTTAAATAAAGGTAGGATTTTTTTCTTTTCTTGAGAAACTAAAATTGTATTTGTCCACAAGGAATGAAAGAACATTGAGGCAAATAAAGGTTAATAGTTTGGCGCAAAAACTTAAGATAAAACTAGACACTAATATGTGCTAGAAAGTAGGAAGGATGAGAGGTATTTCGCTTTTTAGTAGAGGAGTTATGCGGTATTCAATGCTTGTAATTAATTGTTTTATAAGGAACAAAGCAGACATGTTTAATGAAGATACTCTAAACAATTGATGAAGGCCTTCCTCGATACCCAAAATTCTAGTAAGTTAGTTTAAATCTTGTAAGAAATTGATTATTGAAAGAGTTCATTGGTCTTAGCCTAAAATGGCTATAGTGCGTAGCTTTGTTTTAATTAGAGAAAGCCAATGCTCGTATACTTTTGCTTTTCTCTTTTCATCAAACTTAAATTTATGTTACATACTCATATCTACAAATGTTAGAATGTTGAATAAGGGTGCAGCATATTCCAAAGAAGAAGGCCAATTGCTAGTTTTGGGTAAATTTGACTATAAGAGATGCCATTGGTCCCTCAGTCATGGCATCTAAGTCGAACACTTTGCAAGGAGAATTATCCAATTCAAAAACAGCATCTAGCTATTATATTTGTGATATACCATTCCAAAGGCATTTGGGCTCATGTAGAAACGGTGAGCTTATGCGTTGAGTTAATACATAGCAATGGTTGAATGCAATGCATTGCGGGTCTTAAAAATAATCTTTTATTTTCTTTCCTACACATCCATATATGGGTGGATTGGATTGGATTGGATTGGATTGTAATATTAATGAAAACCCAAATGCATGTATCATAGAATTTAATATATCATCAAATGGGATGATCTTAATTGTTTGGATCATTGAGATTTTTGTAAAGGAAGCTAATGTTCAAATTGTCAAGAGGCATATTACTTATATCTACAAACTTTATTTATGCCTCTTTAGTAATCTTATTACTAGATGTAACATAGAATTAACATACCATAAGCGTCAAGTCATTGGAATTGAGAATTAACCAATTTCAAAAAGAAAAAAATCTAACTACTATATTTGTGATCCATTTCAAAACATTTGTGCTTATGTAAAAATGGTGAGTTTATGCATTGAATCAAGACATAGTGATAGTTGATTGGACCTTAAACAATCTTTTATGTTTTTTTTTTCTACATGCGCATGTATGGGTGCATTGGATCATAATATTGATGGAAACATAAAGCCATTTTGAATTAATAGATATGATCTTATTGATTCTCAAAATTATGTTGATGTCTTAATTTCATCCATAATTTAATTTATTACACATGCATGTATGGGTGCATTGGATTGTAATATTGATGAAAAATACATAGAACTAGCATATTTTGAAATGGGATGACCTTAAATGTCAATTAATTGAATTTTTTTATCAATGAAACCTAAGTTCAATTTGCTAACAAATGCATTACATATTTATACCTACAAACTTTTGCTTGTGTGCCTCTTCAATAATTCAACTACTACATGTAACATAGAATTAACATATATTGGATCATAATATTGATGCAGAATTAAATACATTAACATACAATTAATGTTTTTGTCAACTAAATGATCTTAAGTGTTAATTCATTGGCTTTTTTAAAGGAAACTTATGTGTAAATTGTCAAAAGGCATATTACATACTTCTATCTACAAACTTTTATTTGTGTGGCTCTTTAATATTAATTACTATATGTAACATAGAACTAACATTAGACTCATGATATTTTCCTAATCCATTTTATTGGAATATACAACTTTTGGTAAAAGTGTGCGGATTCTAAAATTTCACAATTTTAGAAGAAGTTATATATTCTAATCGAATAACATATTTGTCAAAGGGGATGATCTTACTATATTAATTGATAATTCACCTATTAGAAAAATCATCTAACTACCATATTTATGATCCATTTCAAGACATTTGGGTTCATGTAGAAATAGTGAGCTTATACATTAGGTTGATACATAGTGATTATTGTTGAGTGTAGTGCATTATGGGCCTTAAAGAATTTTTTATTTTCTTTTTTGCATGTGCATGTATAGATGCATTGGATCATAATGTCAATGAAAACCTAAATAAATGTCACATTGAAAATATATTTGTCAAATCAAATGATCGTAAGTGTTATTTTATTGGGTTTTTTAATAAAGGAAACATACATTTAAAATGTGAAAAGGCATGTTACATACTTATATCTACAAGCTTTTTCTTGTGCGGGTCTTTAATAATCTAACTATTGCATGAACATAAAATTAACATATTTGTCAAATAGGACGATCTTAAAGGTTATTTTTTATAAAAGAAACTTATGTTCAAATTTCCAAAAGATGTATTGCACACTTATATCTACAACTGTTCGCTTGTGTGGATGTTTAATAATCTAACTACTACACGTAACATAGAATTAAGATATTTGTCAAATGGAATGGTCTTTAAGTGTAATTCTATAATAACCACCTTCAATGTCATCTTAATCAACCTCTATCCAATTTAGAAGAGCTACTTTGATAACCTTACTAACAAGAATAATAACTCTATGTCACAATTGTAAAACGTCACCCTTAGAACTAAACTAAACCCTGCCCTCTTGATTACATTCAAACCAGCGAAAAAACCCATGATATAAAAATATAAAGAAAATGAAAAAGAATGAACAAATTCTGTAATACTAATAAATATGGTACCTCCATGAAGTCCTTGTATATGAAAGTAGTAAGCCAGGATCTCCAGTAAATGGCATACATTAAACTTACCATTTACTGGATCTTGGCTTACTAACATCAAGGATTGTTGGGAGGAAGAACGTCCTTTATGTTAGTGGCGGCAGGCTTATTGAGCAGATCATCATTGCTCGAAGCTCACAATTATGAGTCAACGAACAAGATTGGGAAATCAGCACGCCATCGAGAAGCCCATGAATCCACCATCACCCTCTTCACTTGCAAGCACTCTGCCACCCATCAAACTTGTCCTTTCTCATAAATTTCTTCATTGCTCCATACCCTACTCTGACTTGGTGTTTACCAACCCAGTCTGATCTCCACGTGTAAGCTATAAATTCATTCTAAAGAGCCCTGAGCGCAGGAATGTGACAGTCATCGAGATTTTTATGGAGTATATCTTCAAATCTTATTTATATCTACAAATGTTAGAATGTGAATAAAGGTGGGACATATCCTAGTGGAGAATGCCAATTACAAAGTTTTGGATAAATTTGACTGAAAGAGATGCCCTTGGCCCCTCAATCATGGCATCTAAGTTGATAACCATTCAAGACATTTGGGCTCACATAGAAATAGTGAGCTGATGGATTGAGTTGATGTATATTGATGGTTTTATTATTTATGATATTTTTGATCTTCAAAGTATATAGTATTAATTTCATTTGTAATTTATTTTTCTCTACACATGTATGCATGTATTGGATCATAATATTAGTGAAACTTAAAACCATTTTGAATTAATGTTTAATTAATATTTATGATCTTTAATTTCATTCATAAGTGAATGATCATTAGTTATTGGATAGAGCCTTAAAAACTAGCAAAGCAATGAATTTATGCATTGAATTGTTGATACATACTGCTGGTTGAGTGTAGTACATTGTGGGCCTTAAAAAGGATTTTTATTTTTTCTTACACATGGGTGCATTGGATCATGTATTGATGAAAATTTAAAACCATGTTAAGTTAATATTAATGATCTTATTGATCCTCAACTTGTGCCCCTTCAATTAGTGAATGGTCATTTAATTATTAGATAAAGACTAAAAAGAACAACAATTTCTGAAACAAAATTTAATATTTATGATCTTATTGAACTTCAAGTTGTGTCCCTTCAATTAGGGAATGACCATTAATTGTTAGATAACAGCTGGAAAAAATGATGACCTCCTAAACAAAATTTATGCTACATGAAACATAATGTCTTGTTTTCAATTGTTATTACATTTACTTGACATCTTATATTTGTGCCTACTCTTTTTGCATCTGTCAAACTATTAGTCCCCATCCAAATTAATGGTGACCTTCCCTTAATTCCCATTATGATGTTTGCCACAATTTTCATTGTTACACTCACACGTCCCTATCTTAGACCTCATTATTCTTATAATTGCTTCAATTAAATCCCTTCATTTCATATACAAGATCAACTCCCCCAACACAACTTTGGTACACATCAAAAGAATTGAACCACATCAAAGGATTTAATATGTTACAACCCCTAAATAAATGCCATGTGGTAGGTTTGATAGGTCACACAAAGTCAAATGGTTAACACATTTTTTCAATTTTTGCACCTTATAATTGATCAAATTTGGCATGTTCAAACTCCTTATGAAATATATTTTGTATTTTCCACCTACCCCTTTTGATGTATGTCTTTACATGAGGAAAGATGTATTCCATACAAACTCATAATAGTTAAAGCCATTTAGGTACTATTATGAAACCATAATGTATGGGTATTGATGCCTTTAAACTCCGTTTACAAAGGAAAATGCATTCAATTGTGAATATTGAGGACTTGCATACATCTTTGAGCCTCTAGATGAAGAAGATGAATGTATGTTATTGAACTCAATAGGATATTTTGCACTAGATGCACAAGAAGAGGAAGATAGGCATTGCACTTCAAAAGAAGACAAGAACAATGGGAGCAAGAGCATTTGAAGATTGGTTTGAAAGGGAAGTACAAGCATAGAAATGAATCCAATATCCAAGAGGAGTGACGTCGATTTAGATCTCCCCTAAGCAAGTTTGTTACCAAGTACTAGGTTTATATTTAATTCGTAGTGAAAAATAATACATGTACAAATTCATCCAAATATGGACAAAAATAGTTGCTTAGACAAAAAGGTGTTTTGAGTTTCATCTTCCATATAGGTCACAAAGGCTTGTTAATAGTGTATAAATACATATGATTAGGTATGCAACACTCAATTAGAATTATAGCAATTTTTGTAAAGAGTGGGCATCAACAATCTTTATTTTAGTATGTGCAAAGAATGATAATCAAGGGCATTCTAGGAGTATTTTCAATCCACATCAATTTGGTGATGCCCTACACCTAAGCTCCATATTTTGCATTTTTGTGATTGGAGAGAAACCATAACCATATTTTATTGGCATTTGCACTCATGATGGGCTTATTCAAGGTAACCTTTGGTAATGGTTTGTTTATTTCTAACATAGTGATAATTAACCATGACCATATGCTAAGGTAATTGTATATGCAAAATACTTATGTACAACAAATTAAAGTAAAAGACTTAAGATTGATGTTAATTTACTAATCGTTGGAATAGTCAAGATGACTAGGGATCAAATGGAGAGAATAAAGAGAGAAGCAAATAGCTGAAAATTTGCATATTCTAATCATATGCAACCCACTTTCATGGAAGAATTATATACATGTGTAATTAATTGTAATAGTACACCCACAAGGGAAATACCTACATTTGAATGCAAGGACTCTACATTAGAAAATCCCTTGGTGCCAACAAAACTTTACGTGACACCTATTATGCCTCAAAACAACACAACTCTTCTTTTAGATTTTCAAACAAATATTGATAAAATATTTTATATAAAACAATTATAAACATTATCAAACCTCTTGGTTGCTTTTTATAAGAAGATGCTACAACAATAAACTATGGCCATACTACTTATGCCCACATTCTTGTGGGAATTGACACCTCTTAAGGGTTTGCCTAAGAATATTATCCTATTTGGTGGGGACAAGTCATGGACTCAAAACACTTGAGTATGAGGGTCTCCCTTTCTGCTACAAGAGATGCTTTGGTGTTAGACGTCTGGCTTCAATTTTCCCTCCCGCCACAAGAAAAGTAAGTCGACTTAGTGGAAAAATGCACATTGTGAGCATTTGATGGTTGAGGATTTTTATGATTTTGAGGGGGCAGTGGACTTGACACCAAGGGTTATAGTTTCTTCTAAGACCCCTGACGGGTTATCTTCCATGGGCCCTTGGTCATTCCACCTTGGATTTTTTGATGCCAAGGGTTGAATCTAGTAATCATGTCTTTGGATGCTTCAACAAAGCTAACAACTCTTGTTTCATTGCATTTGGGGCCAACGAAGAATAGTCATTCCCTCCTCCCTCGATTTGAATCTATGGAGGATGATATTTTGTGGAAGTTTGTCCATAGAAGGAAACGTGGTCATCCTAAACATGTTTGTGCCTCCCACACCCAAGTTTTAGGTGCTTGAAGCATTAGGATGGATCTCGAGGTGGCATAATTGGCTATCCTTATTTGTTTTGTTGGCAACTTGGGTTTAAATGTATGTGTTGTTGGCTATCTTTGGTGTATGATGGCTATTGTTTCATAATAGCTAGCCTATCTCTTTTACTACATTTTTTACTAGTCTCTGACTGTGTGTTGGATTAACTCATTTCCTTGGATTAACTCATTTCCTCACTAATCAAAAACATTATCAAACCTCATCAATAATGACACCTCAACATGCCACATATACGGTGAAAATTCTCATGGACATTTGCAATGGGAAGACCATAGACATTGTAATCTCATATTTTAAAAAGGCTAATCGGATTATTCTTAGTTTAGACATCCTCTTCGGTAAAAAAAAAAGGTACGGCATTTGGAAAGTGATATTTAAGACTTTCCGATCATGGATTTCCTCATATATGACCAGCTAAATCAAATTTTGATAGAGACTAAACATCAATATTTTACAGGTCAAACGAGCTTAGTATATCGCATATCTTAACCATAAGTTGTGATTACTTTTGGTAAGACCATTTGATAATATTATTTTAATTCTAACGTTGCGGCAATTAACTATGACCCTATGCTGAGGCAATTACATAAACATAGTTCTCATCTATAGCAAACAATTTGTTTATTCCAGTCATTGATATTAAAATCCATTCTAATCAGCTAATCATCGGAATAGCCAAGATGATTGAGGATCAAATGGATCGAAACGAATAGCCAAGATGATTGGGGATCAAATGGATTGAAACGATGGACAATCAAGTGATTCTGTAATTTAGATATTCCAATCATATGCCACCGGGTTTGGCTACTGATTATTTTGTTATATGGGTTTGGTTACTGATTATTTTGTTATCATATTTTAATTTAAATATTGAGTTCTTAGCTAAATGAAAAAAACGTCAATAGTGTACTTAACCTATTTAAAACAATGAGGTTTAACCTATCATATACATGTCAAGATTATTAACCTATTTAATACAATGAAGTTTAACCTATCATATACATGTCAAGATTATTAATCATCCTTTCTCGTACACATTGAGATGACATTGTTGGGACAACCTTACTTATCTCGTACCCATTGGGATGATGTTGGGACAACTTTACCTATCAAATACCCATTGAGGTAAACATTGTTGGGACAACCTAGCCTATCTCCTACCTATTGAGATTTAACATTTCTGGCAATCCTGACCTATCTCCTACACACTGAGATTTAACATTGTTGAGAAATCGTATCCCACACTATTGAGACTAACACTCTCGAGAAACTTAAAATATATCTCATATACATTAATATTTAGCATTGTTCAGATAGCCTAAACTATCTCGTACCCATTGGAATAACCTAACCTATCTTGCACCTGTGAAGAAAACCTAACCTATCGCATATCCATTCAGATTTTACATTTGTTGGTATGACCATTTTCAGTTTCCACATGCAATCACATAAACAAATGACTTACGAAAAAAATGGCAAAAGCTTATCAAAGCAAAAAATGAGAAGACAAATAAAAATTAAAAATTAAGAAAGAAAGAAAGAAAAAAACCTAAAATCTAGGATAAAATGAGAAGACAAATAAAAATTAAAAACTAAGAAAGAAAGAAAGAAAGAAAAAAACCTAAAATCTAGGATAGGATTTGTTGAATAGAATAAGTACATCACAAAAATATTGAATGCATAACGATGCAAAGGAGTACGTGATCAGAGAAATATAGCACTAATCATCCCAAAGCTATATCAGAATCCATTGCAAGCACACGTACAAAAACTAAAAGTGATGTCCATGGCTTATATCAGAGGAAAGGATGAAGCCACAAGTTTCTGCTTTGGCAAAATATAGCAATAGTTATCCCTAGGCCATATCAGAGTCCATTGCATGCACATGTATGATACAGTGTACAAAAAGGGACATCCATGTCTTATATCAAGGCAAACAATAAAATCCAGATGAAATACTCAACGATCCCTATAAAACAAATTCTTGCTTCTAACAAGAGAAGATGAATATACAATTATGCCTGAAATGTGATTAGGAGGAATTAGAATACAATTGAAAGTGCATATACAAATATGCCTAATATACCATTGAGGGTTTGGAATACCTAACCCTGACAAAACAAACATTAAATTCCAAATATAAAATAGAATAATAACATATCTAAATCTAGACCTTGAAAAGCACGGGAAAGAATGCCATACAGGATGATGATTCACAATGAACCGCACAAGGGTTCCCTTTGAGAAAAAAGGCTATTCCTACAATTTAGATTTTTTCTTGCGCTCAATTTAAAAAGAAATTGAAGCCTTTCATCACCCTGCTTCAACTTTGTGCAGTTCTAAGCTAGGAGTAGGCAGACAATTTACACAAATTCAAGTGATCAATGCCACCCAGATATACAAGAGGAAATGACCTTTTGCACCATTAAATCTGCTGAAGACATTTCTTTCAGATCTTTGATTAGAGCTTATAGCCCCCACAGTTTCAAACTGAAATGCTCAAGCAAAATCTTTTTTTTTGAATATCTTTAACGAGCTTCACCATTGGAACCAGCTTTACTGGAACTGCCTTCACCAAGTGAAACAGAAGCTAGAGACTTCGAAGCCCATGCTCTTGCATTCATAGCACCTCCTTGGAAGTTACCTGTCTTGTAAAATTTCAGACTACTCATAATTCTATTTCTATTAAAGATGTATAAAATCCGTTCCATGTATGTCGGAGAGTATTCTCTCATGCTGGCCACATTTGCAGGAAAAACATGTTTATTCCATATCCACTTCAGCCATAGTAACACCTTTGGGAATAGAAAATATAGCATTCTTGAAACCAGAAACAGGATAGCCAATGTCAAATAATTATCCTCCTGAAGCAATTTCTCTGGAGATTTTGCCCATGAATATGGACAGTGTTTCTCATTCTCAATATCCTTGACCATATCCAAACCTCTCAAGCTGCTTCCATCTACCAGTGTCAAAAGGTAGGGAGAAACAGGTTCAATGCCTGCACCATGATGAGAAATCACTGGTTTAGAAAGAAGAATGCAAGACAAGAAAGGTGAGCATTACTCTGAAATAATTAGCAGCACTAGGCATTACTAGGTACAAATATACCTGTAATATTTTTGTAGAAAGCAACAACTGAATCTAGCTTTCTGGATCCACTATACCGCACCCTCATTGTCTGGTTTTGAAGGAAGAGGCTAGGGAAACTGTGAACTCCATATCTTGAAAGAACACTGCGAATGTTAGGTGACATAAGATTACAACTGTAATCCCAAATGAAGACAGACAAGGCACATGGTCCACAACACTAAAAAGCAATGTGATTCAAGTGAACAACATCTATTCCTTCAAAGAAAGTCTTAAGGTTATGCAACTGATGGCAAGATGGATGATATAAAGTTTTTAATTGATACCTGGGCCTAATAGCAGACTCTTCAATAGCCACATGATAAATTGTTGGAAACATCGATGACAACGTATTAAAAACAGGTTGACAAAGCTTTGAAAATGGACACCAAGATGCATAAAATAACACTGCCATGTAGGTGCTGCCACTTTTGTGTAGAATATTTAATGCCCTCTCCAAGGAAACTTCGTCCAGCTTCATAAAAACAACAACACAACCATTAGTTATCAACCATATTTCTGTGTCTAAAGAGCCCTAAAAAATGGCTTCTTGAAATGAAAATAAACATCCAATTATGTATTGATGCTCTGCAAATCATTCATACTCTAATATTGATAATTTAACATATAACTTAAATTATGGCTACAAAAGGTTTGTTACAGTCGACAAAATATTAATTTAAGGGTTGTCCTGAATTCAAAAAAAATACTTCACATGATTCTTTTAGAACAAGTTTTCAAGTGAATATAGCTAACATAACTTGTGACTAACAAATTAAAAGAGAGGAGATGGGTTACAATCTTAATTACAAGGAACAAATCAGCAAAATAGACATAAAAAAAAATGTCATAAGGTCTGACAATATAAAAGAGTATTATTCTAAGGAATTTGAAGTATTCTATGAACATACTGTAATTGTAGAACATAAAACTACATCTTAAACAACACAATCGAATGTAGTAGCCAAAAGAATGAATAAAACTTTAATAGATAGAGCCAGAAATATGTTAACTAGTGCTAATTTAGAAGAAAAAAAATTTAACTAAAGCTGTTAGTAGTGCTTGCTACCTAATAAACAGGTCTCCTTCTTTTGCTTATGAGGATTAAGTGCCATATGGAATGTGGATGGATAAAAAGCCTTATGTTTCACATATTAAGGAATTTAGCTACAAGGCATTTCTTCATGTGCCCAAGGAAAAAACTCAAGTTTTCATTGGGTACGGTAAAAATATAGAAGCGTGTAAGCTTTGCAATCCTTTAACACTGAAAATTGTGTATTCAAGGGATATTGTTTTCAGAGAAATGAAGAGTTTTCTCCAAGGAAGAGCAATCAAAGGAATCAAAGAGCAAGGAGATGTATTTTGAAAAGAAACAGGTGCAAGAAGATACATCAAATGAACAAAACCATTGACACAAACAAGTAAAAATGAGATGAAGAATGCCGAGAAAGAAGATTAAGGTCAAATTCAAATGATGAAGAACAAAATACTTAAAGAGGCTCATACTCCACCCCCTGTGAATGGTAGATTTTAATGATCAGATTAGTGCACAGAAATTTAATTCAAAAATCAGACACAAGACACAGCAGATACCCTGGGAAAACCCTCCTCTTGAGGGAGAAAAACCCAGCAACAATTATATCTCTTATATATATGAGCAATGGCAACAAGTTACATTACAATAAGGCCACGCACAAGGCCAAAGATCAGCACCAGCAATGGCTGTAACACAAACTAATAGTCTGATCTTCACTTGAATAAACTTTTAATCTGCTCCCATATTAATTCGCACTATTCTTCTTGAAGAGCTCGCACTTAATGGAGAAGGAGATCGAACTTGCTTGATGCCCAAATGAGAGGAAATGACTTCATATAAATATATTGCTAGATAGGTCGCACCCTTTCAATAGACTAGGTCGGCCACCAAGAAGAAATAAATACAATTAATAATAATGAATTACAATGAAGGTCGGCCAAGGAGAATGATGCAAGGAAGTCAGCCAAAAAATAATGTTGCCATTAACACATACAAGTAATTTATATCTTCAATTGGGGCTGGAAGAATTGAGCCTAAAGCTGCTAACATCAACACTCGCTCTCAGCTAGGGAGAAATACTTCCAGCTACATAAGACATATCACCTCATCGTGATGTCTACACAATGGCTACAACCAAATGTGGAAAGGAAGGATATCACCTCATCGTGATATCAGATATCACCTCAACATGATATCAACCATAATGGCTACAACCATGTATGGTATGTACAAGTGTTCATCACTTGCGTGATGTTGTCACCTCAACATGACTTTCATCATGGCTCTCCCAAAGGGTGAAAACACAAGTACAGGAAAATCACCACGGACTCTCTCACGTGATGCTGTCATGGAGTCACACACATGGCATCCACCATGGCTCTCCCAGAGGGTGGAATCAAGGGATTTCACCTCGAACTTCTCTCACAGAGAAGAACTCATTAATCAAGGGATTTCACCTCGAACTTCTCTCACAAAGAAGAACTCATTAAAAAGGATCACTAATACTGAGACTCCTTCTCAGTTAAGAGCTTGATTCTCCACCATACCAAGCTTGTCTCGAAAATACATAAACTTTATCCTAGAGAGAGGCTTAGTGAGAATGTCTGTCGTCTGCTCATCAGTGCTGATATACCTCAACTGTATACTTTCCTCAATACCATATCTCTGATATAATGGTATTTAATCTCAACATGCTTGGTTTTGTCATGAAACACAGGATTGACAGAAAGCTTCACACAGCTCTGGTTATCGCAATGAATGATAGTAGGCTCCATTGATTGTCCAAACAATCCTGCAAGGAGCTTACGAAGCCACACTGCTTCCCGAGCTGCCACACAAGCTACAATATACTCTGCCTCTGTTGTACTCAATGCTACAGATGACTGTTTGCTGCACCAGGAAATCATAGCAAATCCCAAACTGAAGCAACATCCAGAGGTGCTCTTCCAATCAGTAACACTCCCTGCCCAATTAGAGTTAGTATAACCATGCCGCTCCAAGTCCACATCTGAAGAATATCTCAACCCATATCCAACTATACCACACAAGTATCTCAGGATATGTTTTGCTGCAACAAGATGTATCTGTCTTGATTCACACATGAACTGACTAAGTGCACTCACAGCATAACAGATATTTGGTCTTGTGTTAACTAGATACATCAAGGACCCAATCAACTGTGTATATAGAGGATCCACCAGATATGAACTAGCTGCAACCTCCTTAAACATCTTCTTCAGGTTCAATAGGCTCCCTCTGAATCTTCAGGTACTTGCATCAACCTTCTGACCTCTTCGTTCAAGATTTGCCTGCAACACTTGCCTTAGATAAATGTTTTCCAACGCACACCTCTGGTACTGTAGAGAGTTCAAGATTGTCCTCATCGACCTCATCCCAAATCACTCTATTATGAGTAGGTTTGCAGAGCTACCAATGTCAAATCCGGAAGACAGTCTTGAGTAATTCTGATCTCAGCAGCTGAAGGGATCCTCTAAGGATTTAGCACCTAGCCTTGCAATACAGTAATCTTCACTTCTTCTCGGTGAGTTACAGAACTCCCTCTTGATCCCTACTTCAGAGATTGCCAAGAAGACTTCTGGAAGTGAACTCCCTCTAGCCACCAACTCAGTCAAGTTGTGATTCCACGCTTGATCATTTCTTTGGTCAGCATGACTTCCTCATAAGATGCCTCAAGCTTTTCATCACTATGCAATCTCTCATCTCCTTCTTGCTCCTAGAACTGTCCTGAAAGCATTTTAGATAGAGATTACTAACAGTTTATAATTATCCAAAGAAATATCAAGGCTAGAATCATACAAGGTTTACTATTTCAAGTTATAGCATGAATACATAAGAGTTTACGAACAATAAATAAAACATAAATAAATCAATCTATCTATAAGAGAAATATATCAAAAGATCAGAATGAAGGGATAAGGAAATTTATCTTTATTGAATTTTGATATAACTTTCTTCCATCTTTTGCTCCTCTCGAGAGTGCTAAGCTCAGCACAACAAAAGACAATCTGAACAACTATGGATTTCATGAATGCATTATGCAGTTAGCATGTAGAACCAACTCTCTCCAAGAGTTCAAGGCTCTATCACAGTTCATGCATTAGAGAATGATATCGATGTGTCCAACTAATCATCATCGAAATTGCAATTCTCTTTTTATTTCAGAGTCACACTCAGAAATCTTCACAACCAGCATGAAGTAACTTGCAATAAATGAAATCTTCAAAGGATCTTAAGCTAGTGAACACAATTCAAGAGAAACCGCTATCTCTCTTTACTAATTACAAGATCCAACTAAATGATATAACTCAGCAAACAAAGAATACTTATCTCTTTAAATATTCTGATGGATGCAAATACTAGACACAATTAGATACGCTGCTCTTGCGCTCAGATCAGCACACAACCTTCACGGCTTGAACACAGGCCCATGACTTAGAATAGAAATTCCCTAGAATCCTTCTGAGGAGAGATCTCATCCACATCCACAAATGAAGCATGTCGATTAGGCCTGGTGGGGCAATCCTTTGCATAGTGACCAAACATGTCACAACGAAAACATTGGACTTTGGAGAGGTCCCACTTCTTAAATGTGGGAGCACCATCAGCTCCTTTATCTCTATTCCTCTTGAAATATCCTTTCTTTCCACCTTTCTCTTTCTTCTTCGAGGATTGAGCAGAAAGAACATAAATGTCTTTATTTGTAGAGCTTCGACCAATACCTCTTGCAGCCAACCTAGACTCTTCTTAAATACAATCTGCCCTCAAACGATCAAACTTGGGAAGTTTCGATCTTGCACTGATTCCTTGAATGTAAGACTCCCAAGATGAAGGAAGACCATTAAGAGCCAACATGGTCAAGTCCTTGACATCAACAATATGACCAATGGTAGAGAGTTGATCTCTCAATTCGGAAATCTTCATGAAGTAAGCGACGACAGATTCTCCTTCCACCATCTTCACATGATGGAGTGCAAGTGCTCGGCTTGTGTTGTTGATTTCATACATCTCCTCCAAGGTTTTGAACATGTCTCTTGCCGTCTTCAACTTGGAGACTATAGGAACGATATGATCCTTCATGGAATCAACTAACATCTTCTTTGCCTTGATATCTTTCTTCCTCCATTGAACTTTCTCTTCCTCATCCATAGGTTCAGGAACTTTGGTCTCCACGAACTCAACCAATTCGTTTTCCTCCAAAGTGAGCATAATTCTGAATCTCCATGAAGTGAAGTTTGATGCTCCTTCGAGTCTATCCTCAATCTTAAGACCGTTCACCATCTTGACGAAGAGATAGAGATAGAGAAAATGAGAAAGAGAAAAGAGTATCGCTGTAATAATAAATCTGATCACGATCTTCTTCAAACCCTCTCTGATACCATGTTAGTTTTTATGATCAGATTAATGACACAGAAACTTAATTCAAAAATCAGACACAAGACACAGCAGATACCCTGGGAAAACCCTCCTCTTGAGGGAGAAAAACCCAACAACAATTATATCTCTTATATATTATATACATGAGCAATGGCAACAAGTTACATTACAATGAGGCCACACACAAGGCCAAAGATCAGCACCAGCAATGGCTGTAACACAAACTAATAGTCTGATCTTCAATCTGCACTTGAATAAACTCTCAATCTGCTCCCATATTAATTCGCACTATTCTTCTTGAAGAGCTCGCACTTAATGGAGAAGGAGATCGAACTTGCTTGATGCCCAAATGAGAGGAAATGACTTCATATAAATACATTGCTAGATAGGTCGCACCCTTTCAATAGACTAGATCGGCCACCAAGAAGAAATAAATACAATTAATAATAATGAATTACAATGAAGGTCGGCCAAGGAGAATGATGCAAGAAAGTCGGCCAAAAAATAATGTTGCCATTAACACATATCAATAATTTATATCTTCAATTGGGGCTGGAAGAATTGAGCCCAAAGCTGCTAACATCAACAGTGAAGATGTTCAAAACACAACAAAAACAACTAGACACATATGGTCCACCAAGTTTTGTTGTGTATTTGCCTTTATCTTGTATTGATGATGAACCCAACAAATCCATGAAGGAAGCTCTCTTCTGAATAGAGCAAGTCTTGGAAAACAGCCATAAAGGGGGGGATGTTGACCTTGGACAAATGTGAGAGTTGAGATCTAGTTGATCTGGCTGAAGAATGAAAACCTATTATTTACAAATGGATGTACAAGAAAAAATCAGAGCAGATGGTACATCAGAGAGGTTCAAGGCAAGGTTGATGGCAAAGCGATATTCACAGAACCAAGAAATAGGTTTTGGTTAGATTTTCTATCTTTCAGCTAAATTAAAATCCATTAAATTTATGCTTTCCATTGTTGCTTTTGATCTTAAAGTAGAACTGGATGTCGTAACTGCATTATTGCATGGAGATTTGAAGCAGTAAATCTAGGTAAAACAACTACAAAAAATTCAAGGTTAAGGGGAAAGAAAACTTGGTTTGTGGTATTAAAAATTTGATGCCTATGCTTTCAAACTAGGGTTTGTTAGAAGTAAAGTTGATCATTATGTTCATTACAAATAGGGGAAAATAGTCACACTTTAATCATTGTTTTATATGTTGATGATATAAGGGAATGATTAAAAATCTCAAAGTTCAGCTTTCAAGCAAATTTGAATTTTGATATGTGAAAGATTTAGGGGCTGCAAAATACATTTTAGGGATGGAGATCAACAAAGGTAGGGCTATGTAATTACCCCAACTCAAATCATGAGGATTAACAGAACATTGGCTGTCCTTTCGTTGGATTATCCAAGAGGAAGAGGATGTAGAGCATTATTGGGTAAGTATGGAGTCTTTGGCTTGTAATATATTATATTCTTAAGTTGTGTGCACGTCTTTTTATGCAACTTAAGTGAACTTAAGTCATTTTAAGTTGTGGCACGTCTTTTTAAGCAACTCCTAGCCAAAAGACTTAAGTTGTCCCCTTTTTATGTACTTTAAGCTAAGTAGCCGGTTCGGGTTCGGGTTCGGGTTCGGGTTCGAGTTCGCGGGTTCGGTTCGCCGGTTCGGCAGAATTTTTTGGGTGGTGGGTTCGGTTCGTCTTGGGTTCGTTAGTACAAATTACAAAAAAATGTAAAAAAAAAATATATCTATATATATATATGCAGCCTAGAAGCATGAATTAGGATTAGAATATCACATAACTGATAACATCATACAAACAACAAAACCACCATAAACTTGAATGTCATTTAAAACATGCATGATAAATATTCATTGTTCAAACTTCAAGTTCAATATTACAACACTTTTAAAGTTTTAATCATCATATGGATTCTCTAAATCATCCATATCAATGTCAATAAGAACTTAGCCTCTTGGAATGAAAATGCTTGTTTGCAAAACAAATGAATGAAAATGAGGTAGTTTAGGTGTTTAATTTGTTTTAGAGGTCACTTTTAGGGTTCCCTTGGGCGTGGGTCAAAGTCAAACTGAAGGAATTATTAAAAAAATACAAAAAAAAACACTTTTTGGTCACCCAGACTCACGGGTTCTCCTTGGGTTCGCCTTGGGTTCTCCCGGGTTCTGCTCAGGTTCGCCCGGGTTCTTCACCGGCGAACCAGGCCTCAAATACAAGGACCCTGGTCGAACCCAAGAGGGACCGGACCAGGACCCGAACCCAGTGCGAACCCGGACCAGGACCTAGCCCAGAACCAGGCGAACCGGCTACATAGACTTTAAGTGATTTTCAAGAACATGTGATAAAAAGGCAAAGGGGGCATGGGTTTTCAAGGAGCTTATTGGATCAATTTTTAAGTTTTTAATGCGGAGCTTTGGATTAAGAGGTGGTCATTCAAGGGCTGAGATTAATTCATCTCTTTGGGAGTTATTATATAACTCTCTAGGGGTCTTTTAGAACTCATTATGTTGTGAGTTTTCTGTTTATTGATGCTGCAACTTGGCTGAAGGTCTGAAACCCTTGAGTATCCCTGGTTTCGGACAGACATATGGGGCTCCCCCTAGTTAGAAGGGTGTGTTTCGGTGGAAGAGCTTTGGTTTTGTTAAACCCTAGCACATCAATTTTCAGGGCTGCAATTGTCTATCAAATTTGGAGGCCAATTTGGAGATGAAATTCAGAGTTGAAGGTTCAGGTTTGGAGTAACTTCAACAAGGTATTTCATATTTCTGAGCATTCTTGAGGAGGAAAACAGAAAATCAAACCTAGCGCTGATTTACTTTGAGAGTTGACACCATATTTGAAGATGGCTAGGGTTGATCAAAGTCTGAGGTATTTTATGATTAAATCTGCATACCCATTTCAGTTTTATCTCAGAAAAATAGAAGAATAGTCACGGTAATACATTTCTGAAATTTCTGGGCAGAAATAAAAGGATTTCCTGTACTTTCCCTAAGTTCAATAATACTCAGAAATTCATTTCTTTTAGCAGAAAAATCAGATCATTAATCCAATTGTAAATCTGAGTTTGTTGTTGAAATTCTTATATGCAAATCAAGTTTCAGATTTTTTTGTGCCCTAGTTTTGGAAATATTGTTATTTTTCTATTATCCCTATTTGGACATAATATAGGCTACAAGAAACTTGTAGTTAAACAAGAAAAAATACATTGAAACTATTTTGCAAAGGCTTAGTATGCAGAATAGCAACCCAGTAAACCTCTCTTTATTTGTAGGCATCGTCTTTGGAACAATGTGCTTTGAGGACATGTACAATGTTCCTTATGCTAGTTTGTAAGACACCTGATATATGTGATAGTCAATTTTGGACTAGACATTGCCCAAGTAGTGGGAGTTCTGAGCATATTTTAATGAAATATTAGTAGGGAACATTATACTTATGTGAAATGAATTTTCAGGTATTTGTGGGGAATCTTTTTGAACTGTATGTGTTATCATGGAATTGCAAGTTGTTGAATGTTGTTAGAATAGGCTATGGCTGCCAAGATCTTGAGGCCAAATGGAAAGCACAAGAGAGAGAATATGCATATGCAAATATGATTCAATTGATATGAAAAATGTAGTAGAAACCCCTTGGTTATATAGCCAAGGTGAGATACAAGATGTCATAGGATTATGACAAGTGTCTTAATCATATGACATGGGCCAACTTATCACATGTGTTACAAGTGTTACAAGTGTCTTAATCATATGACATGGGACAACTTATCACATGTGTTACAAGATGTCATAGGATTATGACAAGTGTCTTAATCATAGGTTCACATGTGTTACAAGTCAAAAAAATAAGATAACAACTAATGACAACTAACACCTTCTAGAAAGATTCTTAGGACCTAAGTAAACTTAACATGTAAATAAGTTCCCTAGTAATGAATTCACTAGGTACAAGACTTTATTTACACCAACACCTCCCCTTAAGTGCAACTTAGGGAGTAGCAGATTATTATGCAAATGACACAAAGATGCAAAAATGGGTCCCGGCTACTAGGCCATATTAGGTACCCATGTACATATACAAAAGAAATCTCTCACAATCGGAGAAAAGGAGAAAACCCAGTGGGACAAAACTTCTCCCCAAAAGAGAGATGAAATACAAAAAAGAAATGCTCTCAATGATGCATGAGAAGGCCAAAACCCCATGTGAGGAAAAAGACACCCCCATAAGAGAGAAAATGAAGAGAGATGATGCAGCCCCCCCTCAATGTTGAGTCTCTTGCAATGATAGTAGAAGCTTGACATTGAATGTTGAAGATGATCCAATCTCGTCGAACAATATTCCTCCCCTTAGGAAGAAACAAAACCATGGATGTATGGATGATGTGTGAAAGATGGATGATGTGTGATATCTCTAAAGCATGCTCAAGTGTCTCCATGTTGATGCCAAAAGCTAACACACTCCAAATAGGTGTTCTAGGCCACATTGTTGAAGAGGGCAATCCAGAATCTAGTAGAGATGAATGTACAACATAATCCAAAGACAAGGATATCCCCTCTAAAGACAAAGAAGCCTCCTCCAAATGTTGTCCAAAAGTATCCACGGTCATGTCAAACTGCAAAGACTGATCATGTAGAGATTGAACAAGAGGGTCAAAGTGTTCCCTCGCAACAACTGAAGAAGGATCTTCTCCATCAAAGAGAAGATGAATGCTATCAATGGTGTCCCCCAAATCTGCAATATGACACTCCACAAACAAGTTTGAAATACCTATCAAGAAGTCATCACAAGTATCAATCTCTAGAAGACTATGTATGCCCTGTTACACTGAATCACAAGAAACCAAAATTGTGGCAACACAAGCATCATCAACTGCAACAGTAGATAGAGGAGATGAAATGCATGACTCAAGAATTGGATCTGATGTGAGAACTCCTAAGTTCAAGAAGCCAAATGTCTCCTTTGAATCATGGTTCATGCTAGAAGTGTGATCAATAGTCGAAGGAACAATGTCACCATCTACAACCGAGATGAATGATCAACTGCCCAAGTAGCAATGATCTCTCTACTCTCCAAGTCTCGAATGATGATTGAATCAGGTGTGAACTCCACAGTCTTCCCATCTCCACCATGTGTAATCTGATATATGGAAAGAAGATTGTTCGTAAAAAGAGGAACACACAAAACATCTTGGAAAGTGTTGTCCCCAAAACTAATAGATCCCTTCCAAATTACACTCATGTATGTATTATTTCCCATCAAAATAGGAGACGTAGTACAAAGCTGAAAAGAAGAGAATATAGACTGCAAAGATGCCATCTGATGAGATGCTCCTGAATCTAGAAGCTATCTCCCTGATCTTGGACCTGAAAAAGCGCAAAGAGCTTGTCCTTTATATTCTAATGTAGATGCTTGACCTTTGTCCTTTTTAGACTGCTTTGAAGGAGGAGGTGATTCAAACATTCTAGAAGGAAAATCAATGTGATTCTTTTTGAGAAGATTTTTCAACTCATCAATATCCTTCTTATAACAATAGTGTTCTTCATGTCCATCCTTCTTGCAATATGCACAAGTAGGCCTCTCCTTATTAGATGATTCCCCTTTGGAAGAGGATTTTTTCTTTGCTTGATCTGAATGTTGATTATTCTTTGCTTTCTTTTGTTTCTTATCTGATTCTGATTCTCTCACCTGACTAACCAACAATGCCTGAGATTTAGAAGTCTTGATGAGACCCATTGAGAGAAGCTTTTGTTGCTCATGTATCAACATCTCAGAAAATGATGCAAATGAAGGTGTACTATATGCAAACCCCATAGTCAATCTATGAGTATGAAAGCTAGAAACAAAAGAAGGATAACAAGACCAAGTTTGTTCATTGTATTCTAGACCAACTAAATGTCCTTATCAATTCCACATGCTTTACATTGCTCTCTTAGATCATTAACCTTAGTGATGTAGTCTTGGATGTTGTCAAAGTTCTTAGGATCAAGGCTCATCAGTTCATTATCAATTTGATAGCCTCTTACTTCATTTGTAGTACCATACAATGTTTTCAATTTGTCCCAAGCTTCATGAGAATTCTTACATGATTCAATTTGGAACAACAAATCTGAGAAACAAGTCTACAAAGACATCCAAGAGCTTTGGTATGTTTAATCATCCATTTATCTTTTTATCTGCATCTATAGGTTCAGGTACCTTATTTTCAACATATAGAGAGTGACTTTCAGTCATTAGAGTACTCCATGCATTTTGATGCCATGTTGAATAATTATATGATGTGAGCAAAGGAAGCTTAGAATGATCCATGAAAACGAGAGAGCACAAACAAACAGATCAAAACAATGCACCAAGAGGCCCCCCCCAAATCACTCAATCAAGAAACTCCCCAAGCAATATCTGATTTGGCACTTTATATTTGGTGCGTTTACAGTTGCTAGATGCCAAAAACAGCAAGCTAGACTCAATCTTAGTGCATACAGATGCCAAAATAGGCCACAGAATCAAATACAATTTTTGGTACAAAATGTGATCAATCTGATCATTCCATTGAAAAATACACAAAAAAATTATGCACTTTCAAAAACAATTGCACCCAAAAATGTTACCATAGGAGCAAGATATGAGCTCTTGAAATTCTTAAAATGAGGACAAAGCAGCAACACTTGTGAGAATCTGCAAATTTTGGAAAATCCAGACACCAAAACCAAAAACTGATTGCACCACCGCAAAGAGTGCGAAAAATTAGCTCAAATAAAAAAAAATTGCTCAAAAAAAGGAGCCAAAATGACCGAGTTATGAAGCTTCAAAGTTGGACTACAAAATTGAAAAGCTCATCCATGAAGGGGCAAAATTTTTTTAGCATGCTAACGCAATGATGATGTCAGCAAAATATGCAATTAAAATTGACGTCTCCCTGGTCATCAAAAAAGAATATGCTCCTGCTAGCGGAATATTCTCTAGACAATGTGCTTAAAGTTGACGTGCTCAAGGACTTCGCCAGACTGGAGGAATATTCTACCACTGCGGGATCTTCAAAGAATTGAAATATTCTTAATTTATGCCACCCTTGTTTGATGAAAGAGCCGACTCTCGATTTTTGACTGATTTTTGGCTGCTGCAAAATAAAGTTGGGGTCTGCCGATATTTTAAAAAGGTGATAGCTGATCTTTAAAAAATGAGTCGATATTTAATAAAAAAACCCTAACGATAATTTGATGCGGGTAGTGGGGCCAAGGGCCCACGTGGCCCACTGCTGTGTGGCCACCTGGCCTACATAGCGAGGCCCACGGGTAACCCTATACCTGCACCCATGTAGAGGATATTCTGCAGAAACTTTACCGCAGAAATTTGATTTTTTTATTTTTTTGAAAAAATCGTACGACGCAATGATGGCGACCTAGGGGGCTGTACGGCTCACTGAGCAAACAAAATTTTGCCTCACCGAGCAATTGCTCAGATTTGGACAAATCAATAATCGATCTTAGGGTTTTTGGCCCTTTTGGACGCGATGGCAAGGTCAGATTTGACCCAAAATGCTCCAAAATTGCAACTACCTTCTAGATTTGACAACCACTCTTCAACTTCAAACCCTCATAGATTTGGCCTCGTATGTCCGATTTGGACGAAACAAAAGGCAAAATTGACTTTCTCGAACCTTTCGGACGCAATGGTGAGGTCAAATTTGAACCAACAACCTCCGATTTGAACCTGCAATAAAAAGCCAAAAATAGAACCCCCCCAGATCTGGTATTTCTATCAAGTTTTTCTGATTCTCCAAATCAATCATACAATGCAAGAGAAGAGCATACTCAACTATTCAAGATTTACCATCTCTCTTCAAAAAATGACTATCCAATGGCGCCCAACCCGCTCTGATACCATGTTAGAATTGGCTATGGCTGCCAAGATCTTGAGACCAAATGGAAAGCACAAGAGAGAGAATATGCATATGCAAATATGATTCAATTGATATGAAAAATGTAGTAGAAACCCCTTGATTGTATAGCCAAGGTGAGGTACAAGATGTCATAGTATTATGACAAATGTCTTAATCATATGACATGAGAACTTATCACAACTACCTAGGTTCACATGTGTTACAAGTCAAAAGATAAGATAACAACTAATGACAACACCATCTAGAAAGATTCCTAGGACCTAAGTAAACTTAACATGTAAATAAGTCCCCTAGTAATGAATTAACTAGGTACAAGACTTTATTTACACCAACAAATGTACAACACTTTATGGACACAAATTGAACTAGAGATCTAGACAATAGAATTACAAGCAACTATGCTTTTACTTTACTTGGAAGTGTAGTAAGTTGGATGACCAAGAGGCAACCTTCAGTTGCTATGTCCACTACTGAAGCAGAATATATGTGTAATGTCCCTTATCCTAGTCTGCCCTAGATTTCGTCTATTGATTACCAATTACATCAATTTAGGGTTAGGACTTCCACCTTCTGATATAAATGCCTCTTTAATGATGTAAACCTGGATTGAATCTTGCAAATGCCATATGAACAATATATGCACATATATATATATGGAGTTAGACCAATGTATCACATTCACATATTATCAATAATGCAACAAAATTGGAAGTTGGGAGAGGGAACATGATGGGTCTACCCAAAGCCATATGCCAAGCCTAAGAGGGTGTATACCACAGCCCTCTCCCTTGGCGACTTGTACCTGCTTTCCCCACCATGTCCCAAACCCTAAAGACACTTGCCATCCTGTGGGATCGGGCAAAGGTCGCAAGTGGGCTCACTTGGCTCCTACCACTACACCTCAGGCCCTACCCTCGTGAGGAGTTAGACGGAGGTTGTAAGTGGGCATTTGGCCTCTACCACTACACCTCGGGCCCTTCCATAGGATGGGTTTCAGACAGTTAACATAATTTTGTTTTTAAACATTGAAATCCTACTTTATTATCTTATAAGTAATATGCATACATAGTTAAAGGTTTATGTGCAGAAATATATTTAATGGTTCCTCTCTCATGCAAGACTATAATTATAGAGGCAGTACAATAAATGGCAGAAATACACCTGTATGTGAGATAGATTCAATATCCTCTTGAGGCTATAGATATTCTTATTATGATTGTCTATTGTGCTAGAATTGCATGGGCCCTCTTATAGCTGATGTACTTTTTGTATCTGCTTATATTCGCCAAGTATATCTTTTCAATCATCGATGCCCTCCTAACCCTTCAATCGTTCCTCTTTTATACCATGCTAGGCTAACGGTCACATCCTTTCAAGGTATGAGTTCGCCAAATGTTATGACTCTTCTTACGTGTAGAAGAGAATAATTAATTCGATTAACATTATTCTTGTGCTATCACCCCTCTTCCTCTACAAGTCCTTCATCCTTAGTTATTATTTTGGTTGCCATTGGGATGGATGTGTCTTTTGGTCTAGGCGATCCTCATTGAAATAATTGTGTCCTTTCATCATCGCCTCTTTTCCTCGGCAAATCGCATCCTTTGGATGCCTTTTATGGTGATTGGTTCCGTTTGACAACCTGTGCCTGGGTTTGATTTCGCGGGGGGCATGACAATATGGCTGCACCAAATGTTTGCAAAGAAGTTGTGTGGTTAGTGAGATTGTGCTCAGGTGTTGGTTTTTAAAGTAAGAAAGTGAAAATCAACTATGACAATCAGAGTGCAATTGCTTTGGCAAAGAATCCAATGCACCATGCTCATACCAAACATATTAATGTTCGGTATAATTTTGTTTGAGAGATGGTTGAGGTTAAGAAAGTTCAAATGGAGAAGGTTGACACATTGGTAAATGTTGTTGACTCTCTTACAAAGCTAGTAAGCATTGAAGTTTTTGTTGGTGCAGTGATGGATGGATGGGTTTAACTGTCCCCTGTAGCAGTAACTAATAAGTGTGAAAATGTTGGAAATTGAGTGTGTCATTCACTTGCATAGAATTCCTAGTTCACAATTACTACACAACAGGTCTTAGTTATTGTGCAACACATCTTGATTGTTGGGGAAGATTGTACTTGTTGTGCAAGTAAATGCTAAAGGTGTGCAAACAGCAGTTTTGTGCACAAGTAAATGCTAATATATGGATTAGTCCTTATGGTTGATTGATGGTTACTTAATACCACACAGGTTGTAAAGGCATTTCATTCTTGGCTAACAACCATGCCTTGGCAATTACATAGATGGCCGTTGCCATCTGTGGAAATAGTTCACTTTCCAATTGGCAGGCAGTTGCAAGATCAGTCATTGCTAGCCAAGCAACCATTGATTTTTCCTTTGACAGTGAGGACAGATGACAAAGAGGTTGCAGAAAATGGGAGAAGTGGAACAGAAAGTTAAATGCTGAATGTCTACAATTGAATAAGGCATGATAAGGAATAACTGATTGTATTGTTGGCTTTCTGTTCGTCCTGAGTTTTTCCTGAAAGGATTTCCCAGATTATTTGTTGTGTTCTATGTGTACAGTGGATGTTGATATACTAATAAGTTTTGCTTTCAATTCCTCAATTGTTTTGCTTAAAGATTCCTAACAGTTAATAATAAATCTGATTTGATAAATAAAAGTTAATGTTCTATTGCAATCATTGACCAGTTTTTCATCAGTATCACCTAGCTTAAGGAACTTTGAATTCAATATTGAAAAAACTCACCAGAATTTGTCCACTTCCAAACAGTGTTTCCTTAAAATTATCCCTAATGGTGATGATGGCATTTTAATGTCCTTTAAACCAAATTGATTGTTGGACCTGTCAAAGTAGCATGAGATGTGATGATGTTGAGTCAATGCACAAAAGTGCAAGTTGCATGGAATTGAGCTTGGATCGATTTGGCTACAACTCTACCAATTGGGATCTATAAGGTCTTATAGATCGATACCTCAACAATTTTGAGGTTAAGGTAAACAATTATTAGACCAAACTAGGGAACCCCAGGGATGCATCCCCAGGCTTTTTTGGTGTGTCCCTGTTTCCAGAACATTCCAGGGATAGGGGTACACATAGGGGACATCCCAAAAACATGGGGACATCCCAAGAAAAGGAGACAGCATGCTGTCCCCAGCAAAAAGCAATGAATTATAAAAAAACACTCCCAAGGCTTTAAAAAATATTATTTTGTTCACTGTTGGTGGGCCCCCACACACCAACTTGCCCTAAATGAGAAAAAACAACCTCATTTCACTTGCAATTTCATTTTTTGTTTGTCCAAAAATATTGCAGCAAGGTTTGAAGGGAAAAGAATTTTCTTTAGCAAGGTTTGAAGGAACAGCTGGAAGAGAAGTTGAATCTAGGGCATCATTAGTAATGAGACAACAATTTCGAAAGAGGTAAATCATTCTATCAATTTATTTTATTTTTCAATATTTTTTCAAAGTTTAAAGTAAGCAATGCCTGATTTTCTTTTTATTTTTTTCATTTCAGTTTAAAGTTGCATTATATCTCACAAAAACAACATGAGCAACAGCGACAATGACAATAGTTGACAATGAAGTGGGAAAAACTGAAATAAATGTAAGAATTTCAGACTCATCAAAGAGTGAAAGTGTTGGGTGTGGAGGTGAACAACCACCAAATCCATTTGAGTGCTCTTTTGTTGCTTTGAAACCTTATGCAAAGGGCCCTTTTAACCCAAAAAAGACTCTTCTCCAACTTGTGACAGCCATAGATGCCAAAAAGAAAAAATCAGAGGGGAGTAGAGTGTGGTTGTGTCACATTTGCATGACAGATTTTAGAGGGAGCTACACAAAGGTATGGTCTCATTTCTTGGGTGTTACAGGCAATGGAGTTAAGGTTTCTCCACACATAAAGGAGGATGAAAAGGTAGAGGCTCATAGATTGCATATGGAAGCGAAAATGAGGTCTAAAGGTGTAACAATAACGACACATTCTTCTAGAAGTGGACAATCATCTATGCCTATGCCATCCATGCAAGTATATTTAATGTGCAAGCATGGGATGTGAAATATTCCTCTCTAACAATTTCTGAAAATTCCCACTGATTTTTTTTTTAATTTCTCCACAAGAGTATTAGCATAAACCTTTCTAGAAATTTCAGCTATACCGATTTTATTTTTTTTTTCCAAAATAATCTTTAAATATATAAATGCTAATTTGAATTTGTTATTTTTTATGAATAAAATAACCACAGATATTAAGAGAATTACTGTTCAAACTATATTTATTGAAAGCTAGATAACATATATAAAAAAACTGGAGCGTGAAGCTGACTCAGCTGACTCCCGTGACCCCTTTAACTTATTAAGCTGCTGGTAGTTCCTGGTCAAACTCCTACCTGCAATCCCTTTTGAATATTTTATTTGCTGCTTAAATAGTGGCGGTTGGATAATAACATAATTTAAAATCTAACATGCTGTGACCTTATATTTCCTTCCAACTTTCACATAATTTTCAACCCTTTTGACCTGCGGTGTCTATCCCTTAAAGCTGTAATTACTTTCTTTTTGCTTGAATAATATTTAACATTGGTGGTTGGGTTTGGGATAGTGCTGCTGCTTAAATAACACACAACCAATAAATTTTGTAGCGCTCAACCTACAGCTGCTTGATGACTTTCAAATTTTTATTTCTTTTTGGCATCACTTATTGCCTTGTCTCCACATCATTCTTCAAAAGGGGCGATCATTTTGGTGCTCTGGTGCTCCAATTAAGGCTTCAAGGATGCGATACCTGTTATCACCTTATTACAAATATCTCCAGTGATGATCTGCCAAGATCGGGCCTTCAACACAATTCTTCAACTCAATGACCACTTTCTAAAATAAATCCCATGCAATTACAAATAGCATGGACCACTTAGCAACCAAAATTAGTACGGTAAGGCTTATAACATTTGAACAGCAACAAAAATGTAATATCTAATTTAATCTGAAATAGCATGCCTACAAAATAAATATTTTTAAAATAAATATATCTGACCTGCTACCTACAATAATCTGTAAAGCCCAAATTTGACCTCCAAATGAAGCCAACAATGGTTCAGAAGATTTTCATCCTTTAATGATCAAACATTTGAGAGAGTTTTTGTCCTCAAGGAAAGATGTTGAACTAGAGCTCTGCAACAAGGGTTTCTAGAAATTCACAATGACGGAATGATTTTCGTTTTCCAATTTTTTTTTTATGCTTTTCCATCTAACCCTAAATTTTAAAAGTAATTTTTTATTTTATTTTTGATTATTCATCTCTTTTTCACTTTATAATTTTATTTTGTTTTTTGGTCCCATCTAATAATAATGAATTAAGTGTTATTTTCCAAAGTTATAACTTAAGGTACCTTTTGGACAACTTAATAAATTATTCCCCTGCAGATCCTCCCTTCAACCTCTACAAGTAATAAAGATAGGCTTTGGTCCTTCGATTCATTCTAAGAAAAAAAAGGCACATTACATGATGCAACAAAGTCTTTCATTGCCAATTTTTTTACATCCATGCCACCCCATTTCATGTGGCATGTTCCTCTCACTTCAAACAAATGATCAAAGATGTAGCCTCTATTGGTCCCTCATTTGTCCCCCCTAAAGATCATAAACTACACTCTACCCTCCAAGACAATTCTAAGGTTAATTTGCTAATGGAAGATATGAGCCAAACTTGGATCAGGATGGGTTGTTCTATTGTGCTGGATGGGTGGACCAATATTAGACACCGGCCACTCATCAATATCATAGTCAGAAGCCCAATTGGCTCTTCTTTTCTTAGAGTCATGGATTGTTCAAGGAAGTGTAAGGATGCAAACTTCCAATTTACCATTTTGAGAGAGGCCATAGAGGAGGTTGGGACCTCAAATGTTGTACAAAGTGGACACTATTTCAGCACATGTGTGCAAATTGGTTGGTATGATGGTGGGGGGTGCTTACAAGCACATCTTTTTGAACAATGCATTGAAAGACATAGGGAAAATAAATTGGTTGAAGCAAGTGTTAGCAGAAGCTAAAGATATTCATATGTTCATTTGTAGCCACCACACCTCACTTGCTCTCTTCAAAACATTTTCAAAAAAGGAATTCTTCAAACCTGTGGAGAGAAGATGTGTCAATTACTTCATTTTGCTAGAGAAAATGCTTGAGGCGCATGAGCCTCTACAGTTGATGATGCTGAATTCAGAGTGGAGTAGATGGTCTAATTCAAGCTCTACTAAAGGAAAAGCCATCAAACAAAGGATCCTTGATGACAGTTGGTGGTCCTCTGTGAGGTAAGACATTGCTGATTTTATTAATAAATTGTTGATTTTATTAATTATTAATTATTAAATTTGTTAATTTTCTTATTAAATTTCTGATTTCAATATTTTAATTTTCTTTTTCATTTTTTCAATTTTCAAAGTTTCTAACTTGTTAATTATTTTTTTTGAAATTTTTTTTTGAAATTTTGTAGATATGTTTGCTTTTTCATCTCACCTAATGTAGATGTCCTTAGATATGCTGATACAAACTCTCTTAGTCTTGGAGAAATATATTAGACATTTGACAACATGCTTGGAAAGATAAAGCAAACAATTTTGGCTAAGGATCCTAATTTGGGTTTATGTGAGCACCATATTGAACCCATTGTGTTGTGGAGGTGGAATACCATGAATACACCACTTCATATGGCAGCCTTTGCTCTAAATCCCAAATGGTATGCACCAAAAGTTATAAGGCTGCCTCATTGTGATGACGAAGAGGTGAAAGAAGGGTTAATGAAGGCCTTTTGAAAAATGTATCCAGCTAAGGAGTTTACAATACTTCACTCACAATGGCTTGCCTTCACAAATCTTCATGATCCAACATTCAATAAACTAGAGGTGAAGATAGATAAATAGATAGAGCTACATTAGCTCAAACTAACCCTATTGGATGGTGCACACAGCACGGGAAAGATACACCATAGTTGTGAATGCTTGTTGTTTGTCTCCTTTCACAGGTTGACAGTTCCTCTACTGTAGAAAGGAATCTATCCACATGCGGCTTTATCCACTCCATCAAAAGGAATAGGCTTATCTCTAGACAAGCAAAGAAGCTAGTGGTCGTGCATAGTGCTCTTTGACTTCAAGATGGTCAAACTCTAGAGTATCAACAAACTCCACCTTTACGATGGGATGTTGATCCCAAAGACGTTGCCCAAGTTAGCAAGGAGGGGTCACAAGAGGGATTGGTTGGAATTTCATTGGATGAGGCAAACCCTCACAATGGCAATGACTCAAAGGACTTTGATTTTGATGCAATGTTTGAAGATGCAAATTAGGGGCATACTTTCTTTGTTTTTGTAATTTTCATATTGTAGTTGAAACTAAAATTTACAGCCTTTGGGCATTTTTTTGTAACTTGTACACTATTTTTTTAATCACATGCATATTGACAATGAATTATGAAAGCAATTAACTATTAATATTAAGTTTTGACATTTGCTAATTTGTTTGACTCTCATGTGAACTCTCAATTCAACACAAATATTATGTATTAAGGATCTATAATGTATATGATGAATGCTTTATCAACATTGGGTTTATCAAAAGATTATTTCGAGAATTTTGTAATAGGCGGATCTTTCTTCCTAGGGACCAAAACAAACAATCAAGTAGAACTTACAACAATTGTTGAAGGCTTGAACATAGCACATGCAACTAGCCATAAGAACCTAATGGTGGAACAACAATATCTTCTTACCTCACCTTGCCTTTGCCTCGATAGTTATGAGTTGATGTTTGGTTTGCTCTTTGTTTGAGCTTGGTTTACTTGGTTTTTTTGGCTGCAGTGGGTGGGATCTACTTTTGTTTGCATTGTAGTCCATTCTTGATGGCTTATAATAGGAAGAGGCTTCTTCACAACCCTCTCCTCCATGGGGTCATTTTAGACAAGCATCTAAAATCTAACTTCAATTGCACTTGCTCAAGTTTGTTGGAGCTAGTGAAGTGCATGTTGGATGAAGAAGGTATCAATAACTTAAGGAAGCTACATAGTACAATGTCCATATAAGAAAAAATTGTGGCTAATCTAGAAACCATTTCTTGTGGTGAATTTTGTGCCTTAACTTTTAAACAATGGCATATTGTGAGGAACAACTAGCTTCAAGTTGTATAAACTTCTAATTGGAGATGCAAGAACTTGTTGAAAAGTACCTTATTACACACTAGAATGGCACCCTTGAAGTCACCAATGACTACAATCTCCCACAACTCGATGAAGGCATTCTCATCAACACAACCAAGAGGCAAGAGGTCGTCCATGGTGTCAACTTCCCTCAACTAGCTAATCAATGTCCTAGTAAGGACAACAATGTATGGGTTGTTACAGTGTTTAGAACTTGGGCTTCTCCTAGGTGTTATAGTAGTGTTGATAAATGGGGAGTTACGCCACTACCTTGATATTCTAAGGTTTTTTTCAACTATTAGCTTCTATGCCTCAATATAGGTTGTCTTTTGGTATTTTTTGTCAACAAACTTGTTATTCTTTGTTAGAACCTTTTTGTATGGTTAGTTTATTCTTAGTGGTCAATGCTTTGGTGATACAACTTGGTGGCTAATTTTGGTTGAGGGCTCTTTCCCTCTATTTGTCCTTCTCATTATATGTATCATCTTCTTTGAATTTAAAAGAAAAGACAAAAGGGGTTTTGTAGGTCCCAATAGATGGTCTCTTTGTTTCTATAACGAAGATGAGGGCAATCACTTGATTCTACATATCCATTTTGCCAAAGAGTTTGGGGGGCAATTTCTTTCAACTTTCAACTCCCCTTGAGCCTTTAGTTCTACTATTCTGGAGAGCATGGAAGCTTGGAATAAGCTTTCATTGTTAGGGATTATTTAGGATTTGTTAGATCTTGTCCCAAGAGTTATCTATTAGAGGATCTAATCAAAAAAATAAGTGTTCAATAACAAGAGAACTTGACTTTAGAATCCTTTTTTATTAGACAAAACCTATAATCAAAATTAAGGACAAGCAAGAAAAATGGGTTAAGCCAAGCCCCCCTTCGAGATGGGAAAAGTTGAACTTTGATGATGCCTCCAAAACAATCTAGAGATATCGAGGACAAAAGCTATTATTAGAAGTAATGAGGGAGAATACATTAGATTTGAATCTAAAGCTGCCAGCACTAACTTGAACAGTTTGGCAAAAATGGAAGTCTTGATCATGGGTTTAGAGTTGGGTATAGAGTTCACAATTGTACCTAAAAGTTAATGTGTCTTAATTGAAGGGGCTTCTCTAATCATGGTGGATGATATGAAAATGGGAAAGTTTGTTATTTGGAGAATGTAGAGGCTTCTGGCTCATGCTCTATATATAGTTTCTCAATTGGAAGAAGCTTGCTTTCTACATGTCCAAAGAAGAGGAGATAAAGCAGAAGATTGGCTCTCGCTGATCTTAGCTTTAATCCCATTTTTTGCATTTTTTTAGGTGACATCAAGGTGATCAATCTAATCCTAGACCATTCAACTCTCTGTCGACTTGTGGAGGATAAAAGCTAAGTTACCGAATCGGCAGGGTTTGAGTGCCGTTTCCGGGTACGGTACGTACCGGAATCGGATTCACTCAAAAACTCTATGGAATCGAATCGGGCACGGATTTTACCAGCTGCAAACATTTTTTATTTTTCTAGCCGAATCCTGCCGCTTTTTGGGTGCTAAAAAATCTAACCCGTTTTTATTTATTTTCTGCTTGTTTCTCTTCGTTTTTCCTTACCACGACTTCGAGCAGGGGAAAGGCACGCGATTCATGGAAACGACTGAAGGATAAACGCGTGGGTTTCAGAGGAAAACCGCAGACTGCAAGAGGTTGCACAGCAAGGGTTCCAGAAAAATAAATGGCGCCGATTTAGACTCTTAGTAGTTTGCGACATGAATTTTTTTAATTTTTGTCCTCCGTTTTCAGTAAAAATGAAACCCAAAAAGCTTATTTTTTATTTTTATAGTTTAGTTTTATCATTTAAGGTTCTACGATTTAGCTATTAAAATCTAATATTATTTTTTCATGATAATATTGTTTATATAATATAATATAATACATATAGTTTTAAATTTATAATTTATTTTTATTTTTTATAGTTAATGTTTTAAGTTTTAACTATTAAAATTTAATACTATTTTTTTAGGGTAATATTGTTTATAAATATTAAAATATAATAATATTATTATTATATTATACATACAATTTAAACTATTTAATTTATATTTAATTTCTTTCATACTTATTTAATCTTAATAAATATTTATTATTTAACATTAAACATTTTACATTTATAATTTTATTATATTTATAAATTATATTAAAATATAATAATAATATAATATTGTTATAATATTATTATATTATACATACAATTTAAACTATTTAATTTATATTTAATTTCTTTCATACTTATTTAATATTAATAAATATTTATTATTAAATTATATTAAACATTTTACATTTAGCATTTATGGTAGTTCTAAGTTTTATTTAGCATATGCATGATATATGGTATATATCTATGATTTTTTTTTAGGCTGCAAATATGTATATATCTATGATTTTTATATGTTTTTTTGTACGGACGTACCCAAACGTATCCACCCCCCCAAAAAAAAAATTGCCGTACCGGCGTATCGTACCCACGTACCCGTATCCGTACCCGTACCCGATTCGGTAACTTAGGATAAAAGGCAGTTTTAATTATTTTAAGAACTCGTTTTCCCCTCTCCTTGAGTGGTTGTGTTTACACAAATTTGACCATGGAATGTGATTGTCAACAAGAAGCCTTTTTCCCTTGAGATCAGCTTTGTGAACAAGCATTTTGACTTTTCCAGCACATATTGATATAATTATAAGAATGGGTGCATCCCCATTGTTTCTATTCATCTTCATCTTCATCTTCAAAAGCAAATCAAGGGGAGATGGAGACACCTTGTCATCCTAAGCTTTTCCTGTTGTATTTTCTGTTTCCATTTTGAGAACAATTGGAAGCTAGTTGATATCCTTCTTATCCGGCTCGATTGTTTCCAGTTAAAGAGAGAGATTCAGAATTTCTGTTTTAGAAGGGATTATAGATGGAAACCTTCTAAATATGTTTGGTGTCTTTGTTGGATCAACCTGCCATGGGTTCAGTACGGTCTTTTGCTATTATTTCCAAAACTGCCTTAGAAGTTTGGCACACTAGCTGTCTCTTGCTCTCTTCCATAAATAAGTCCTTGTGCTTCTCTCCTTTGCTCTAATTTTCACTCTTTGGAGAATCTATGCTACTTTTTTATGCTAAAACATGTCTGATACATAATGATGAATGATCCCACTTCACTCTCTGAAGATTTGCTTTCTGGTGCACCATCACACAACTGACTTTGTACTCCAAAATTAAAGTATAGCCACAATGCTGGTACTATGATATTTTAAGTAGATGTTGAGTATAATGAAATGTCCTCACTCTTGTCAAATTTTGCCTGAAATGTCCTCGCTTTTGTCAAATTTTGCCTTAGGCATCTCATAGTCGTGATATTTTAATATGAATAAAATATTTTATATTATAAAAAAAAAACCCTGGACTCTTGTTGAATACGAAGAGATCAACATGTAAATCAAATCTACTTCAAAGCGGAATCACAAGTTAAAGCCCCACAAGTAACATTAGAAATTGTTAAAATTAGGTAAAATACATGTGTTACTGGGTTTTCTCAGAACACAACCTGTACACTGACCAGTTCAAACCAAGTACACATCCTGGTCTACGTACAGGATGGGTTCTGCCCAGGCCTGGGGGTTTGCTCCAGATATGACTGAGACATACCCAGATAAAGCCCCACAAGTAACATTAGAAATTGTTAAAATTAGGCAAAATACATGTGTTACTGGAATTTCTCAGAACACAACCTGTACACTGACCAGTTCAAACCAAGTAGACATCCTGGTCTACGTACAGGATGGGTTCTGCCCAGGCCTGGGGGTTTGCCCCAGATATGACTGAGACATACCCAGAGTGAACCCACAGACCCAGGCAGAACCATGGGCAAACCGTCTAGGCAGGACCAAGAAGAAACCAACCCCTTAACATAAAAAAGTCACTTTATTTATGAAATAAGTAGAAAAAGAAAAGAAAAAAACGATCCTATCTAACCCTAAAAGTGCTAGTAGCTATTTTGATTTACCTTTAGAATTTGACAATTGACATTGGATTTCAATTATCAGCTGTGTTCTGTATTTAATTTTGTGTGAGTTGAGCAAATATATGGGTTTTGCCCAGGCCTGGGGGTTTGCCCTCGGTATGACTCAGACATACCCAGGGTGAACCCACGGGCACAGACAGAACTGTGGAAAAATCACCTAGGCAGAATCAAGGATAACTCACCCTCCACACATAAAAAAGTCACTTTCATTGTATAAAAGAACCAAACAGAAAAAAATACCCTATCTAACCCTAAGTGACTTGTAAGTCACTAACCACTTTTATTTATCTTTAGCATTTGGCAATTGATGTTGAATCATTAATTATCAGCTTCTCTATTTAATTTGTGTAAGTTAAGCATATAAATATATATAGCTAAAACCAAATATACCAAAACTAGGGTCCCAAAAAATCAGCCAACCACCAAAGCCAAACCAGCAACTTAGTAAAAAACATTGCATCCATCAGCAGGAATACAACCTTACTCAACGGACTAGGGGTGCAATCCCTTAGTGACTTTGAAGGAAGGTATACCCCTTAGTCCTATCATGTAAGCCAAAGGCTGTCACTTTAAAAATAGACAATTCCTGGGGACAAGACCAGCACAAATTCCAGGTGACTTCAACAAAACAGATACCCCTCAACTATCACATCTAAGCCAATGGTTGCCTACAAGAAAAGAAGCTTCAATCTTTATAGATGAATCATGAGGACAATTGCAGGCCCTGGGTAAGGAAAGCAGTTGACTTTAATGAAACAGATTGCACCCATGAAAAGAAACCTCAATCTTCAAGGATAGGCCTGGGTGATGAATTCAGGTGACTTTGACAGAAGAGATGCCCCTAGATGATAACATTTTAGTCAACAGTTGACCAAAAAAGAGTAAAATGGGCAAATCTCCCAAGAACACACTCCATTCTTTTTTATTTAGGGCAAACAAAAGATAATTAAAGAACACTCAATACTTTCTTATTTAGCTCACGCAAACATGATTAATAAAGCCAAACCCCAATTATTCCAATTTGGGGCACAAATAAGGCATAATATATATATTTTTAAAACCCTTTAATTGTTTCTTGGTTAATAAAAAAGAAGGCACTCAAATCTTTCTCATTCAGGGAAATAAGACAATTATTTTTAAAAATACCAGAAAAATATTTTTTATTTACGACAGACATAATTTTATTAAAAAAACCCTCTTATCTGACATACTTAGGGCCAATAAAAACGCAATCCAACAAAAATCCCTAATTCTAAATAGAACATACTCAACAACAAATCCCTAATTCTTTTTAATTTCAAACAAGTAAGAAGTTTTATTTCTTGAATACACAATTTACTAAGGCAATTTTTTCTTTTTAAAGACACCGTCGATATTTTCTTCTTTGCTATTTGTGGCAACTACGACATACCTCTGCAACCCTCGAATGGAGAGACCCAGCGGTGATGACGTTCGAAGTCAAATCCGACGACATACATAAATTCTGCATAATCGCATCGTCAATTGATGGAATTCGGCAAAACCCCTTCTCCGCCGTCGCCATTCCCAACCATATAAACTGCATAAATAACATCAACCGACAAACACATCCGGCCATACCGCGCGATAATCTGCCTACTTGATTTATTTAGTGCTCCTCGGCCTGAATTCCCGTCAAGATCTGACCACTATTTCTTTGATTTCCGTCGAGGCAAAAATGTTCGGCGGCAGATGAAGTGAGGGAAAGAAAGAAAGGGTATGATTGAAATCTGTTTATCTTTTTGATCGGTTCTTTTCCCTCGTTGTGAACAGATTTTTGCTCTTTGCCCTTTGCTCCTCTGCACCCTCCGCCGCTGCTCAGAGTACGGTAACTGACGGCGATATTAATGGCTTGCCTTTTTACACGTTTTATCTTCTTCTTTTATAGTTTATATTGTGTATTCCCCTTTTTATTATGATTATCCCGCTGTATGTGCTTCCAAGACGGGGGTACAAAATGAGATTCTAACTTTAAAAAAATTAACTTTTATATTAAGGGAGAGGAGTCGAAACGCGGGTGGGCAAATTTCGACGGTGCATATGGAATGCCACATGGACCAATAAAAAAAATTGCATTTACCTATTATAATTTATTTGTTAATTAACAATTAAAAATAAATAAAATAAAATAATTTTGATTTAATTTGTCACATGGGACGATGCCATTTGTCGATCTGAAAAAAAATGCACAAAAAGACCATGCGACCGAAACATGCTCACCTGGAATGTCAGTTGTTGTGTGGCACGGCATCCAAAGTGGACTACCTTGCCACGTCTACTTCTCTCACTTGACCACCCTAACACTCCATTGTGTCGCATTAATCACTCGCCGCCCCTTACTATACTTGTCTTTAGTCATGTTTAATACACATCGCTTCCTCTAAGCTCCATGCCACCTCGCGTATTTTTCGAACCAACCTGCATTCAATGCTCCCAATGCCTCGCACTTCTTGCCAACTTTAGAGCCTTTCATTCTAGCAACTTCTCGTTTATTCTTCACTTCGACGCTAGTATGTGCTCGCTTCAGTGCTTTGCAAGTTCCAAATAGCAGCCACAACCTGCGACGCTCAGACTCCGGTATGGAGATGGATATATGTCGGTTGATGAACATGACCTCCACCTCCACTTCTGCCATGCAAGATTTTCTGCGTTCTTCGCCGCAATGCAAGTAAGCAAGAATACCAGTAGGTGTTATTTAGTTATCAATGGCTTCTCGAAATCCTTTTGTTGATGTTTGCTTGTAAGTGAAGCCGCGTGAGGTCGGTTGCATGCTCGTGAGGAAGCTCCATTGGACCCGTGTTCATCTGTTTGACCCAGGTGAGTGTGCTCGCTAAGGCTTGCCAATATTCGGTTTCTGCTTGTTTTATTTGATGTTTGCATTGTTTCATTCATTTTTTTTCTGTTGCAGAATATGGATTTTTTGGTTTCAAGTTTCATGTTTCTGAACATTGTCGAATATGTGTTCATAAACACACAAAATCTATGGAAATTATTTTTTTGTTCAAGCATCGCTCTCTTGGGGTTTATTTTTTATTCATTAACATAGCAAATAATATTGTTGGTTATTTTGATGCCATAGAAAAATCTAAGGTTGTTTTCTTATTTCATTACAGTAACAAATAATATTGTTGGTTGTTTTGGTTGCATAGATAAAGTTGTGGTTGTTTATTTTTCATTACAGAAACAAATAATATTGTTGGTTGTTTCGTTGCCATACAAAAATCTAAAGTCTAGACCATCCAATATAAATATTGGGTGTTCTTTTTTTAATAGGTTCTACATTATCTGTTTCACAAGGGTTTATATTACAAATATTACAGTCATAGTTTAGCATTTTTGTTTCACTAGGGTTTATATTGCAAATATTACAGTCATAGTTTAGCATTTTTGTTTCATAGGTTCTACATTATTATTCACTTTGGTTATCGTATTCTCATAGGTTCTACATTATCATTCACTCTGGTTATTGTATTCTCATATGTTTTGCATTATCATTCACTTTGGTTATCGTATTCTCATAGATTTTGCATTATCATTCACTCTGCTTATCATATTCTCATAGGTTTTGCATTATCATTCACTCTGGATATCGTATTCTCATAGGTTTTGCATTATCATTCACTTAGGGTGTGTTCTCTGTTTCATTAACCAAAAAAAATTATGTGGGTTTCTCTATTTTTTAGGTTTTGCTTCATCTATTCAGTGACTTAAAAAATGTATGTTGTTTCGGTGCCATAGATAAAAGTTTGGGTGTTATCTTTTTCATGGGTTCTGGTCCATCAATTTAGTCATTAATAGATGTGAGATTTGTTAAACTCTTACTGTTTTCCATTTGTAAGCTTTATATTATTCTTCATTACAGTCATTACAGTCATGGGTTAATGTTAGGTTTCGATTAATGTTGTTCAGTAGCTTTTTTAGGTGTCATTGATAAAATTGGGGGTGTTAGGTTTTTCATAGGTGTTGCTTCATTCATTCAGTAATGTTATTTTTGTTTAGGTGTCATTGATTAATTTGGGGGTGTTATCTTTCGCAATGGTTATGATTCATCAATTCAGTCATGCAATTATTGTAGCTTTTTTTGGTGCCTTAGAGAAATATTTGGGGGTCTTCTATTTTTCATAGGTTCTGCTTGGTCAATTCAGTCATGCCTTTATTGTAGTTTTTTTAGGTACCGTAGATAATTTTGGGGGTATTATCTTGTTGGTAAGTTTGACTTCATCAATTCAGTCATCATCTATTCTACCAATTTTGGGTGTCATTTGCAATTTGCAAGTTTTGTTTCATCAATTTAGTCATCAACTGTGTAGCCTTTTTTTGGTGCCATTGATAAATATGGGGGTGTTAGGTTTTTCATATGTGCTACTTCATTAAATTTGTAATGCAAATTTTTGTATCTTTTTTAGGTGCCATTGATTAATTTGGGGGTGTTGTCTTTTGCATAGGTTATGATTCATCAATTAAGTCATGCAATTATTGTAGCTTCTTTTCATGCCTTAGAAATATATGGGGGTGTTCTATTTTTCTTAGGTTTTGCTTCATCAATTCAGTCATGCATATATTGTAGCTTTTTTAGGTACCGTAGATAATTTAGGGGGTCTTATCTTGTTTGTAAGTTTCACTTCATCAATTCAGACATCGTCTATTCCACCATTGATTAATTTCCCATAGTGGTACGCCAGTCTTCCACAAGTTAGGAAAAAAATCTTGCATAAAAAAGAACGATGATATCAAACACATATCAAATATTAAATGCACATTTAATCGTATATATTTGTCAACGAAACAAGCCAAGGTCGACAACCAAACAAGTGTAAGTGTTTTGAAAGTGTATCTTTTTTTAGTGCCATTGATTAATTTTGGGGTGTTCTCTATTGCATAGGTTTTGCTACATCAATTCACTAATGCAACTATTGTAGCTTTCTTAGGTGCCATTGATTACACATATACTACTTTCACGACATCTCACATAAAGTTCGAGCCAACCTACATTCAATGCTCCCAATGCCTCGCACACCTTGCCAACTTTAGAGCCTTCCATTCTAGCAACTTCTCATTTATTCTTCACAACGATGGCAATGTGTATGTGTATGTGTATGTGTGTGTGTATGTGTGTGTGTGTGTGTGTATGTGTGTGTGTGTATGTGTATGTGTGTGTGTGTGTGTGTATGTGTGTGTGTGTATGTGTATGTGTATGTGTATGTGTACGTGTATGTGTATGTGTATGTGATGTGTATATCTATGTCTATGTCTATGTAAATGTGTATGTGTATGTGTATGTGTATGTCTATGTCTATGTCTATGTCTATGTCTATGTCTATGTCTATGTATATGTAAATGTGTATGTCTATGTAAGGCCTTATGTATATGTATATGTATATGTGTATGTATATGTATATGTCTATGTCTATGTAAATGTGTATGTGTATGTATATGTATAGATGTGTGAAGAGGTCTTAAGTGGACTACCTTGCCACGTTTGCAACTCTCACTCCTCCACCCTTACACTCCACTGTGTCGCATTAATAACTTGCTACCCCTTGCTATATTTGTCTACAGTCATTTTTAATTCACTTATGTCTATGTATATGTATATGTGTATATGTGTATGTGTATGTCTATATATATGTATATGTTTATGTTTGTGTCTATGTCTATGTCTATGTCTATGTATATGTGTTACCTTGCCATGTTTGCAACTCTCACTCCACCACCCTTACACTCCAATGCGTTGTATTAATAACTCGTCACCCCTTGTTATACTTGTCTACAATCGTGTTTAATTCACTTATGTCTATGTATATGTATATGTGTATATGTCTATGTCTATGTCTATGTCTATGTCCATGTCTATGTCTATGTTTCATCAATTTAGTCCTGCAACAATTGTATCTTTTTTAGGGGTCATTGATTAATTTGGGGGTGTTCTCTTTTGTATATGATCTGCACCTAAACTCAGATTAGGAGACTATTGCACCAATCCAAGCATCAATTACACATTAATCACATCTACACAACAAAATAGAGGTGTCACGTCAACACAATTCAAACCCATGTGTCCCATCTTTGACCGAAATGCTAACCCATTACAACCATGTTTCCCACCATAGCATAACCAAACCAACAAGAAAATGCATCCACCTGTCTCATCAAACATGAGACCTACAACACATATCAACAAGAGTCTATCCCATATTGCCAAGTAGGGTGTGCACTTAGTCGCGCCGAACTCAAAAATCCCACTTGCATCCATTTTTACAAGCTATAAGGCCACCAAAAGTTATGGAAACAATTGCAAACATTACGCCAAACCAATCAACTCAAGAATCAATGGCCAAAATCAATCAGATTCAAATAATTCTCATTTCAAATAGCCATGAAAACCTTCAAGTATTCACATTTGGGGGTGTTTTCTTTTGCATAGGTTTTGATACATCAATTCACTCATGCAAATATTGTAGCTTTCTTAGGTGTCATTGATACATTTGGGGGTGTTATGTTTTTTATAGGTTATGCTTCATCAATTCAGTCCTCCAATAAATGTATCTTTGTTAGGTGCCATTGTTTAATTTTGGGGGGTTCTCTTTTGCATAGGTTATGTTTCATCAATTCAGTCCTGCAACAATTGTATCTTTTTTAGGTATACATATATTAATTTAGGGGTGTTCTCTTTTTAATAGGTTCTGCTACATCAATTCACTCATGCAACTATTGTAGCTTTCTTAGGTGCCATTGATCAATTTGAGGGTGTTCTCTTTTTAATAGGTTCTGCTACATCAATTCACTCATGCAATTATTGTAGCTTTCTTAGGTGTCATTGATTAATTTGGGGTGTTATCTTTTTAATAGGTTCTGCTACATCAATTCACTCGTATAACTATTATATCTTTCTTATGTGTCATTGATTAATTTGGGGGTGTTCTCTTTTTTATAGGTTCTGCTTCATCAATTCAGCCCTACAACAATTGTATCTTTTTTAGGTGACATTGATTAATTTGGGGGTGTTCTCTTTTGCATAGGTTCTACTACATCAATTCACTCATGCAACTATTATAGCTTTCTTAGGTGCCATTGATTAATTTGGGGGTGTTCTCTTTCTTATAGGTTATGCTTCATCAATTCAACCCTGTAACAATAGTATCTTTTTTAGGTATACATATATTAATTTGGGGGTGTTCTCTTTTTAATAGGTTTTGCTACATCAATTCACTCATGCAACTATTGTAGCTTTCTTAGGTGCCATTGATATTTTGGGGGGTGTTCTCTTTTTAATAGGTCTTGCTACATCAATTCACTCATGCAACTATTGTAGCTTTCTTAGGTGTCATTGATATTTTTGGGGGTGTTATCTTTTTTATAGGTTATGCTTCATCAATTTAGTCCTCTGACAAATGTATCTTTGTTAGGTGCCATTGATTAATTTGGGGCGTTCTCTTTTTTAGGTGCCATTGATTAATTTGCGGGGGTTATCTTTTGCATAGGTTATGCTACATCAATTCAATCCTCTAACTATTGTATCTTTTTTAGGTGCCATTGATTAATTTGGGGGTGCTCTCTTTTGCAAAGGTTCTGCCACATCAATTCACTCATGCAACTATTGTAGCTTTCTTAGGTTCCATTGATATTTTTGGGGATGTTCTTTTTTTTATAGATTATGCTTCATCAATTCAATCCTCCAACAAATGTATCTTTGTTAGGTGTCATTGATTAATTTGGGGGTGTTCTCTTTTTTAGGTGTCACTGATTAATTTGTGGGGGTTCTCTTTTGCATAGGTTATGCTTCATCAATTTTGTCCTACAACAATTGTATCTTTTTTAGGTATACATATATTAATTTGTGGGTGTTATCTTTTTATTTGGTTATGCTACATCAATTCACTCATACAACTATTGTAGCTTTCTTAGGTGCCATTGATACATTTGGGGGTGTTCTCTTTTTTATAGGTTATGCTTCATCAATTCAACCCTGCAACAATTGTATCATTTTTAGGTGTCATTGATTAATTCGGGGGTGTTCTCTTTTGTAGGTTATGCTTCATCAATTCAACCCTACAACTATTGTAACTTTCTTAGTTGCCATTGATCAATTTATATGTGTTCTCTTTTGCATCAATTTAGTCTTGCAACTATTGTGTGTTCATCAAACAGTGATAGACATTGAAATATGTCTATCTATTTGAGATATATGTGATCTACCATGGATGTTTAGATCCATGCACATCATGTATATCTCAGATAGACAAGACTTCTATTTTGGCATTCATCATTGCACAAACTTTCACACTGCAAATTGTTTTTAATATTTGTATGGATGGAAGTTAAAATTGTTTTGATGGTTCCAACATCAAGGTCTACAATCCAACCACCCCTAAAATTATCTATGGCACCATTGAATTGTATAAGTTTGCCACCCTTTCACTCCACTACCTCACGTTAATCTCTCACCACCCCTTGCTATTCTGATGTACAACCGTGTTTAATGCACATCCCTTTGAGTTTGCAATTCATCTATTTGAGTTTGCAACTATTTGAATCACTTTCACATTGTCTATATGTATATGTATTTGAATCACTTAGGGGACTTGGTTTTGTGAAGGACTTTAATGGATCCCTATGCAACACTTCACAAGTCAAATGGAATTGTGGACAAATGCAACATAGGTTGCCATTAGAAGAGCATTCATAAAATCAAGTCTCTCTAGTTCATTATTGAATGCAACAATAGCCATGACTCTACAGGGGAGAGGAGCTGAAACTTGCGCATCCAATTTTTGATGGTCCACATGAACAAAACAACAATATTTATATGACTAAATTGAAGAACAACAAAACATGGTTGTATAGCATATAAATACATATTTACGTGACTGAATTGATGAAGTAGAACCTATGAAAAAGAGAACACCCCCAAACTTATCTATGACACCGAAACAACCAACAATATTATGTATATGTATATGTATATGTGTATGTGTATGTGTATGTGTATATATACGTATACGTATATGTATATGTATATATATGTATATGTATATGTATATATATGTATATGTATATGTATGTGTATATGTATATAGAATTGTTTACATGCATTCTTTTGCTTACCAAGAATATTTATGTCTCTATTGCTTACCTGACTAAATTGATGAAGCAAAACCTATGAAAAAGAGAAAACCCCCAAATTTATCTATGGCA
>VDFB02281492.1:759241292-759330565 GCA_007258455.2 Sequoia sempervirens | reverse complement strand
AAATCTATGCAAATTACTCAATGGAGAATGTTGGCCTTGAATATTTTTCCAATTATATTCCAAAATATGGCAATACTACTATACATTCACCATTATAAGTCTCAAAAGACTCTTAGAACCTAGAACTGACTCATATTCTATTATCTAAACTTGTTTAGAAAGCTTCTCTGAGATCAATCTACTAGCAACCCCGTACAATTGGCCTTGAATTCCCTTTTATAAGAACAAGGGAGTAAAACAAGATTCGGGCCAAATTGTACACATGTCATGTATTCATTTGACAATCACCTTTACATTCAAAGGCAGTTATATTTGTTGGAATTATGCCTAAATCAATATAGGCTGAAGCCTCCATTGGAGCAAAGTCAGTATAACATCTATCATGTATGGCCGACTAGCAACTTTGATACATTCTGTTTTGAACAGGTCGTTGTGACCTTGCAGAAGTCTTGTCGAACGCTTATTCTTTGGAGCCTTCGTTGTGACATAGTGTATTCGCTATGACCTCTTATCACATGGAGTTCTTTGGCCGATAGGCCATTCAATCATAAATCGGGGAGACTCATGACGACCACGGGCTTCAGGATAACCTATGTCAGTTTGGTGAGAAGTCTCAGCGAATAGCCAATGTCTCACCGACAGTGTAACACTTGGGTTCATCGGAGTAACATGTTTGTTTCGTTATGATGTCTCGGCGAAGTGAAAATGTCTCGCCGACAGGAATACATATGATGTCTTCGCCGTAACATAAAGATTCTAGTGTGAGGTCTTAACGAACAGTGAAGGTCACGTCGACGGGGACACATTTTTCCCATGCATATCTGGTGTTCATGTGTGATTGTCAAATACTCTGTTTATGTTATCTGTTTCATAGTGCATCTTAATTGGATTGAAATTGTAAAATTTAAAAGTACATCTGCATTCTTTCCTGAGGTATTGACGTTAGGATAATTATTTCTGCATCTAATTTTCCTTACAAGTGGTATCATAGCCTGGCCAATTGTGTTATCCTTGTGGGTACGTTGGGTTTTTTGAGTCAATTCTGTTCAATGGGAATATTGTAGAGTTTGTTATTTCTAATTATAGGTTGAGATGGCTAGCACGTCTGGAAAGATTGAAATAGAGAAATTCAATGGTAGTAACTTTGAGTTGTGGAAACTCAAGATGGAGGATCTTTTAGTGGATCATGATCTTTGGATTGTTGTGGCTGGAGTGAAACCTACAGGCATGAAGCAAGAAGATTGGGACCTTGCGTATAGAATTCTGGCAATGATAAGGCTCGCTTAAGCGTGACTCGGCTCTTTTCCGAATGTGCATGAGGAGAAGACCGCTTCTTCTTTGTGGAAGAGACTGGGCGCCTATTTATCGTAAAGTCCTTGGTGAATAAACTGCTCTCGAGGAAGAATCTATATCATGGAGAATGTAGGAAGGAGGGTCTGTGTCTAATCATTTGAATGCATTAAATATGCTAATTGCTCAATTGACATATGTTGGGGTGAAGAATGAAGAAGAGGATCGATGTATGCTTCTATTGTGTTCTTTTCCAGACTCATGGGATCATCTGGTGATGGCGATTGGGAGTACAACATCCAGTTTCAAGATGGAAGATGTTGCATCTTTGCTGTTAGAAGAGATGAGAAGGAAATCTTCTGAGATGGTGAAGGAAGCTCTCTGTGGTTGTCGAGGAAGACCGGAAGAGAAAAGGCAAGAAGAAGGACAAGAAGTCCAAATTGAAATCAGAGGGGAGATCAAAGTCTCCCGGCAAGAAGTCCAAGGTGAAGTGTTGGAACTGTGGGCAACCTGGTCATGTCTGAAAGGATTGTAAAGAGGAGAAAAAGAAGAAGAAGGGCTCTTCCGATAATGGTTCTTCTCATAGTGATGGTGATGCCTTTACTGCGTACCTCTTTGGCTACTCTCAGCATCGATGATGTCCGGGTTGATTGATTCTGGAGCATCTTTCCATGACATCTCATAGAGATTGGTTCATGAAGCATGTATTAATAATGATGGTGGAAAGGTGTACTTAGCTTAGTGATTCAACTTTGGAGATAGTCGGGCAAGGGAAGAGTCAATACACTCGATGGAAGAATAAAGGAATCACAATGTAATGCATATGCCAGGTCTGGCTCAAAACTTACTTTATGTAAGTATGTTGAATGATATTGGAGTATAAGTTACGTTCTCTAGAAATGGCTGCAAGATGACTAGAGGCTCTATGGTGCTGGCTAGAGGTGCTTGAATTGGTACTTGTACAAGTTGGATGCACATGTTGTTCAATGTAACAGTTGTCTCCGAAAGTCACCGAAAAGCTGCTCATGGATAAAGAGTGAAATATCCCTAATTATAAACTCTATGAAGTAAAACTTCCTGCAGAGAAGACTATGCTCTGACATCATAGGTTAGGCCACATAGGAGAAAAAGGTTTAAAAACCTTGAAGAATAAAAAACTTGGTTGAGGGGCTTGAAGATTGTAATCTCGAATTTGAATTATGTGAGCATTGTATATATGGAAAGCAGCACCGTGTTTCATTTTATTCCAGATTATATTCATTCGGATGTGTTTGGTCCAGTGATGTTCCTTCTTTGTCTAAATCAAGATACTATGTGTCGCTCATCGATGATTATTCAAGAAGAGCATTTGTTTATTTTTGAAAAGTAAATCGAAGTGTTCAGTCAATTTAAGGAATTTAAGAACCTTGTAGAAAATCAGACTGGAAGAAAAATAAAATGCTTAAGGACTGATAATGGCGGTGAATTTTGTTCTGATGAATTTGAAAAATACTGTAAAGACCATGGAATTAAAAGACACAAGACTACACCTTATACTCCACGGCATAATGGAGTTGCAGAAAGGTTCAATAGGACAGTGATGGAAAGAGCATGAAGTATGCTTAGTAGTGTTGGCTTGGAGGAGAAATTTTGGGCTGAGGTTGTATCTATTGCATGTTATCTAATTAATCATTCTCCAAATTCTGCTCTTATTGAGAAAACACTTTTGGAAGCGTGGTCTGGTAAGAAGCCCTCTCTTAGACATGTTTGTGTTTTTGGCTGTGAGGCATATGCTCATGTGTCGGATGTCAAAAGATCTAAACTGGAGAACAAGGCTGTCAAATGTATTTTTATTGGTTATAGTGTTGTCATAAAACGATACAAGCTTTAGAATCCTGATACAGAGAAGGTTGTATACAGCAGAAGTGTAATCTTTCATGAGCTGAAACCTTCCACTTTGGATCTGCAGTCAGAGAGAAAGTCAGAAAACAATAAGGATGTAGCATTAATTCCTCCTACACCAGAGAAAGAGGAATTCAAAATTCAAAATGTACCTGAAACTGAGAAGAGCTCAAGCAGTTCTAAAAGTTCTGAAGAAGAAGAACCTTAGCCTTAGTAAGTGAGGAGGTCAACCCGTGAAAGAAAACAACCAGATAGGTATGGGTTCTCTTTGATTAATTCTACTTGTGCCTATGCTTTAATTTCTAGCACTGATGAGCCTAGGACTGTGAAAGAGGCATTTAGAATGTCTGATTTAGACTCTTGGTTGGAAGCCATGAATGAAGAGATGGCATCATTAGAAAAGAATGAAACCTGGAGTCTGGTGCCCTTGCCTAAAGGCAGAAAGGTTGTTGGCTGCAAATGGGTATTTAAGAAGAAGATTGGTCTAGATAGCAATGTAGAAAAGTATAAGGAAAGACTAGTTGCAAAGAGTTATTCCCAGGTAGAGGGAATTGATTATGGGGAAATATTTTCTCCTGTAGCTAAGTTGACGTCCATTAGATTTCTTTTGTCACTTGCAGCAGCATATGACTTAGAGGTCGAACAGATGGATGTGAAGACAACATTTCTTCATGGTGATCTTGAAGAAGAAATCTATATGTCCCAGCCTGAGCACTTTGTTGAGAAAGGTAAAGAAAAACTGGTATGAAAATTAAAGAAGTCTTTGTATGGGTTAAAGCAGTCACCTAGAATGTGGTACCAGAAATTTGATACTTTTGTATTGTCTTTGGGATTTGTAAGATCAAAATCTGATCACTGCGTATATTATAAAGTTGAAAGTAATTGAGTACTTGTTATTGCTCTCTATGTTGATGATATGTTGTTCATAGGCAATAGTAAGCTAATGATTTATGATCTTAAGTCTCAATTGTCTGCTAAGTTTGAAATGAAGGATCTTGGTGTAGCAAGGTATATTCTGGGGATGGAGATAACCAGGGACATAAAGAATAGAAAACTATGGCTTAGTTAGAGTAAGTATATCAGGACTGTTCTTGAGAGATTTTGTATGAATGATTACAAACAGCTAGTGGTTCCAGTCATGCAGGGAACAAAGCTATCTGTTGAGGACTGTCCAAAATCTCCTACTGAGATGGAGGACATGACTAGTGTACCCTCTGCTAGTGCGGTTGGTAGTCTCATGTATGCAATGGTCTGTACAAGGCCAGACATTGCCCAAGCAGTGGGAGTTCTTAGTTAGTTTATGGCTAATCCTGGAAGAACACATTGGGATGCTATAAAGAGAGTTTTCAAATATTTGAAGGGCACTTCAGATTTTGCTTTGTGTTACTATGGGAATTTGGTTGAATCACAGAGGACTCTTAGCATTCGTGGAAGTGTAGATTCTGATTGGACAGAGGACATTGACAGCAGGAGGTCCACCAGTGGATACATTTTCATGATGAATGGTGGTGCAATGAGTTGGATGAGCAAGCGGCAGGCTGTAGTCGCTTTGTCCACTACGGAAGCTAAATACATGGCAACTACTCATGCTTGTAAAGAAGCAGTTTGGTTGAAACGTTTGTGTTCTAACATTAGTTTTGATGCAAGGGAAATAACTATTTTCTGTGACAGTCAGAGTGCAATTTGTCTGGCAAAGAATCCAACTTTCCATGCCAGGACGAAACATATTGATGTATAGTACCACTTTGTATGAGATATGGTGGAGGATGGAAAGGTCAGTTTGGAAAAGGTTGATACTCTGGAGACTGTTGCAGATTCATTGACGAAGCCAGTGAGCATAGACAAGTTCAGGTGGTGTGCCAGTTCAATAGGCCTTAGTGCCCATGATTTTCAGTAAGTTATGTTGTGCTCTAGAGGTTCCTGTATGATCTTCGTCAAGTGGGAGATTGTTGGAATTATGCTTAAATCATTACAGGCTGAAACCTCCATTGGAGCAAAGTCGGTATGACATCTATCATGTCTGGCCGACTAGTAGCTTTGATACATTATGTTTTGAATAGGTCGTTGTGACCTTGCAGAAGTCTTGTCGAACGCTTATTCTTTGAGGCCTTCGCTGTGACATAGTGTATTCGCTATGACCTCTTATCACGTGGAGTTCTTTGGCCGACAAGCCATTCAATCGTAAATCGGGGAGACTCATGACGACCATGGGCTTCGGGATAACCTATGTCAGTTCGATGAGAAGTCTCAGTGAATAGCCAGTGTCTCACCGATAGTGTAACACTTGGGTTCATTGGAGTAACATGTTTGTTTCGTTATGATGTCTTGGCGAAGTGAAAATGTCTCGCCGACAAGAATACATATGATGTCTTCGCCGTAACATAAAGATTCTGGTGTGAGGTCTTAGCGAACAGTGAAGGTCACGCCGACAGGGACACATCCAAATGTTCATCAGAGTAACTCAAAGCGATCAGGGAAAGGTCTTGGCGAGAGTGTTAAGTCTTTCTAACCGTTTGGTGTTTGGTGTAACACAAAGGATCTCGGGGAGATCTCTTAGCGACTGATGGATGTCTTACTGATAGCCAATGGCTATCAGGGTAACCCAAATGGTTCGGGAAGAAGTCCCGGTGAACTATGTAAGTCTCGCCAATGATGAGGGTTCTTCGGCATAGGTCTTGGCGAATGGTGGTCATCGGTGTAACAAATATGTGTTCGATAAGAACTCTCGGCAAAGATGTTAAGTCTTGTCGACTATTCTTTGGAGCTCGGTATAATATGTGACTTTTGTATAACCTTTGGTGACTCGCTATGATCTCCTGGCGAAAGTGATAGGTCTAGGCGACTGCTTGGTGTTTCGGCATAACACTGAAAGCTCGATAGAACATCTTGGCGAAAATGATTACTCTTGGCGAAGTCAATATGAAGGTTATGTGGCATAAGTGAGACACTGTTAGTGTCTCACTAAGATGCCAACATAGTGCGAATTATGTTGACCGATTGACCATCCTATGTGGAGTCTCATGGACCAATAAGAGAAGCCGAATCTGAACAGTTGGAAGTTTGTTCATTGTGACGGTTCTGTGAGGAAGCTCAACGGACATGGAACAACAGGGATATACTCTGTGATTGCAAATTGTGATCTGTTGGTTGGATCGACGGATTGTTGGGTGGTTGTATGATCAGTAAATGTAATCTAATCTGTAATGACTGTAACTTGAAGGTTCCTGTACAAGATTGTTCATGGTGAATGCTATTGTAAACAGACACCAGAAAGATAAGTCTGTCATTTGTATGTAATCTCCATTACTGTAATACAAAGTGATTTCTCTTGGTGTGGTGGGTTTTTCTCCCATAAGGGTTTTCCCACATATATCTGGTGTTCATGTGTGTTTGTCAAATACTCTGTTTCTATTATATGTTTCATAGTGCATCTTAATTGGATTGAAATTGTAAAATTTAAAAGTACATCTGCATTCTTTCCTGAGGTATTGACGTTAGGAGAATTGTTTTCGCATCTAATTTTCCTTACAGTATTTTCCAAACATTTGAGGGAGAAGTTCACATAAGACAAAAACCATTTCTCATTTGTTGATGAAGATTCTCCTACCTTCCAAAAGGCTCTTTAGTCAGCGCAAAATATTCTTTCCATGAGCAATGCACTTGTTCCACGTGCCTCAAAACTTGAAGATGAAAAAGCATATAATAGAGAAAGCAAAAAATATCAAGGCAACCTCCACGTCTACATTCCATGTCATAACATTTGAATTTGAGTACAATATCTAAACTTTGATATATCTAAGGCCTAATCTATACTAGTTCCAAGCCATCTATTGTACTTCTCTTGCTGAAACCTCTTTTGTTGTAGACACAAAATCAAAATTCCAATCACCAACCCTGACTGCAGCAACTTATATGTCCAAGCTATCAACATACTTGGATTTCCATAGAGAATTCTTCCTTAGAAGGCCAATTAAATCCCATAATTTTATCCGCCTTTGTCCTATATGGGCTATATTTAACCACCACCCAATTTGCCTCTTTGTCAAATTATTCTAATAAGATCCCTATATGGGTGAGCCTGTCCATACTATTTTTTAACATGTCCACATCTACCCCATCGTAGATCAACTTGTCCTGAGTGGCTATCACCTTATTGGCTTGGCCCTTCCATTCCTATAAATATTTAACTTCACCATTCTTGTTTACAATATCAGGAAGTAGACTGAAGCTCCACCCATCAAACCTCTTTACCAATTCTCTAATCTTCATTTCAAGAGGCTCAATCAACCCTTGAGAATCTATTATTTCATTTACAAACTTGAGGGTTGGAACAAAGTTAGAAGGATTATTTGCATCATGTGTTGACCCAATAGCCATATGCCTCAATATTTGTGCCCTAGGAATCCATCTATCCATTAATGGGATAGCAACCTCCTTATCTCTGTCAAAATTTCTTATTGCTTGAAACATTAAAGAATAGTTGGCATGAATGTTGATCAATCTCTTGCCAATTCCTTTATTTAGGTGCTCAAGCACCATTGTCATAATCTTCATGTTACTTAATTGGACAAGCTCATCAAATCTATCTTCATAATTCTTAAGCTTTTCTATTAGCTCCTCCTTGGTAGTCTCTTCTGTTTGAGGTACATATGATGTATCACAAGTTGAATGTGCACTTGGCACATCCTCAAAATCAAGAGGCATAACCTCAACTTGGACTAGAGGTGGTAAAAAATGAGAGAAGGGGGAGGCAAAATTGTGGCCTGTGATGTGTTAATTTGACGATGCCAAGAACATGAGATGCACTGCAACAAGATTTGGATGCATTGGAAATACTTTTGCAATCAACTATAATCTTTAAAGCAAGCTTTTATGGTAAAAAAAGCCTTCAATTCAACAGAAAACCATCAAATCTGCCATTACTACTTGCTCACACGAACCAGAATGGCTCAATGATGTCCTTTTAGGAACATTGAATTCCTATCGTTGATTTGATCATGATCTGGACTAGTGTGTGGCTCAGATGGAGTTAGATATTTGAAATTTTTTCCTTTTGTTGACTCAACATCCACCCTGCTTTATTTTTTCCAAGTGTGCATATTTCTCATCAACTTTGTGGCCCCACCGCCCTTTACAATCCACCAAAGGATCCACGTGTCAGCAACCCGCTATCCCTCTAGAAACTGCAGGGTTCAGATCTACGGTTGCGGGCTAGCGGGCAACGACCCAGATCAACACAACAACCTTCAACATGTGGTCTCTTTAATCTCTAGGCCAGCGATTAGCCAGTTAACTTTATTCATTAATAGACAATCGAGATTAAAACATCCCGATGAGCAATTCTATATGTGTGCATATATCCCTTTAGTAGCACACCCTTTAACCTTCCATAGTTGCTGAGAAATATTTCATCAAATATTTCCACGCCCTCAATAGTCCTACAGAGGGTGGCGATGATGCCACATGGTGCTCGCCCACTATCCCTCCATGAGTTGAGATCTGATAGTGGGTCCCCCGTGGGCTAGCAGGGAATGGTTATGATTCATTTGTCAGAATCCATCCTAGTCGTTGATTTTATAACCTTTCATTGTCGATACCTTTGACGTGGTAGGACTCACCATAAGGGTGGACAGGTGTCACCTGCCCGCTATCTCGTTGGTTGATCTAACCGATTATTTTATTCTCATGGGCTAGCGGGGAACCAATAAGAAATGCTTGGTGGGACCCGACGACCACTGCTTGAACATTTTTAAAAGTATGTGCATTTATAAGATGACTTAAAAGGGGGTCATTCACTAGGTTTATAATATAAAATACTTTAGGCATATTATAAACCTGGACTTAGGAATCATACAAATATTTGAGACATTTTCTAACCCATATAATATAAGATACGATTTAAAATGACTCAAAGGGTAATGACCGGGAACACTAGGTATTAGGGGTCAGTAAGTGAATGAGATTTGATGGCTCAAGTTATGACTTGGGGAACCGGGAATGGGTAGTCACGAGTCAAGTGAAAAATAGAACACATGTAAGGGTTTGTACACTTAGGATTTTGCAAATGGTTTTAGGGAACAAAGAGTAGAGGATAAAACAAAAACCCTAAGCCACTCCCAAGACCAGAAGATATAGCCAAATATGCAATAATTGTTAGTGGAACTCAAAAATTTGAGGGGTTCCACCACTAATACTTATGGAATAGGTTCAATCAGTTTTGATGGAAAGCATAATACTGACAATGTTTAATATGTTAAGGGCTTAAGACATAATCTCTTGAGTGTCAGACAAATGTGTAGCAAAGGGTATAATCTTGTGTTTAAGGATGAAGCATGTAAGATCCGGAAAGGATCTGAAACTGTGATTGTTGTAGATAAGAGAACAAATGGAAACATATATCATCTTAAGGGTGTTGATGGTCATTTCTTTATGTCACAAATTAATGATAGTTGGTTAGGACATCAGAGGATGTGTCACATGAATTTTAATAATTTGGCAAGAATTAGTTTCGTTCATGTTGTGAGAGATTTACCTAGAATCACAAAACCTATCAATGTTGTTTGTGAGAGTTGTCAATTTGGAAAACAAACAAGGAGTAGCTTTAAGGGAAAGGAACAATCTGCTACCAGACTGCTAGAATTAGTGCATATAGATCTTTGTGGTCCTACAAGAGTGAGAAGTATACAAGATGACAGGTACTTTATGCTTTTGATTGATGATTACTCTAGAATAACATGGGTTACTTTTCTTAGAGAGAAATCTAGCGCATTGCATAAATTCAAGGCATTTAAAGCTATGGAGAATGAAATAGATTTGAAAATAAAATTCTTGAGGTCTGACAGAGGTGGTGAATTCACCTCCAATGAGTTTAACATGTTTTGTGAAGTTCATGGAATAAAGAGGCATTTGTCTGCCCCTAGAACTCCTCAGTAGAATGGAGTTGTTGAGAGGGAAAACAAAACTATTCAAGAAGTTGTAAGGACTATGATGAAAGAGGAAAATTTGCTGCAATTCTACTCAATAGAAGTTATTCATACTATTGTTTACATACTTGATAGAGTTCAAGGGTTCAAGCTAAATCTATTCACACAAAGACTCCTTATGAGCTATGGTATGGAAGGATTCCTACTATGAAGTACTTTAGAGTGTTTGGAAGCAAATGTTACTGTTGATACCAAAATTTGACGAGGTAACAGAGTCTTATGGGAAACTCAGTTTAAGGGGGACCTTTTGCGCTAAACTAAGTAACCTCTGAATTTTTAGAGAAGTCAGCTTCTTCTATAATGGGGTTTGGAAAGGGAAAAGGAAGCAGATATAATAAAGTAAAGTCTAACCTAAGGCGATGCACCAAGATTTGATGATAGGCACGATAAATCATAGATTTAAGGGCCTGAATGGTGTTGTTGTATTCCAAAACATCAGACTTAAAATTAAGCATAGACAATTCATTTATTGACATAAAATAATATTGCATACATTCTCACTGCCAAGAAGAGTCATTAGACATGATCTAGGTAAGCAAACTTGCATCCAACATATATAGAAGTTCTTCAAATGAAGTGTCAAGACAATATAAAGCACAGTTCACAGTTTAATCAAAAGCATGAAAAAATAGAAAGGCCGAACAATTGGCACAGTCTAAGAGTTTTGCAATTAAATAAAACAGTAATAGAGGCCTGACGTCTTTTTGCTAAAACCAGCGTGTTTTTCTCCAATTCCGGACCCCTTTCTCATCAATAGAGAAAGTATATATAATAGGAAAACCTCCCATCACTTCAGAGAACAGTAACAGAAAATATCTCGCAATCCTCTGCAATGATGTCTGAATCAGAATATTCCCCAGGCCATTACAATAGGCTCGAGTCAAAACACAACATCCAGTCATCCCGGGCACAGGTGCATCCTCTGCGATGATGGCGGTGGTCCTGGTTAGACAAGTGTCATCCACTGGAATGAATGATTATGACAAGCAGCAACCAATAGCATTATTTGGTTCATCTGGTTCATCGCCAGCAAAATAGATCCGTCGCCAAGGCACGTGGCAGCCTTTCACTACCCGCATGAACCTTTCTCCCATCGCTACCGAGGACTTGCAAAAATGCAACCCATGTCGAATGAGCCGAGAACCTTATCAGAGCGGAGGGAACGCTCCATCATCCGGGCGTCAAAGACGCGTGGCAGCATTTTGCTGCCCGCAATTACTATTTCATTCTCGTGTCGAAAGATTTGCAAACGGTTGACACGTAGCAAGAGTCCATTCCAACCTCGAAACCGTGGGGCCCACCAGCACTTTTTAGGAACATCGGCTTCGTGGCAGCATCTCGCAGCCTGACGAGGCATCAAGGAAATAAGAAACAAAAGCATCCCGTAGCTGCGACATGCGGAAGTACAGCGGAGTTTCCCAGGATCCGAAATGAATGCTGATACCCGAAGCTGCAAAGAGTAGATGCGCAAAGCGACAGATCAAAACTTTGATAAAAAGTCGAGCAAATTTGGTGATGCATAGGCCGACGCACACACAATACAAAAAGATAAACCCGAAGGGAGCTGCTCAAATATTTATTTAACAGTTTTTGGCGACTAACAGGGGCGTTTCGACTAAGGAACGAAGAACCCAAAATTTCTCTGGTTTCGCAGACCAGAGCCTTATCCATAGGGCTAATGGAGTCAAAGATTAGAAAGAGCCACCTGCAAAGGATACCATTCATCCTCGGATGGCTTCACTATGTTGTGCAAATTCTCTTGTGCTCCCGTAGATCAATAGTTTCCTTGTGAGGCAGCACATCGGGTAAACCGGCCCCTGCTTGTATATGAAATAGTAGCTGCGAGAGTGGATCAATGACTGCCTCAATGTCGGTTGTCGTGGGAGGATGGCTGAACTTCTTGAAAGCTTTCGGGTTGTTTTCCTTCTTTTCAATAATTTCTGCAATCTGCGCAGTCGTGGCAATAGAGCCATCCTCAACGAACGGGGACGGCAGTCCCATCCTGCCTAACTTGGAGAAACATTTCCATATGCTATCTAGTATCTTACTCAGAATAGCCGCGGCTACCTTAGTGTGCTGGAAGGCGGAGTGGCAATGGATAAATTTGTTTGTCGTTTGAGCAACAGCATCTCGATCTTCAATACCCGCTCCGGTAAGGTTCTCATCAGAGACGGAGTATAGCTTGTTGAGCAGGTCTTTTGCCTCATGAACCTTCTCCAAGATGAATCATGGGAACTGCTCGATCATATCATGGGCCTCCTCACTGAGCCTTCATGCCTTGTCGATAAATCGGAGGGTAGGCTACAGTGTTAGGCAAAAGGTTTTGATTTTCTCCCAGTGAGAAATGTATAATTGCCTAACTAGCGGAATAATATCAAGTTGTGTAGGGGAAGGCAGGAGAGAGGTTTTAAGCGAAGTAATCTCTGCGTGTCTTGAAATAATGGCTTCAGCCAATTCTGCCTTTTTCCTTTTCTCGGACGCCAGCTACTCCACATAGTTTCTCATTTCTTTATTCCAATTATGCTCAGCTCGGAAGTGATTTGCTGAGTGCTCATCTAAAGAAGCCTTTGTTTCTCGGAGTTCTTCCTCTATTTGAGCCTTTAGGCCTTTAAATTCAGCCTCTTTCTCTTGTATTCTTTGCTCATATTGAGTCTGTCGGCATTCCAACTCTTCCCTTTTTTGTGCCATCCCTTGAGTATGCTCAAGGCAGAGGCGCTCCAGCTCTTCATCTTTCATTTGTAGATTTTGCTCTGCCTCCTAGTTCTTGCTTTGTAGCTCTTTTATTGTGCCAGAGTCAGCAACCAGAGTCTTCCAATTTCACCTTGAAGCTTGTTCCTCTCATCCTCGATTGTCAGCGCCCTTTCAGTCATGCGGGCAATATCTGCCTCTAAGGATTTCTCCTTCCTTTCCAGAAAACTAACCATTTCCCTGGCTGCCTTGAGCTTCTCATCTTTCTTCTTTAGTTGGCGACCAATTTTGAGGAAGTCAGAAGTGACTACCCATTGCATTTCTTCCATGATTTCAACTTTATCCTGCGGTTGGGCTACCTTCATGTCGAGTCCGACCACATATATCTCATAGTCTTCTGGTTGCATCTCTCCCTGAGGCTTGCTTACCCTCGGGTACATGGTTGTGAACTTCAATTCTAGTCAAGCTTCATCGTAAAGAGCCTGTACTCTTGGCTTGGTAGAAACACTGTCATCCTTTGCCTTGTGTTTCGTCATTCTATTTGCACGTGCCTCATTTCCGCAATCTATCTGGGCTATGAATTTAGCTGGCAATGAGACTAGTCCACCTACGAAAGGAGCACCAAAAGACAAGGCATAGGGATAGGTCACCTTCATAGGTGCGGGCATTTGTTTATTTTGGAGAGTGACAATTTATGGAGAGAAGTGAGACACATTCCATAGTTTTGTTTGAAAACCAACAGCAGGGCTAGTCATTTGTAATGATTGGATTGGGGAATCAGCCGTAAGGCTCATTGGCTGGGAAGGGGGAGTTGTTAATGGGGTGTTAGCTTGTTACACTGGAAGAGGCTCTGTAATCATAGCGGAAAAAGAATGGGCACTCACAAGGGGAATGCCTTCTGAAAGTGAGGTGAGGAAGGTCTCAGCAGCAGCGGCAAACGTAAACATATGCGGAGGAGTAATTATGAGCGGGTGGGCCTGCGAAAACTGGGCGAATCCAACTGAATAAGTCAGACTAAAAGCAGAAGGTAGAGGGCTAGGACCTATGGCAGGGGTCGTCAGTGAGGTAGGGGCAGACACCAAGGAATGAGATACAAGAGAAGGAGCGAATTGTACCTATTGACTAGTTGTTGGCGTCTCTAGAAACGTCAGAGACTCCTCCGCAACCTCCGGCTCCTGACTAGCAGCGAGTACTCCCCCTCCGGCGAGTTCTTGCGAACCCTCTCCGGTAATACACTACCGTTTCGCAGGTGGAATCTCACTAGCTTTGGCAGTAATCTCCATCTACTGAAGTGATAGCCTGGTTGGTTTAGCAGCCCAAGTGAGTGTATGCGAGCCCCTTGATATATTAAAATGTACGTTCGTGGCCACATAGGCGGGGTGTCTAAAGACTTTCTCCTTTTGCGCAGAGGAAGCCGATGTCGTCGCTTCCTCTCCCTTGGATTCCTCCCTCTCTTCGCCCCTATTAATACTAGAGCTCGGGCTAGGATGGCCCTCCTTCCACCACCTTTCAAATTCCTGGTCATCCCTTAGTTGATTGTAAGGAGCATCCAATTGTGTAATTTTTTGGTGATAATTACAGAAAGCCTTTATTTTCTCCTCACTCCATTCCTCATCCTTCTTTAACCTGTTGTACATGTCGCACTCCATGGGGACATTATCCTGGGCTACAACCACAGGAAAGTAGAACTTGTGACATGGGCCTCTAGTGTCCAGCGTAGGGATTTGTGCCAATTCAACAAAATCCTCATCTTTGTCCGCTCGCAGGTTACGCCGCTTCTCCCAGTATGGTCGGGAAACATGGGTAACCCTCATATGTGGCTTCAGCAAGTCGTCAAAAGGGTTGTATTCCCACTTATCATTTACCAGTACCAACCCTAGATATGCCAGCTTGTCCTCTAACAACTGGTCTGATTTCTTCTTTAGTAGAGTTATCGACTTGAAATTCTTCGGACAAGAGAAGAATCCCTTTTCTTGACCTTTCCGCTGCTACAGAAAGTAAAATCAATGATACACACTTGTCGAAACATTTCCAGCGCGAGCACTCTATCTATAATGGAGGCTGGGAGCAGGAAAGGTTTGCCAGTAAAACCTCGCATTCGAAGGATCATAAAATCTTTTCCCAAGAACCAATCACAAGCAAGGGTGAAGCTCTGCATAAATTTGGCCTGCTCCCTATCGAGCCGGATAATATCATCTTCTCCTATCAAATCATTCAAGACCGGGGCTATGAAATAGTCCGCAAATGCATAATAATTGTATGATGCAGAAAGAAAAAGCGTCCATGTGGACACCGACTTCCTTTTATTTTGCTCATAAAAAATTGATAGCAGAAAATACCGGGCGAAGAAATCCGGGTTTTGATGCAGAAACATGTGGACCAAGAAGGAAAGAAACCTAAATTTTTTCTCTGCCTGATAATTCTCAATTTGTCGTATCATTTCTTCAACCATAAACTCAGCAAAATCATACCAGAAGAGTTCATGCTGCTTGCGAATTGTATTGTTGGTCCCAATTGAAAGGTCTCTATCTTCTCATCGAAGTCTCGGCCGCACACAAAGGCTAGCATGGACATGGCGTCCTAGAGATCATCGCGAAACACACCGCGCGACAATGAAATTCTTGGTGCTTTAGTAGCTGGGATGCCTTTCTTACCAGTCTCCAACAAGAACTTTGAGCTCGTTTTCATCTTCCTCCATATTTTCTCTCTTTGCTCGGGCAAAAATGCTCGATATTCTCTTTTCTCTTCCTTAGGTCTGGGATGCATAACATGTGTCAGATGGCCTGTGGAGTGATGTGCACCTTTAAGTTGCGGCCTTCAATGTAGTGGGTATCAAGATTATAACGCTAGATAGCAGCATCAACCACCTCTGGGCAATAGTGCACCAGTGGGACCATGTATTGAGGGAGACCACTATACCAAACTCTATTCATCATAGATTGGTCTGTCTTTGGTGCCAATAACTTTGCACAAGCTGCCTCTCTGAGGGACTTAGGGTTTTTCACGAGCCTTGGGTTGTAGATATTGTCCCATTTTTCTTCAACATTTTTCTAGTTTCTGCAATTCTTGGGTCTATTCAACTCTTCTGTGTAGGCTCTCCTTGGCCTGTTGGGTATACCAGGTATAGCGTACGCCACATCCTCATAGACATATACCTCTACTGAAGAACATATAGCCATAAATAGCTCCTAGCTAATTTCTTCTTGCATTGGCTGAGATGAAGATTCTGACATTTTTCTTTTTCTGAAGATTTATGCAAGTTCCTAGTTAGCTGCGACTATGCTCGGCTCTAGATACACAGAAAGAAAACAACTCTGCACTTTTATTCTTGGCATTTGTGAAAATACTTTAAAATATTAAGCCTTTTCATGCAATAATAGCAACATTCCTCAAGGTGGTAGGTGAAAGCATTCCTTTTGCATTTAATTTGGCATGTACCATTAATTTTGTAAATCGTACAAAATGAACTACTTGCCATTTTAAGGCGATCGGAGTTCATCATTGCGTTTGGTGATGGTGTGATACGTTGTGATCTCCTTGGAACTTGAGCCAGCAATTTACTTGCTAACCCTGTTTTAGCATGCACTGGCAATTAATATCATGGTCGGAATGATTACGCCAAGCAAATGATCACAGCCTGAAAAGATATGAATATCGCCTTGGGCTCTGAGATGTGCTTGAGAGATGACACAATAGCCTATGGCCATACGTCTCATTACCAACGAGTGCCACCTTTTTAAAGCTAATTAATTAGCTCCATTTAATCAAGCACGCATTAAGTCGTGCTATTACAGATATAACTGGCCCGAAAATGTGAGCAAACATAGACACACCTTTCAAGATAGCAACTAGTATAATATCACATTTTTTCAAAGCGGATTAGTATGTTTTTTGTCATTTTTCTATAAATAAGCCAGTAAGTAGTGAAAAAAATATACTTAGCATTTGAGAAGTGATAGGTCAGTAGCAGAGTCTTAAGCAAGCCTTCTTATAGGTTAGGTGGTAGATAAATCTCGGCATTAGCTCAGAAGCCTAGGGATAGTGTCAGAGCAATGGATACTCCAGTTCCCCTGACCTCATATAAGTCGCAGATGGCATTCCTAGGGGAGATTTCAACTAGGAGACTAAAAAGGATGACCAATAATAAGCATTATCTGGTCTTGGTAGCCATAAAGTGGGTTTTAGGCAAAGACTGTGTAGAGTATGAGGAAAAGTATCAGGTGAACACCGACATATGCTCCCATTTTGTAGCATCCATGTTGGATATTAGCGTTCCCCAGCCACTTATCTTGAAGCTGGTTAAGGAAATATTCCCTAAAAAATACTTGAATGGTCTCGGTGAGGTCGTTGCTCATGCTGCCTATGAGGTAGGTATGTTGTCAGCCAGCGACCTGCATTGCTTTATTGAGGAAGAAGTCGTTGTCATTTGGCTGTCGTTCCTCAGCAGATTCTGCCTACAGACCCGCGACCAACACCAGTAGAGGGTTACTCAGGCCCTACACTTCCTGTTTCGCAGCTACAATGTGATACCTTTCTACGATGTAGATTGGTATACTGACTTCAGGAATCTGGCATTTCCCCCGCCAATGGTGGTTGTGCCAACTAATGCTGCCAGTGCTGCCGAAGAACCCGTGGACAAGGAAGAAGTGGACGCTATAGTTAATGCGTCAATTGCCACCAGCCATGCCTTTGGATTAAAAAAAAAAAAAACCTTGCCTGCTCAACAAATGTCTCCTTGCCTACTGCTCAAAATACCTACCCATAGTTGTATATAAGCTTGGAAAAAAGGCTATCGTATATATAATAGCTCAATATGCTTGTAAATTTTGAAATATGGCTTCCCAGCCACTTTTGTAATGAAAATAACATATATGAATAGATATCTATCATTTAAAAAAAATCCATGCTCTCTCCTTCATTCTGTATTTAAGTTTTTCTGAGCTTGCAACTTTTATTTGCTATTTCTCCGCACATGGGTGTGTTCTATGTAAAGCAAATCTGGTGTTCCATCTGCCAATAATAATGGGTTAATTCTGTAGAAATACAAACTAATTCAGAAAAAGACCGGCCAAAGAAACAGAAATAAAATAAAAGTGTTATTTACATATGTACAAAATAGAGCTTAATGCCTAATTGAACAACTTAAGATGAATTCCATTGATCAAGATTCCTAACGGTTCATGTTCCATATTCTCTAGCTCAAAAGCATTGTGTTCTTTGCACCGAATGATTTTAAAAGAACCCTCCCATAGGCTATCAAATTTACCATGCTAACCTAGCTTTGCAGCCCTGCTATCATACTTTAGCACTAAGTCTCTGCATTGTAGACCTTGGTCAGAAGCCTTCTTGTCAACCCATCGTTTGACCACCCGTTGATGGCTTGTCATTGCTATTAGAGAATTCTTCCCTTTTTCTTGTACTTCCAATAGTTTGGCGAGCCGAACCTCCATGGCTCCATTTTGTTCTATCTCAAGAGATTTCAACAATTGTATTGTCAGAATCTCCATGGAGATAGGTAACAGCGCCTCTTTCCCATATACCAACTCATAAAGCGAAGTCTTAAGGACTTGCTTAGGAGTTAGGCGGTTTGCCCAGAGCATTGTTCGAAGATTTTTATGCCATTCCCTCTGGTGTTCTGAGCCAATCCTTTTAAGGAGTCAAACTAAGCTTTTGTTTGTTGACTCTGCTAGACCATTTCCCTGTAGATAATAGTTTGATGATGTTTTAAGGAATATTCCATTCTTTAATGCAAAGTGACATACCTTTGCACCTAGGAATGCTTTGGCATTATCCAAAATGATAGTTTTTAGAGGGTCGAACCTTGTCACTAGTTCCTCGAGGAAATCTACAATCTCTGTTTTTGTTGCGCCTTTAAGGGGAACAGCCTTCATCCACCTTGTGAAGTAGGCCGTAGCGGTCAGAATCCACTTGTGTCTGGCACTAGAAACCGGGTTGATCATTCCGATGAAGTCCAGGCCCCATTGCGCAAACAGTTCGTCTACCACTATAGGTCTGAGGGGCATTGCGGAATTCTTCCTTCGGTCGGTGAAGAAATGGCATTTTTATAAGCCCTCACCAAAGAGTGAGAGTCATTGAAAAGTGTGGGCCAATAATAGCCAGCACGCATGATTTTAATTGTCGTGGTTTTGGCGGAGAAATGTCTGCCTACAGCACTATTGTGGAACGCGTCGAGGATCCTCTTCGCCTACTCTAAAGTAACGCATCGCATGAGAACACCATTGAAATTCCTTTTAAAAAGGACTCCTTCTATTTGCATATATCCACAATTCTACAACCGATAATACCTCCTTTTTTGGGACGAGAGGCCTAGCGGATACTTTTCGGTTTGCATGAACCTCATTCTATCAGTCAGCCAACCACCTTCCGATTCTGATTCATTTATCAAGATGAGCTCTGGCTACTCCTCTACAACATGTAACCCTTCGTTCTGTGCCATGTACTCACAAAGTCCTCTTCCTTTAATAGTCTTAGTAGGTTTGACTTCAATGTCATATTCAAGGATCTTGGTGATCTAATTAGCCTTTTTTCTGTGATCTCCCCCTCCATGATGTATTCACGCACACTGGAATGTGTGACATATACCAGCACTTTGTTGTAGGAAATTAGATGGTGGAACTTTTTAAGTCCCTTTACTATTGTAAAGGCCTGTCTTTCGACAAAATTATAATTTGCCTCATATTCTTTTAGGGTCCGGGAATAGAACGCCACTGGATGTTCCACCTTTCTTCGTTATCCTTTTGGGTTAGAATAGTAGCAATACTGGACTTGCTACTGAAAGCATACATTATAAAATCTTTGGATTGATCTAGATTAACTAGCACTGGGGTTGTAGAAATAGCTTCCTTGACCCTTTCAAAAGCTTCCCGAGCTTCGGTTGTCCACTTGAATGTTTGATCTTTCTTCAACATTAGGGTGATCAGCCTAATCATTCCCTCGAAATCCGAAATAAACTTGCTGAAAAAATTTACTTTGCCCAGGAAATACTAGATATCTTTCTTATTTACCGGAAGGGGAAGTTTTTTGATAGCATTTACTCGTTTGGGGTCAATTGAAACACCTTCTCTAGACACAACATGCCCCAACAGCTTACCCTGCGGCACTCTGAATACACATTTCTTTGGATTTAGGGAAACTCCGAACTCTTGGCACTTTTGAAAAACTAATTCCAAATGGTCAAAATGATCATCCTTAGATTTAGAGAACACAGTAAGGTCATCCAAATAAATTAGAATAAACTTATTGATTAGTTCGCTGAATGCGACGTCCATCGCCCGCTGGAATGTTGCCCCTGCATTGGATAAACCAAAAGGCATTTTAGCATATGCAAATGTTCCCCACTTTGTGGTGAACGTAGTCTTGTGTTGATTCTCTTCTTTAACATGGATCTGATTGTACCCGAAAAAACCATCCAACAGAGAAAATATTTCCAATCCTGCCATAATTTGTAGGATTGACTCCATAGAAGGCAACGGATAGTGGTCTTTTAGAGATGCTCTGTTTAGGTCTCGGAAGTCCACACACAAGTGGATATCCCCATTCTTCTTTCGGACTGAGACCAGATTCGATACCCAAGTACTATGTTTAATTGGGAAGACAATGCGTGACTCAATGAGCTTGGTTAGCTCTTGTGCCATTAGGGCCTCAATTTTAGGGTTCACTGGCCTCTGTTTCTATCAGACTGGTTTTGCACCTTCTATTAGCTCAATAGTGTGCTGAATGATGCCAGGATCGTAACCTTCCAGATCATCGTAGGACCAGGCCACTACTCCATATTTTTCATAGAAACTGATGAGCCTTTCCTTATCATGGTGTGGGACATCTTTTCCGATTCAGAGATTCCTACTATCGGAGACCCGAAGGTCCTCATAATCACTTTTGTCTGCCACGAACTTTCGCTTATCATTTCAGGCATCATCACAATCGAAAAAGTTTTGAAAAGTAACCAATCCTTTCGGGAGTTTATTAGATTTGAGCTGCATAATTTGTCCTTCATAAGCCTCGGCGATCTTTGGTTAAAACTGATCGACGAACTCCCCTGAGTGTTGGATAAATGAGGCGATATGTTCATTGCTTTCAAAGACTTGCCAACTCTGATCATTGTCGGGGATGGCTGGTCGGACTAGTACTCGTACTGAATGTTGGTTATGAAGTAGGTTAGAAACAAGATCAAATTGAGCACCAATCATAGCCATGCGATCTACATCACTATTTTGTCTATGGGGAACGGTCTGGATGTTTAAAGCTTCAAAACCATCAATCAGGTCCCAGACTCAGTGCCGATAGGATCTCATGCGGACATTCTTTGCTGCAGAAATTCCCCGAACCTGGTTAACTACCAATTTGGAATCTCTAAACATAATTAATTGCTTAATGCCCATTTGTCCCGCAAGGCTTAAGCCTTGGACTAACCCTTCATATTCAACCTCATTTTTTAAACAGGAGAAATGAAAGTGGAAAGGCCTCAACCATTTTTTATTTTGTAGCTTGGATATTAGACATACCCCTGCTCCAGCACCTACTTTGCTTCTTGCTCCGTCAAAGTATAGTGTCCATAGCTCATTTGCTCGGTTATCTTCAGATTCTTTGGCGACCCTCAGTAGCACCTGATCTTCATCATAAATTACATACATGCCCAATCCTGTAGCATGATAATTGCTGAAAGGATCATTGTTTATGTGTTCACTCAAAAGAGCATCTTCTTTATCATTCCGATCTCCGCTCACCTTCTCCTCCTCTAGAAAATCAACGCAATACATTTATTGCTTGGTGATAGAGGTATGCGCTGCTTCAAAATTGATCAAGGCCTCATCCGCCACATGTTCGGAATGCAGAGCCTCCGATTCTATCTTCATTTTAGCACTGTGTTTGGTCCTAAGTATTAGATGTCACCAATCTAAGGATAGGTATCCACCCACCTTTGAAGTAAATTCTTGGGATAGACAGAGACCAAACATAGGAGGAACATCTATAATCACTGTGTCCTGTGGGACTGTGATACTAGGGCAGGCAAATAGAGTTAAAGGAAGCGCTTTGATGACACCTACGGTCTCAACTTTATTTCCATCAAGCTGCATCACCCCTCTTTTCATAGGTTCATAGCTGAGTCCCAAAGCTTCGGTTATCTGTTTAGGCATAACCATTGTACTAGCATCAGAATCAATCATAGCGTTGTGCAATAGCTTCTTTCCTACAATGAGATTCAAGAAGAAGGGCTTAGGTTTCAACCTACTTCTGTCCTCGGCAAGGGATTCCTTTGTATTGTTTGTAATAACCTTTGCTGGCGGTATGTGACAAACAACTTTTGCACTAGAAAACGGCTTTGTTGATGCCAGGTTGATCTCTTCTTGAAGTGCTTTCTATAATAGCGTTTTTTGTTCCGGGATAGCTAGAATGTCCCACAAAGACATATTAGCGGATGATTTCTTCAATTGCTCGACCACATTAAAAGGTGGAAAACTCAGAGATTTCTGCTCCTTGGTTCTTTCTATAATAATTTCCTTCCGTGGTTGAGAAGGTGAAGGGATGGTTGAAGCACTAGGAATTTGATCAGACATGCCTCTAAGTTGCGGGATGTCCAAATATGAAACAACTAGCTCACCGGTGAATCTCCTCTTTGAGCGTGTGTTATAGTCAGACTGCACCTGCGATGTTTTGGATATGAATGCATCATTAGCAAACACCGTTTCTTCTTCTTCCATCCAAGAGAAAAGTGCATGATCAGGAGCAATATATGATTCTTGTTCTAAAGACATTCCTTGCATCTGCGCAGTAAGAACCACACTTTCCATTTGTTGTGAGGCATATACATAAACTCCATTTTCTGTTGTTGTGTCTTGGCTGCGTTGCTCCGCCACCTTCTGTTGTAGGTTGTCACGCGGACAATTCTGGGGCATATGCGCATCGTTGCAGGGGAAACACCACAAATTGATGTCATCAATGAGGTTGTTCTTCCCTGCGGTTAATTCTCTACTCGAGCTTAGCGACGCGCTTGTCAGTGGAGAAGGCACCGACACCATTTGGTTTGCAGTCGGCGTTGGTGGATTAGTGCGAGGCGCACCCTAATATTGATTTTGTTGATAAGTAGACCACCCGCCTTGATATTTTTGATATGTGGGCCGTGGAGGCGTTGCTTGGTTTCGCTTAAGAATGGTTATATCATTCGCCATGATTCGCAACATCTATTTAAGGTCGCTTATTTCATCCTTGGAAGATCCTGATGTAGAAGCCACATTTTCAGGGGCGGCCGCATATGTATACATTGACTGGGCAGTTGCGGGCGCACTAGTTGACGCGACCTCTTGCGCAAAGATCGATATTTCAAGAAATATCAGTATAATAGGTCGAGGAGGCAATTTTCTGTAATCTATCAAATGATTCTAAGCTTTGATAGCGGTACCATAAGCATCTGGTAGAGTAGCTCCTCCCAAAGACTTGATCATCACGGAAATGTAGGAATTGATGGACTTTAGATAAAATATAAAGGCCAACTTGAGAGTCGGGCGGATGGTAATAGGGATCCTCTGCCAATTTGCGTGAAATCGGGCATTGAAGTCCGTCAGAGCCTCCTGGGGGGCTCGTTTTATGACAGATAACTGATAATACAATGAAGAACGATCATCGTCATTTGAGAACCTTTCATAGAATGGATCTCTGAGCTCATTCCAGGTGCGAATTGAATTAGGAGTTAGTGTTCGGTACCAATCCAGAGCCTTGCCTTTGAAAGATGCGGCGAAGAGCCTCAGGGCGACATTCTGCGTTGTAATACCGTGTACCAGACATACGTCTGCCACATCCTGCAAATGTTCTACTAGCATTTTTGAGCTGTCTCTGGCAAATTTGGGGATAGCTTTCATGGCCGAAACCGAGATAGCGCCCCAGACAGCGGGCGCTACCGGGGCTACCAGGGGACTTCCGGCATCCCATGCTACGTAGTTTCTGTTGGCGGCCGGCAACATGGTGAAAGGAAAGGGTGGCGGGAATGGAACGGTTACCAGTTGATTAGCGACCTAGACTATCCCTAGCGGAGGTACTAGTAAACTAGGGTTACCTGTATTTGGGATCTAGTTACAAGCTGATGGCTCATACACCCTTCTACAATGCAATTTCATTAAGATTAGTCCCATCGGGCGTGCCAGAAAAAGAACAAACTGTTGATGCCAAAATTTGACGAGGTAACAGAGTCTTATGGGAAACTTAGTTTAAGGGGGACCTTTTGCGCTAAACTAAGTAACCTCCAGATTTTTAGAGAAGCCGACTTCTTCTATAATGGGGTTTGGAAAGGGAAAAGGAAGTGGATATAATAAAGTAAAGTCTAACCTAAGGCGATGCGCCAAGATTTGATGATGGGCACGATAAATCATAGATTTAAGGGCCTGAATGGTGTTGTATTCCAAAACATCAGAGACTTAAAATTATAGCATAGACAATTCATTTATTGACATAAAATAATATTGCATATATTCTCACTGCCAAGAAGAGTCATTAGACATGATCTAGGTAAGCAAATTTGCATCCAACATATATAAAAGTTCTTCAAATGAAGTGTCAAGACAATATAAAGCACAATTCATAGTTTAATCAAAAGCATGAAAAAATAGAAAGGTTGAACAATTGGCACAGTCTGAGAGTTTTGTAATTAAATAAAACAGTAATAGAGGCCTGGCGTCTTTTTGCTAAAACCAGCGTATTTTTCTCTAATTCTAGACCCCTTTTCTCATCAATAAAGAAAGTATATATAGCAAGAAAACCTCCCACCGCTTTAGAGAATAGTAATAGAAAAGATCTCGCAATCCTCTGCAATGATGCCTAAATCAGAATATTCTCCAGGCCATTACAACAAGCTCGAGTCGGAACACAACATCCAGTCATCCCGGGCACAGGTGCATCCTCTACGATGATGGCGGTGGTCCTGGTTAGACAAGTATCATCCACTAGAGTGAATGATTATGACAAGCAGCAACCAATAGCATTATTTGGTTCAACCGGTTCATCGCCAGCAAAACAGATCCATCGCCAAGGCATGTGGCAGCCTTTCGCTACCCACATGAACCTTTCTCCCATCGCTGTCGAGGACTTGCGAAAATGCAACCCATGTCGAATGGGCCGAGAACCTTATCACAGCAGAGGGAACGCTCCATCATCCGAGCATAAAAGACATGTGGCAGCATTTCGTTGCCCGCAATTGCTATTTCATTCTCGCATCGAAAGATTTGCAAACGGTTGACATGTAGCAAGAGTCCACTCTAAGCTTGAAATCGTGGGGCCCGCCAGCACTTTTTAGGAATGCCGGCTTCGTGGCAGCATCTTGTAGCCCGACGAGGCATCAAGGAAACAAGAAACAAAAGCATCCCGTAGCTGCGACATGTGGAAGCACAGCGGAGTTTCCCAGGATCCAAAAGGAACGCCGATACCCGAAGTTGTGAAGAGTAGATGCGCAAAGCGGCAAATCAAAACTTTGATAAAAAGTTAAGCAAACTCGGTGATGCATAGGCTGGCGCACACACAATACAAAAAGATAAACCCGAAGGGAGCTACTCAAATATTTATTTAACAGTTACATCAAAAGAGAAGAAAAATATTTAAGAAAGTTTGATGCAAGGTTTGATGGAGGTATCTTCCTTGGATATTCTATTAGAAGCAAAGCTTATACATGTTACAACAAAAGGTTGAGAAAGATAGTTGAAAGTGAAAATGTCAAAGTTGATGAAAACGTGTAGAATTCTATTGCAGTAGATGGATATGTGTCAGATGAACCTGATTGCAGAGAAGTAGAAGAAATAGTTGATGAACAAGAAGTGTAGAATGAAGAGGAAGAAGCTCCACAGAAGACCCCTAAAACCCCTAAGTATGTGCAAAAGAATCATTTTGAAGATCAGATTATTAAAGATAAAAGGAAAGGTGTATCGACAAGAAGCAAAGTTGCTGAAATTGAGGTAAATTTCTATTTACTTTCTAAAGTTGAACCTAAATCAATGAGTGAAGCATGTAAGGATGAGCATTGGATGAAGGAAATGGAAGAATAACTTGCATAGATAAAGAAAAATCAGACTTGGGAATTGGTCCTTAGACTGGAAAACAAAAACATAATTGGAACTAAATGGGTATTCAGGAACAAGTTGGATGAGAATGGAGAAGTAGTAAGAAACAAGGAAAAACTTGTGTGTACTAGGTTACTCACAAGTAGAAGGTATAGATTTTGAGGAGACTTTTGCTCCTATGGCTAGAATGGAAGCTATAAGAATGTTTTTGGCATTTACAACACATAAAGATTTTAAGGTCTATCAGATGGATGCAAAGTTTGCTTTTCTGAATGGAGAATTGGAAGAAGAGGTTTACATGGAACAACTAGAAGGTTTTCAATTATCAGATCAACCAGATATCGTATGTAAGTTGAAGAAGGCACTATATGGTTTGAAGCAAGCTCCCAGAGCTTGGTATGCAAGATTGGATAGGTACTTGATACAACAAGGATTCGGTAAGGGCTCTATAGATAGTAATTTTTACTTTAAAATTAAGGAAGAAAAAATACTAATAGTAGTTGTATATGTGGATGATATTATCTTTGGTGGAAATGAGGCTATTTGTAAGAATTTTTTGAAGAAATCCAAAAAGAATTTGAGATGTCAATGTTTGGGGAGATGAATTTCTTTCTTGGGCAACATATCAATCAAACTGATAAAGGGATTTTCATTTCACAGTCTAAGTATGTCAAAGAGATGTTGAAGAAGTTTGGAATGGATGACTCCAAACCAGTATGTACTCCTATGGTGATTGGTTGTAAATTGAGCAAATATGATGATTCACCTAAGGTTGATCAGAGCAAGTATAGATCTATGATTAGTGGATTGCTATATTTGACTGCTACTAGACCGGATATCATGCATGCAGATTGTCTTGTTGTTAGATTTCAAGAAGATCCTAAAGAAACACATGTTGCAGTAGTGAAGAGAATATTCAGATATTTAAGAGGCACGTCGAATTATGGTTTGTGGTATCCTAAAGATATTGATTTCACATTAAATGCTTATACAGATGCAGATTGGGTTAGTTGTGTTGATGACCAAAAAAGTACAAGTGGTGGTGCATTCTTTCTTGGATGTAGATTGGTGTCATGACTGAGTAAGAAATAGGATTCAGTTTCTTTATCCACTCCAAAGACTGAGTATATTGCAACATCATGTTGTACACATGTATTATGGATGAGGCAAACATTGAAGGATATCAGAGTTATATTTGACGAACCTATATCTACCTTCTATGATAATACAAGTGCAATAAACATTTCAAAGAATTCAATGATGCATTCAAAGACAAAGCATATATCTATCAAGTATCTCTTTTTGAGAGAGAAGGTTATGGAGAATGAAGTGAATCTTGAGTATGTTCCTACAAAGGATCATATTGCTAATATATTTACTAAGGCTCTTCCTAAGGATACTTTTGAGTATCTTCGGGAGAAGTTGGGGATTATTACCCCTCCTTTCTTGAACTAGATACATATGGAGATGCATCAGTCCAATGGATCTATCTCTTTTTTGGACTGATGTTGGTGGCTACCTCTCAGGGGGAGTAGGTAGTGTCATGTGTTGTCATTGTGTTGCTGATTGAGTTGGATGTACTCCTAAGGGGGAGTATTCAGAGAAGGAAATTTTGGTTCAATGTCAAAGAGGGAGAACATTACAAAATTTTATCCTTTTCCATTGATGTCAAAGGGGGAGAGAGAATCATTTGAAAATAACTTATCCACTCAAGGAGAGAGAATCATGTGAAAAAGAGAGGTTTCAAGAATGTTGTGTTCAGAGTTGTGTGGTCTTTGGTGACTTTTCACATCTTGTGTTTCCATCAATGAAAAGGGGGATATTGTTGCAAGAATGATGGTGTTGTCATTGATGTCAACTAGAAGTTTGTTGACTAGTGTTTTCATTGATGTCAACTATGGGATGAAGATGTTGAGGATATTGAGAAAATTGTGAAAAAGAAGAAAATAGGTTGTGCATGTGTAGTTGAGACCTTAAGGAAGTGTTGTGATTACATGGAGCTATTATTTTGTTGTAGAGTCTGAAGATGAGTTGGAATAAAGTGATGAGCTAAGATGATGTTTATGGTACTTGGTTTTCAAGTGCTTTTGATAAAATTTAATAAATAGAGTAAACTGTGTTGTGCAAATGTTCATAATGTGCTCTGATATTGTGCTTTGTGTTCTTTCAGTGTTGATGTTATTCTTGTGCAGATCTTACAAGTTATTTAAGGCTAATAGAGGTTGCTATATTCAAAATTTGGGTTTATGGATCATTGTATAATGCGAGATATTTTCACCAGTGTGTGAATTAGTTGTTCAATGATGTTTTATGTGGTCTGGGAGAAATGTATTTACTCCACGTTTCTCTAATATTTGGATTCAAGTTGTGCAAATTGGGGAAGATGATTATAATGCTTTTATCTTTCCGTATTCAAGTTTTTACTTGATTTGATGTAGTACAGTGGGAGTTTCATTTATCAGTATACAATTAAGGGTTATCAGTTGTCCTGAGTTAAAGTATTTGTTGATGTGAGCTTGAATGAAGTGTTTGATGAATCTTATGTAGTTTTTGGATTATTATGGATTGATTTCAAGTGAATTATGTTGTCTGAAACTTTCAACTTGATCTAAGGAAGCGTGTACTTAATGTCTATGGTGTTTTGCACGAGTGTTGGCCGACCTTGTGTTTAACACTACATGTGAGGCTTGTGGAAGTGTGTTGAAGTGTGTTGGGATCTATTTGGGTCCTAATTAAGGATTTTTGTAGGTCGCCTTTCGTTCATATCCACTGTGGGAATGTTTTGGTGCCAACCTATTTTGAATTTGAATGTATAATGGCTAATGGCCAACATTGGAGAAATATTTTGAGATAGAGTTTGATATAAATATGTATTGTGTTGATGCAAGAGGGTGTGGAAAGAGTAAGAAGAAAGATAGATGTGAGATTGTTGCAAGTGATGCACATGATGTGAAATTGAGCAGAGCAGTGCAAACTTCATGTTAGGGTTCTTGAAGGCAGTGAGCTGAAGGCATTCAAAATCTTTCATGTGAGACTACAAAAGTGTGCAAGCAATTGTGGTGGACTCCTTGTTGCATTGAGAAGTTTTTTCTTCGTGTAACTTTCTTCTTCTATCTTCTTGTTTTCTTTTTGTGGCAGTGAGCCCTAACTATGAGCCTCTTTAGATAATGTGTCCTGCTATGGTAGTGAGCCCCTTCGTACCAGTTTTTCTATTACTTATATTATGAGCTAATCCTCACCGTGGTTTTTCCCTCATTAGGTTTTCCATGTAAATCTGGTGTTCTCATATGAATGGTGTTGTGATTTCAGTTTTCTTATCTACATTACATGTTTGATCATTCTAACAGAATAAGGGCTTAATGAATGCTTGTGGATTTGATTACTGTTGAGGGTTTTTGAAGGTTTAATTTGCTACAACTAATTCACCCCCCTCTCAGTTGTCTTGTTCATTTCAACACTTATACATGCATGATCTCATCTTTCATTTTTGTAGGTCAAATGTAAGACATCAAGAAAGGTAAGTTTAGTTAGGTGTTAAGGTCCCACATGCCTATATTTAAAAGTGACACCTACTCACTAGTGTGGATTGCATTTCTTAAGGGGGGAATACATAATTTCCTATAAATGGATAAGAATACATAGCAATATTGAATATGACCCAATGACCTAGCACATGACCCCTGTGGTGTGAATAAAGCATCCTTTCAACTAATTATAACTTGATAGAAGTACAAAGTTGAGCTATAGAATCTCTTGACCTTTAATTTTTTGTTTATTGATCATTTACTAAGCGTTTGTATTTTTTCACTTTTTAAAAAGTTTTGATTGATACTTGACATGATTTATCCCTTTTAAATTATATCAACCCTTTGTTGAATGTGTAACCTACTTCAATAATTTTATTACTATCAAAACTAGTGATCTTGCTTGTCATTTTTGCCAAGATGAATCTTTTGCACATGTCATTATTTCACTAATTTGGCTCTAAAAATTTAGTCATCTTTCTAATTAAGAATCATCCTTTATTTATAGTCTAAAAAATATCTTAGAAGGTCTTTCAAGGTGACTTCTTTTGGAGAAACAATTACTTTTATTTTCTATAATTGATGAACAATAGTAGGTACACTCTTCACATTGAGGATTCATACTAAATTTCTAAATTTCTACCAAGCTTCCTATAGTGTCTTTCACTATCCAACAAAGCTATATAGCCTCAAATCTCTCTTGATCAACCATATTTGTTAGTACCACAACCCATAATAACTTCCAAGCTCTTTACTCTTTAACACCAACTTTATTTTACTTTGTTCCCAATCTTTGTGTTTGGTATTTTTGACCTTTCTTTCATTAGAAAGGGGGATCCATAGAAAAGAGCAGAGAATATACTAGATAATTGGGTCTTTGAGGACCACCATGCCATCAACATTACATTCATACATTTAGGGTCTTGATTTATCTAGGTGAGGGATTTGCTTTATAGTTGTTTTAAATTAATTTAATTTTTATAAATAAGAGAATCTTTGCTAGAGTAGCTATCTTATTACTCTAAATTTACAACATTCATTAGTAATTTTTAGATTTATATTAATTTAAATTTATTATATCAGAATAATTTATTTCTTTCTAATTTTTATATTAAAAATAATAGTACTTTACTCTTAAGGACCCACAAAATGAAGTACACAAGACTAACATGAAATTGATTTTTCCTTGAACAAGACAATAAACAACCAACAAAGCTAATGAACAAGCACTAAACAAGAATACAATATTTGTTTATTAGCATTGTTATAAAAAACAACAAGCACTTATGTTTTAATTCAATTAATAAAAAGTGACATTTTGATTGAAGGGTGATAAAATGAATGACTTAAGTTGTTTAATCATTGGTTGCTTTCATATATCTACCATAATTTTTATTTAAATTGTGATTGACATAAAAAAGATAAAAATTATATTTTGCTAGTTGTAATACTTGGAATTCACATGTAAGGATAAAATAGTTTTCTTCATGCATGTAAGTTATTATAAAATACAAAACATACAAAAAAATAGATTCAACTAATATTTTATTAAATAGATTCAATTAATTTGCATATAAAAAATATTAAAAAATTATTTTAATCTTGTTATTTGGTTTAATATTATTTGTTTCAACATTTAGTATAATTTTTTTAATGAGAGGATTTGAGGGATAGCCCAACGACTTGGAGCTTAGTTCTTTGTTTCAACATTTGGTTAGTTAAATTCATTTAGAATCAACATTATATTAATCTTAAATTACTAATTTACGTTAGATTTTTGAAAAACACAAGACACAAGATCAAACAACAAATGAGAACACCTTCCACGTGCAAGAGTGGCAAACAAAGATTTGTTATTTCCTCAACAAGAAAGAAGTTACAAAATGAAAGCTTCAAGAGTCTTCAAGTGATAATACAATGAAGGAGAATTCTTATAAGAGAAAACCCTAAATGAGAAAGGGATTAGATCATGACAAGTGTCATCATCAAATGTGATGAGATCAAATGATCTAATAATATCTCAACTCATAAAAGAAAAAAGCACTACTAAGTTTTAACTTAAATGAATGTAATTAAATTAGCCTAATAATGAATTAAAGATTAATTAATTATTTGTTGATGCACAATTACTCTAACAACCCCCCTTGAGTGAAAATTTAGAAAGTAGTTAAAAACCCTAAAAAATGAATGCATAAAAAACAAAGAATACCTTATGGGTCTTGGAAAATAAGGCCTAATGAGGTACCCATGTACAAACAATATAATCTCTCACAACTGGAGAAAAGGAGAAAAGCTTGTGGGAAAAATTCCTCCAAAACAGAGAAAGGAGAATGAAGGACTAAGAAGCCACCAAAAAAAGTGTGCCAAAAAGAATAGGAACATGAAGAACATCGTCGAAGCATGAAGAGGCTGTAGACAACTGTCGAACGATGACTGCTATAGTGTTGAAATGAAGAACCTCCTTTGAAACAAATTATGATTAGGATCAAGAAAATAAAAATTTGCATGAGTGCCCCTAACAACAATACTCTCAAATCAAATAGAAAACAAAGGAAAAAATCTGGCAATCAAAGATACATATGGCACATGAATTTGCACGAGTGACCCCAAAGCCACTACTCAATAATGCAAGATGAAAGTAAAAATACATGTACCAATAGTTTGAAGAACATTGATCAAGTGAAAATAGGTTGCCTCCAAAAATAAGAATCCAAGAGTGTCCATATGATAAATGGCCCATCTCATCGAAATGCATGGGTAACCAACTATTGCATCCACCTAGTACATAGGAACAAAAACTAGATACATAGCTCACTCCAAAATGAAACCAAGGAAGCATTAGCACCAATAGTAGAAACCCCCGCATAATGTAGAAAGGGAGAGCCATGAAAGGTCCATTGAAACCGTCTGTCACTAAGAAGTGCATGTAGGAGAACAAAGAACATCTGAACATGCACATAAAGTACCTACAATTGAAAAAGGGTGTGCAAACAAGGCACACATGTATGAGAGAAGAATCACTAGGATTCGATGTTTTTGTGGAAGGAACACTCACCTGACAAAGGTGTGATGACAAAACAAAATTCCTACACAACCCCCCATGACACTTTATAACACAGTGTGAGTGAAAAAGACACAACATAATGTGTGAAAATCCCCAAAAAGTAAGTACAATAGTGGTATTTTATCTCAATGCATTTATAAAAGAGAAAGTGCTTACAAAACATGTCTATAATGCCCAAATAGGACTAAAAGCTAGAAATACATGTAGAACATCCAAAAACAAGTCATCCACGCAAATAAAAAGTTTATAGGAGTTGAAATGTCCAAGTAATTTACTAGAATTTGAAAATATAAAAAACTAAATAAAATGTACCTTGAGGAAAATTTGGAAAAAGCGCATAGATAGCTATGAAGAGCTCTGAAAGAACTTTACAATGTCGCTAGAATTATGAAAAATAAAGAAACCGGTCAAAAAATTTGAGCTTGGGAGTGAAAACAACACATCTAACTTTGGCATGCGATAAAATGTACTAGCATAAAAAATTGAGAAAAAACTAGCACCATTAAATAGTGCTTAGAACCAACTTTTCAATGATATCTTCTTTGCCCAATTTTGATACCCAAGCATAATGTTATTGGGATCTTCCCAATTTTTCTTAAGTTGCAAAAAGCAATAGCCCCTAGAGGTTGGTTTCCCATGCGACCAGGGGCAATGAACTGTTAGGGTTAGAAAGGCAAATATCTAACAATTAAATGCAGATTTAATTAATAAACAGAGAAACTAAAACACACAGAATAAATTATAACACAGAGAATTTAACGTGGTTCACCCAATCCAGGCTACATCCACAAAACTGCAGCCATCCAATGATTTTATTATCCAGTGCAAAAGCCTATTACAATCTTGCGAATAATCACGTTTTTCATCATACTATAACCCCCATCTGAACCCCTTTTTAACAAGCTTAGAATCTTCCATATTAGGGTTCTACAAAGTTGGTTTTTTTTTTCTTTTTTGTTGATTTTTCCTTTTTCGATGATGACACGAAAAAGTAGGAGGACAAATTTTCTCGGGCGCTGCCGCCCTCGGACCCCGGCAAGGATACATGTCGAGGTGTACAGTATAGCATGATCAGTCACCGCATACCAACATGAACCCGGTTGTTGGTGGTGGTAGCGACTGGTTTAAATTTGGTGGCTAAGGAATTGCTGGCAATTAGCTGACCGCAACGACCAATCACAAAGGTTTCCTTGTTGCTTATGTTGTTAGCGCTATGTATAACACTAGGCATTATGTAAAGCATTTCTTTTTTAAAAAAAATTGTGACAAATCCATCGTATGTACAATGCTTGGGGGGCCGTATGACCTCCCAAGTAAAAGAAATTACCTCAAAATCTCTTGACGCCAAATATGGATAAATTTATAGTCAAAATTCATCTATTCGGCCTCTTGAATGTAATGGTCAGGTCCTTTTTACACCAAAATGCGCCAAAAAATCACCCAACTCTAAAATATACAAAAAAATATATGAAGATTTTAGATTTGAAGCCCCTATAACGCTAGTTGAAGAAAACCCTCAAATTTTGAGAAGGGGTTTGCTAAATCTGTTGAAAATGGAGGTAATTATGTAGCTTAATACTTTGTAAAACTATTATACTGTAGATCTAAATAAGTGTTCTTTGTTACAATTTCTTTATGGATGATTAAATGTTTAATTCATTTTACCATTTGGAGAAGTAGACAAAAGATTGTAGAAGAATAAGACCAAGAGAAAGAAGTTACACAACATATACTGTGGAGAAACCCTTTTGGGAGAAAACTCCACCAAGAATCAATGTATTATTTAATCTCAGAATAAGATTACAATAATTCCAATCCTTACTTGAGATGATTCTTTTGCCTTCAACAATTCTTCTTCACAGCCTACAATAAAATCTAATTAACTCTCTTCAATTTGTTGCAATATATAGACAATAACAAGCCTTGTAAACTCCAAAGAGTTTACAATTACAAAGCACAATGCTTATCTCACAAAACCTATGCCTATTCTTTGCAAGTAGAGTTCTACCGTGAAGAACAATGTCAAAACAAGTGATTCATCCATTTGGGCGTCCCAAACTGAAGTCATAACTCAACCTTGATTCTGAAGATATCTTCTAAGCTTATCCTCAAAGTTGGCGCCCAAGAATGGGCCCACTTAACTCGACCTTATAAAATATCTTATCATGCAAAAGTGTTAACTCCAAGATGCCAACTTGGGCACCCAAGGTGGGTCCAAGTCAATCTTTGTTAACTAAAACATATCTCTCCATCATTCATGCAAATACCATGCATGATTGATCATCCCCACTTAACTGAATTTGTCACTTGTTATCTATCATGCAACTCAAGTCATCAGTCATGCATTCCAAGTCAACTAAAGTCAACTAGCATTCAATTGAAACTAACTACATGCAATTGAAGATAATTGAACCATAACTGAACTAAACTAAACTGAACTGAATTGAATTGATACTGAACTGAACTGAACTGATATGAACTGAACTAAACTCCATGCATGTAAACATCAATCCCTAACTTCTAGGATCTTTACATGCATTACTGAAGTGTTATCTTTTACTCCAAACAGTTAACTTAACTCAAGGTGGGTTCCACCTTCCATGTGGGTGCCCCATGTGCTCCTATTTTGTAGGATCTCTTCATGGGCATCCTCACATGTTCATATCATTTAGAATTAATTACAAATGTCAATTTACATGTTCATTTCATTCGAATTTAATCTCTTTCTAATCCTAGTGTTGGGGAACACTTTCCAAGGACTTAGGAGATACATGAAATATGTTTAGGATTGCAATTAAATGGAATCTTATTCCCAACATTCTCTGACTTGACATTACATATTGCAATTATTCTAAAAAAGGAATCCTTATTATAAATCAAGTACAGGACTCAAGCCCAATGGCCTTCCTGCACCAACTAATCAATCCATGCCAACTTCAAATGCAACCTACATAATCATGAAGCTCCAAGCAAATGATTAAAACCAAGAGAACTTATTTGTAGGAACTAGTTTCATAAGATAATCTGCAACATTAATTAAAGTGTCAACTTTCTCAATTAATACCTTCCCACTCTCAACCATTTCTTGCACAAAGTGATACTAAACATCAACATGCTTAGTAAGAGCATGATATGTAGGATTTTTGACTAAACACATAGCACTCTGACTATCACATTCAAGTTTAACTTACTTGCAATTAAAACCAATACCTTTCCCAAGTCTCTATATCCAAATTGCCTCTTTGGAGGCATGTGAAACTGCCGAGTGTGTTGAACTCACATCCAACCAAGGTGTAGGCTTCTCGGTCTTTACTGTTGAAAATAGCTTTTTGTACAAGTAACCATTCCAACATATATCTTTTACCATAAGAGAACTCAAGCCTCACTTATTTCTCCAAGTATCCATGAGGACCTGTAACCAACCAATCTATGCCAAACTCCAAATGCAACATAGCACTATCATGAAGTAATCAATAAAATGATTAATCTATCCAATACTTAAGATAACTACACAAGATCAATGTCAAATCTCCAATCATGAATCGGGAACATAAACATGACAACATGATCTAACCATCTCCTACTTGGAGATCACATGCACCATAACATATATACATCCTAGTCTCAAGAGAACAAGTCCCATGCCAAACTCTAAATGCATATCAAGAGTAAACCATGACATAATAGCAACCACTCTAAACCAAGAAAAAACCATATCCCCAATCACATGAAGATATCCTTACCAATGATGCATCCACATCACTACCAACAACTCCCACTGAACCATGGTACGAGCTACACACAGGCATCATGACTACCATCCTCCTCATGAAGATCACTCTTTAACATCGACCAAAGGGTCATCACTAACATTTTTACATGAAATGATCAAAGAATGATTATCATCATCTGAGGATTCCTCTATAGAAGAATCAAAAATCTTTTTCTTGTTCTCACAATCCTTCTTCACATGTCTTGATTTCCCACAGTTCCAACACTTTACCTTACTTTGTCCTTCGGGCTTACCCTTCCCTTCCTTGTCTCCCTTAGGTTCATTTTTCTCGGGCCTACCTTTTACAAACAAGACATCTTGGATTTTTGTTTTAGACTTCCTCCTCGTCTCCTCTAATAGGAGAGTAGGAATTATATTGTTCATCTTCGGATTTGCACCACTACCACTGATAGCAACAATTAGATTTTCCCAAGATTCTGGTAAAGAACCAAGTAACAATATGCATTTATCTTCATCTTCTAGCTTTACATCTACATATGCTAACTGGCTTAGAATCAAATTAAAAGCATTCAAATGATTTGCAAAAGAATCACCATCTTTCATCTTTAAAGAATACAACCGTCTTTTCAGATATAACTTATTAGTAAGACTTTTGGTTTGATAGATATCACCTATTCTCTTGCACAACTTATATGTAGTAGTTTCTTATGAAACATTCAAGAGAACATTAGCAAGACATAATCTTATGGTCCCTCTTGCCTTCTTATCAAGCTTAGCCCAATCCTCATTTGACATCGTTGTAGGTGACTTTATCTCATTACCAACAACTAACCACTGATCTCTCTCTTCAAGGAGATCCTCCATTTTTAGTTTCCACATCTCATAATTAGATCCATTGAATCTTTCAATATCTAAACGAGAATTAAAACTCATTGTAACAAACTTATTTTCCAAAATCAGCAATAACACAATAGTAAAAGCTCCCACTACAACCAAAAAACCTTCAAATTTTTAAGAGAAAGGCGTCCCAAAATCTACCCAACCTCTACTCTGATACCAAATGTTTAAAGTGGAGGTAATTATGTAGCTTAATACTTTATAAAACTATTATACTGTAGATCTAAATAAGTGTTATTTGTTACAAATTCTTTGTGGATGATTATATGTTTAATTAATTTTACCATTTGTAGAAGTAGATAGAAGATTGTAGAAGAATAAGACCAGAAGAAAGAAATTACACAACATATACCATGGAGAAACCCTTTTGGGAAAAAACTCCACCAAGAATCAATGTATTATTTAATCTCAGAATAAGATTACAATAATTCCAATCCTTGCTTGAGATGCTTCTTTTGCCTTCAACAATTCTTCACAACCTGCAATAAAATCTAATTAACTCTCTTCAACTTGTTGCAATATATATACAATAATGAGTCTTGTAAACTCCAAAGAGTTTACAATTACAAAGCACAATGCTTATCTCACAAAACCTACACCTATTCTTTGCAAGTAGAGTTCTACCATGAAGAACAATGTCAAAACAAGTGCTTCAAAATCCATGCTTTGATACCATGTTAGATTTGTGAAAAACACAAGACATAAGATCAAACAGCAAACAAGAACACCTTCCATGCATGAGAGTTGCAAAAAAAAGATTTGTTATTTCTTCAACAAGAAAGAAGCTACAAAAAGAAAAAAATCAAGAGTCTTCAAGAGATAATACAATGAAGGAGAGTACTTATAAGAGAAAACCCTAAATGAGAAAGGGATTAGATCATGAAAAGTGTCATCACCATATGTGATGAGACAAAATGATCTAATAATAGCTCAACTAATAAAAGAAAAAAACAATCCTAAGTTTTTGCTTAAGTGCATGAAATGAAATTAGCCTAGTAATCAATTAAAGATTAATTAGTTATTAGCTAATGCATGATTACTTTAACAATTTTTGTTGTGATTCTATCATTTTGTAATAGTTGTAAACATTCATTGCAAATTCAAAACAAAAAAATGACTCATAGGACCTCTTTTTATTTGAGTGAACCAAGCTCTTAAACTTAATCAAAAAATATTTTGAAGATAAAAAAATATCAAAATCATAAATACTCAACCCCAAATTAAAATATAATCTCCAATCATTATAACTTTTCAATGAGGTCAACCTTTCAACAAGTAAACACTCACATTGCTTAAACAAGTATTAAAATTGAAAACAAAAGAAAAACATTCAAACTAAGACATCAAAGAGTTTTCTAGTCATATTTTCTCTCTCCTAACCACTCTTGACACATCATTCCTACATGTGTAGAATTTATACACATCATTACCAACTCTCAAAGCCATTAAGGAAAAACAAGCTCAATCTTCACAACAAATCCAACAAGAAAATAAAATAATGTGAGTATCTGAGGTTGTTCATCTAAAGGAAATCCTTGAGCAAGGGATTGTGCATCTTGAAGGTTACTTTGAATTTGTTTAATAGAACTTTGATTGGCTCTAGAAAGAATTAACACCCCAAAAATCACAACCAATACACACACCACCATTGTTACATAATAATCAAACACCCTTTCCATTCACATGACGTCCCTTCCTCATGAAGAAGATAGCCCACTAGTTCCCTACCATTACACCTGTTGTTACCTCATGAACAATAGTACATTCTTATTTGATTAACATGAATTGCAAGGGTACCCACCATTGATGAATCATGCACAATAATGGTGAGTCAAATTTACAAATTATAAGGGAAAGGGAATTGTGTGAACATGATCATTTTTTCGTAGTGATTCTAAGTTTCATACCAATTGCATAGTGATTAGACATTCAACAAATAGACCACATATCTCTTAGGGCTACTTAAAATACTTTTATGATTTTTGCATTCATATAATCTCATGTTTGGTTTGCTAACACACTTTAAAAATATATATATGTTTACCCTCACCACATTATGAGAATTGGTCCCAATCTTGAAGTAGTTCCATTCATTCCTATCTTTATCATTCTCAAATTTAACTTCATACATGCAAGACTCATTATCTTACAATCCAGAGAATACACAAAGGGTTGGTAACATGTTCTATATGTAGACACCGAAAATTGGTTTAGGCCTGCGACTTCAATATTCTTCATAATTCGTATTCTTCATGGTCATGATTAAATAATGTCAATTATTTAATTAATTCATTCTTCTATTAATTAAATAATCTTAATTATTTAATTAATTCACATTTTCTTTATTCTATCTGATTAATTAAATAAACTCTTTTTATTTAATTATGTTACTAATTAACCTTATTCTTCTTGTTAAATTAAATAAATTCTTATTTAATTTACCTTTATCATACTTCAACTATAATTAAATAAATTCTTTATTTATTTAATTATTCATTTAAATCCCTTCATCATTTAATTAAATAAATATTATTTATTTAATTATTCTTCAAATATCGAGTCTTGAATTAAATGAATTATTTAATTCATTAATTCTATTTTAATGCATTCCTCTATATTTTAGATAATTGTGTGAGTTATCTAAGTATTCACTTTTACTCGACACATCTATTTTAATCGCTTAACTTTTTGATTTGATGTCCGAGTGGCTTTCTCGAGTAATCTCTTCACAAATCATTCAATCGTCCCGTTCTAACTCATTTGGTGTACATGCAGATTAATTAAATATTCTTATTTAATTAATTAAACCTTGTGCGTGCATTCGAACAAGAGTCGCTTTAATCAATCTTTATCTTTGTCATGCAAAGATATTTCTTCTATTTTTGAATACCGAACTGAAGATTAAATCATTTATTTAATCTTTAACCCTATTTCTAAATTGTATCACTGATGTCACTACTGACAGTTATCAGAATGCATGTCCAATCAGTCAATCTCAATTGTCCGTTAATCTTTCGATCTCGGCCTGTCGTTCGAATAATCAATTTTCTATAAATTGATTTGTCATTCTTCATTCCAATCTCTCTCTCGAAATCGAAATCTCTTTTCGAATCTTGCGAGCACTCAATCTTGAATCTTCGATATTTTGCTAATCACTATCTTAGGCTATACTTGCACGAACTTACAAAAAATTTGAGGGCAATTATACTACAACAGCAAAATGGAGAAGGGAAATCGAGATGAATCATGGAAATACGTTTGAAATTGGTGAGATTGTTTCAGTTTGTTTACGTTCTACTTTCCTTTGTTCTTTGTTGCTTAACATTAGATTTGCATATTAGATTTAGTATTGCATGTTTGCTTCTAATCTTTTTCTTGTGCATTTTCTTGGCATTACATTTAGTGAACCCGACGTGAAGACACCATCTTTGCGAATCCGTAGATCTTTTATTTTTGATTTTTGCAGATTTTTCGTACGGAACGACGCATCAGTTTGATGAAGCGATGCATTTGAATTCCTGAACCGCATCTGACACTAGAAACGACGCATCTGACAATATACGACGCATCTAACAATTCCTGAACCACAATTGACTGGTGAATACCGAGCTGCAATTGAAGAAAATATCGACGCATCTGACTGGTAACACAACGACATAATTGACTAGTAAACCCTTTTTTTGGAAATCTAAAATTTTTAATTGATTTGTGTGTTACTAATATCTGATTTTCAGCATGTGGCCTTTTGGAATTAACAAGTTTTTGCAGGACGATTGATGAAGACGATATTGAAAACTACTAACGAGTTTTTCTGCAGGACGCTTGTCGAAGACCCTAGTTAATTTTGAAACAGATTGTTTGGTAGCGTAGTAAATCTTTCGTTTGGTTTAAAATTAACAAGTGTCTACTGTGTTTAGTGCGAAAGCACAAGTTTGGTTACCCTCACGACTTGGTATATTGAAGTATCCTCTCCCCTTGCGCATCCGTGGAATCCTGGGTGTAAGAGAAACGGTTACCAACTCTAGAATTTGGGCCTGTTCTGGTGGGAAAAAGTACTCACCCCAAGACGACTCAAACCGGTAGCACCCTGAACCCGAGGGACTTCCAACTGATATATAAAAGTGGGTTCTTGGGGAAAACCCAAGAATCACGAGTATGGTTCCGATGAGATGGATTCAAAAGGGGACTCTCGCCGTATGGATCATGCCCCACGAACGGAATGCCCGTACTAAATACCTTTTTTTTTAGAGACCAACCTATTTGTGGTCGTTGCTTGGTATAGTGCAGGGTACAGTATCATGCCCGAAGATACTCACTTTTGATCCCCTTGAGTAGAGATAGCAGTTCTTGGGAGGTCATTACCCAAAGAATTCAAAATTGGTGTGCTCGAAAGACGTTAATGAGCCGTGGAGGGGAGCCAATGCTACCAAATTTCTAAGCTATCCGCTCTCGAGAAGGAAAGGTGTTTATCACCAATCTAGGGTATAAAAGGTGGGCTATACCAAGTATACAAACCCTAGGCCTTTGGCCTATTAGGATATGCTTGTCTGTTATCAACTTAAACATTCTTTGAGTCCAAATTCAAAACTGAAAACACTTTGTCTTATGATTGTCTTTGATTGTCAGAATTTGATCACGGAAAACGAAGTCAGTTTAAATCTCATCACTAAAAATACACAGAGAGTCGCAACTGTTCACCAAAAACTCATAATTGATTTTTAGAGTCGCATTTGTTAAATCTTGAGTTGCATCTGTTATTTCGAGTCGCATCTATTAAATTTTGAGTCGCATATGTTATCACGAGTCGCATTTGTTTAGATTTGAGTCGCATCTGTCAGTATCAGTCGCATCTGTCTAGAGTAGAGTCGCATCTGCTAGTTAAGCTCGCAATTGCTTTGCAAAAACTGCATGCGTTATATTTTGAATCACAACTGTCATTACGAGTCGCAACTGTTAGAAGGTTAACCGCATCTGTCAGAGTCACACATTGAACTTTACCAGAGAAACGCAATTGATCACTAGAAAACCACAACTGTTAACTTGAACCGCATCTGTGAAATCCCGAGACGCATCTGTCTGATTATCAGAAAACTAGAATTCACAGTCACTGTCCAATCAACACAATTATACCAGTTTCAGTTGTCTTTACACAAACAATCCTTGAACAGAAACCTAAAATGATTTGCTCAATTTTGCATCCTTTAGGTTCATTTAGGCATTACCATAGTTGTCTTCATTCAGAGTTTAGTTTCATCTTAGAATACATATTACCTTGTATGAAACTTCTAGAAAGGTCACTCTTACAAACTTTAGGACTAGTTCACCATCTACACTCTAGAAAAGTCATAGTGTCAACAAAATTTGTCATTGAACCTAGTTTTATCAGTTTATCCTTTGTCCTACAGAGAGTCCTCCTAGCTCATCAGTCTAGTTAGGAAACTCAACTTGTCTTTGATCCTCATCCTACATTGGTTCCTTGACTTAAACTAAATTGACACCTTGGTTAGACTTTAGGTATTTGGTCCCTTCGTCTTAAGGTTTATAGAATTGATTATTATAGAACCTTGCTTAGGCCTTGCATCTTTAGATTTTAGGCTAGTGTCATCCTAGAACATTCCTTATTTTGCATACGAAAATCCCAAAAACATAGACTAGGGTCATACTATTCATAGATATAGTTTTGCATTTCCCGCATATTGAGCTTGTCTTACATGGTTGAAACTAGGTCTAAGAGAAGAGAGAGAGAAAACATGTCGAACCCAAACAAATTCATAAATCCATTTTCTTCAATACCTCATAAGACTCTATTAGACAAATTCACCACTAGAAACACTCAAGGACATATTGCAGTAGAAGACATAGAGGCTGCCGCACAGGACCCTGAGTTTGCCTCTTTTGTAGATGAGTACCTAGCAAATGATCGACAACGATACTTAGCCAAATTGCTAGCTGAAGGCGCTACCTTACCTCCAGGATTTGATATCAACACCTTACAAACTCAACCTACACAAGGGACAAATACCATGACTACTAGTACTACTATACCTCAGGTCAGCACAACTATGCCATCTAGTACACCTACATAGAGTATGAAAGTTCATACGTCCCCATTTGGTACATCTAGCATGACATCAGGATTTAATTTCACTATAGGGGCTTCATCATCCACTCCCTTCGGTCCTCTTGTTGTGAGTAAAAGACCTAAAACTTCAGTCTCTACACCTTATGTCGGTGTCACAAGTTCACAATCAACGGTCATACCTAATGCTAGTATCACGAGTACCATACCACAGTCGATGGCCATACCTAGTGCTCTAGTCACTAGTACTATACCACGGATTACACAAACAGGGGGCATTCCCTCCTTCCAATATGGCAATCAGAATCCATTCACGCAGTTTCTGAGTCAAAATCTACTCTCCCAAACTGGTACTCAAATCCATTCACACAGATTCTGAATCATAATCCATTCTCTCAAATCGGTGGACACCAATCATTTACACATATTCCCAATCAGAACCCCTTTTCCCAAAGTGGTACTCAGAATCCGTTTACACAGATCCCAGGTCAACACCAATCTATGCAGATTCCAAACCATAACACATTTACCAACATTCTGAATCCAAATCCACCTCAAATGCCAACGTTTAATCAAAACCCATCACGAGACTTTGGATTTCATAACACATACACGGATCTGCATAATCCCCCTAGCACATCTTTGACCCAAGTTGACGTCTTACAAACACAAATGCATGCATTACAAACGCAAATGGATAACATGTCGGTGTCAACTAAGAAATCGTTTTCAACAAAGGACATATGCCCATTCCCCTTTGATAGATCATTGTACATGACCCCTTTCCCTCACAGATATGTCATACCGAATCTCCCTAAGTACAATGGCAAACGAAATCCAATAGAACATATAAGGGAATTTTCTACCATATGCATAGATGTCACTTATGACCCCACGTATCTTATGAGACTATTTCCAAGAAGTCTTGTAGGAATTGCACTAGAGTGGTTTTCGGGTCTAGATTCTGGCATTAGATCTTGGGGTGAACTGGTTGAGAAATTTGTGGAGCAATTCTCCTTCAACATAGACCACGAGATAAATATAGCAACCTTGTGTCACACAACGCAAGACGAAGGGGAAACATTCATTGCTTTCTTCCAGAGATGGAGAACTATAGCTAGTAGGTGTCCTGTCGAGATACCCGAAAAACAAAAAGTTACAATGTTTCAAGAGAACCTTCATCCAAAACTCAGGAGTAACTTAAGGGTACATTGTTGTACATCTTTCTCGGAACTAGTGGAAAAAGGGGTTATAATAGAGAAGGATCTCATTGAAAAGGGTGAACTCAAGACATCAACATCCAATAGAAACTCGACTGTACAAAACACCCCCACTGACAGAAACACATTCTGGTCTCGCAACAAAAATGTCACCAATGATGGGGTGGTTGATGCTAAAACGCTACAAGCAGGACCCCTCCTCACATTACAAGGACCTCATACTTTTGCCAACACGCTTAATGTTGTCAATCAACCTCCTAACGTGGTCCAAAATACTCAACGTCCACAACCAAGAAGATTTCAAAAATGTGAGTTCACTCCCTTAGGGGAACCCATTGAGTCGGTGTTCAAACAACTATTACAACATAATCTCATACAGCTGCAGGAACCAAGACAATACGATCCAGGACAATTTAAACCAACTTGGTGGGATGACAATGCCTTTTGTGATTATCATAGAACTAAGGGACATAACCTACAAAACTGTCGACAACTGAAGAATATCATACAGGATCATGTCGAAAAGAGAATCATTGAAGTTAGTGGACAAAAACAGAAGTCATCAAACACTGATCATCAAGTCTTTTCTGACCCGCTACATGACCATGGGAAAGGAACTGTCCCTAGTTCGAGTACTAAGGCCAATCTGTCAGCCAACTATGCCAATGTCAAGCATGATTATAATAGTGGAAAAATCATTCATTGCCTTCACACCGTCGATGAGAATATCAATACCATTATTATCAATACTAATCCTGAGTGTGCAGTCAATACTCGTCATACTAAGTTCACTATCCAAGGCCCTCCATCGCATCAAACACCCCAACCTTCCAAGTTACAATATAACCTTCTTGACCAGTTGGGGAAGACCCTAGCTCAAATCTCAATCTTGGAATTGTTGCGTATTTCCCCTAACCATCGATCTATCCTTGATAAGGCTTTACAGAACACCACGGTCCCTAATGATCTTGATGTCAATTGTTTCTAGGAAATGGTGGGCTACTTGACCAATAATCACCATGCCACATTTTTTGAACAAGACTATGCAACTGAAAAGACGAACCACAATGACCCTTTCATCTAGAAGTCCTTGTTGATGACACCAAAGTTAGACGAGTTTTGGTAGACGGAGGAGCAGGGTTAAATCTGTGTACTTTAAAACTAATTAAGGCTTTGGGTATCTCAGAAGCATGCGTAGACACGACCAAGAGTATTGTCATTAAAGCTTATGATGATGAGGAAAGAAAATCAAAGGGAGTTGTAACACTTCCTATCAGAATTGGTCCTGCGGTGATGGAGACAAAGTTCCAGGTCTTGGATCTCACCCTTCCTTATAACCTTCTGCTAGGTAGACCATGGATTCATGCTATGAAGGCAGTCCCTTTAACGTATCATCAGTGTCTTAAATTCCCTTACAATGGCACAAAAATAACTATAGATGGTGATCCAGATCCATTCCAGTATTGCACCAATCTAAAGGAGATCCCCCAACGCCAAGTGCCAGTAAACCAAGAGGCCTCGTCATCCAATTCATCCTCCTATGTTGATCTAGCCACACTCACTCGAACATCTATTTCACCCTTAGTTCCTACTACTCCTAGGGTTGAGATCCAAGATAAGGGTTGTGGAGAGTATTACATGAAAACTTCTTATTGTGTTAGCCATTTGATCCCTCCTAAGTCATACGGTTTGCCTACATCGGATAGGAGACAATCTATGGTCACTATACACATTCCTCCCACAACAACTTTTACTAAATGGGGTGAATTAAGCAAAGAGGTCGTAGATACAGAAGATGTCATTTCCTAGCTGTATAGAGAAGATGATGAGAAACCCCTCTTAATTGCTCATATTCCTACAAATCTATATGGAAAGGGTTTTAAAATCATGCAAAGCAAAGGATATGATGGACAGAGTGGTTTAGGCTTAAACCAAGATGGCAGGATTGAACCAATATTTGTTTCTCAGTGGCCAAAAGGAGTAGGGCTAGGGTTTCAACCGATTCAGATTGGCATTCCTAGTACCCCATTACCCTTACTTGAGGAAGTAAGTGCTTCAGAAGATATTAAGACATCTCACGAACCAGTGGACCAATATCATTGTGACTCCCCCGACTCTAACGATTATGAGTGGGATTCCCTATCCTCTACTTCTTCCATGGACCTTGACAAGTTATTTTGCAAACTTGACTTGATGTTAAATTCCTCACCAAACCCCTTGAATTCATGTCCACCAAAGAAAATGACAAAGGAGGAGTGGTTTAAACACTACTATTGGGAATCACTTGATCTTACCTCGTGGCAACCTGACCCACCTATTTCCGATAGTCAAACCTTGGCATTAGGCCCACCTATCCATCCACCTAGACCTAAACTTAAGAGCAAAAAGGACTTAGTACAAGAATTTTGTAACCACATGAATAATTCAATCTTCACCTTGACTCCATTAAACTTTGATAACTCTGACGATGACATGCCCTTAGTTTATCCCCAACTCATTGATTGGGACCAACAAGACACCCCCGTCTTAGACATTTTTGAGAATGACGAAGCAATTGCTGAGTTCCTGGGATTACGAGAAGGCATACCAAATGGTGATCATAAGGCTGGTTTTACTATTGACTTGGACAACAAAGCATATTTTGGGGAATCTATTCAACCCTCCAGTTGCAAAAATGAGAAAAAGAATAAACAAAATAAAAAGGATGAGTCTCTAGGTGAAAACCGAAAGGCACCTTTAGACAATGGAAAAGTAAAAAGAAAGGACGCATCCGAAGGTGAAAACCCCTCTGAGGCACCTAAGGATGGAGGTTTGAACATTTTTCTCGTTGCACAGGAAAGGTCACCCATGCTCGTTGAAGAATCAGTAGAAGTCAACATAGGTACCAAAGAGAATCCTCGACTGGTTTATTTTGCAGCGTCATTGACAACAGAAGAGCAACCAGAGTTCCATAACTTCTTTGCACAAAGACAAATAAATTTTTCTTGGTCATATGCCGACATGCCGGGGTTGGATCCTGAACTTGTTCTGCATCATTTTCCCTTATGACCAGGTGCCAAACTAGTGAAACAAAAATTGAGAAAAATGCACCCACAGATTGCTTTGTTAGTCAAGGCAGAACTCAAGAAACTCTTAGACGTTGGTCTCATCAGATCTATCGACTATGCAGATTGGATTTCCAATCTTGTACCAGTCACTAAACCAACTGGGGGCATCCGCATCTGCACTGATTTTAGAGATATCAACAAAGCTTGTCCTAAGGATGATTTTCCTTTGCCTAACATAGACATGATAGTTGACATGACAGCAGGATATGAGATGTTGTCCCTTATGGATGGATTTTCAGGATATAACCAGATCAGAATTGCAACTGAAGACCAACCTAAGACGGCTTTCACTTGTCCTTGGGGAACGTATTGCTGGAATGTTATGCCCTTCGAACTTAAGAATGCTAGAGCAACCTATCAACATGCCATGACTACTATCTTTCATGATCTAGTACACACTCTTATGGAGGATTATGTCGATGACCTTATTGAAAAATCCAAGACAAGGGTAGAACATTTACAGGTTTTAGACAAGATATTTCAGAGGCTAGAGAAGTATAAAGTGAGACTCAATCCAAAGAAATGTGTGTTTGGAGTCAAGTCAAGAAAGCTATTAGGTTATATCATCTCTAGACGAGGCATTGAAGTGGATCCGGCTAAGGTAAAAGCAATCATGGACATGCCTCCACCTACTAATCTTAGTCAACTAAGGACATTACAGGGAAGGTTGCAATCTATCAGAAGATTTATAATGCAGTTAGCAGATAGGACACATCCTTTTCAACATCTACTTAAGAAAGGAGTACCCTTTGCATGGACAACTAGGTGTGAAGAAGCTTTTCAACGGATTAAAGAATATTTACTCACACCCCCTGTCTTAATGCCACCTGTTGAAGGAAGAACATTGATTCTTTATATTACGGCAACCCATTCATCACTTGGAGTGTTGCTTGCACAGAATGACGATGAAGGTCATGAAAGGGCAGTCTATTATATCAGTTGGACTTTGGTAGGTTATGAGTTCAACTATAGTACCATTGAACGTGCCTGTCTTGCAGTAGTATTTGCTACTCAAAAATTGAGGCACTATATGCTAAACCATCAAACAATGTTGATTGCTAAAATAGACCCTCTGAAATATCTTCTCAACAAGGCAGCATTAACAGGACGACTGGCCAAATGGGTTATGATACTTAGTTTATCCTTTTTTTAGTCTAAATTTATATATACTAAAAATAATGTAAGTGTTTATAACACATTCTATGTATAATTAGAAACATATTTCTAATTATAGTAGAAATAATCTATTTATAATAAATTAATTGTATTTTTTTATATACATCTGTAATTCATTTACAGAATAAGAATTTTTTTAATTTAAAACTTATATTGGAATGAATTCTAACTAAAAAAAAATACCAGCAATAGTCATGCAAAAAAATCCATTTTTATGTTGTTGGGGAATTGCGATCGAAATCAATTTATTGAATGCAATAAGAATTTTTGTTCTAAATTCATACTAGAAGGTTTGACAGTTGTCTTGGAAGTTTCGTTCGCAATGCGATCAAAACATTTCTTAGAAGGAATGGATGGATGGAATAGTATCCGATCTATCCATTGCATATTTCCTCTTATGGAGGATAAATTACCACATTCCAATTATATATCAGATATACAAGTGCCCTACTCAATTCATCTGGAAATTTTGGTTCAAATTTTTCGTCGTTGGATCCGAGATACTCCTTCTTTGCATTTATTACGATCCATTCTCCATGAATGGAAAAATAGTTTTAGTCGAGAAAATTTGCAGAAAGCTATAATTACACAGGGAGAAAATACGAGGTTCTCCCTGTTCTTGTGGAATTCTTATGTGTATGAATGCGAATCGTTTTTAGTTCCTCTTATGAAACGATTTTTTAATTCACAATCGTTGTTATATGGATCTTTTCCCGATCGAACTCATTTTGATAAAAAGATCAAACATATTGTTATATTTCCACGTCAAATTTCAACAAAAAAGATCTGGTTGTTGAAGGATTCTTTCATCCATTATGTGAGATATGGAGGAAGATCTCTTATAGCTCTAAAGGGCACTCACCTTGAAGTGAAAGAATGGAGATATCATCTGCTTCATTTTTGGCAATACTATTTTCATCTTTGGTTTCAACCGTATAGGATACGTAGTCTTCAAGAAGTGGAACTGCTTGACGCTGCATATTAGAACCCATTAAAGCACGATTCACATCATTATGTTCGATAAAAGGAATAAGGCAAACTCCAACGGAAAAATATTGGGAAGGAAAAATACTTCTGAAATGAATTTGGTCCCATGCAAAAAATAAAAATTCTTGTTGAAATCGAGCGGGAGTAAATTGTTCCTCTGGAACCCCTTGATTTAATGCCAAAGAATTTCCTGTAGCTATCCGATAGTAGTCATCTTCTCCCAGTAATAGATAAACCATATGTTCTTCGTTTGATCTTTCAGATAGCCTATGGAATGGACTTTGTAAAGAGTTGTAATGACCAAGCGTTGCATAAATAGATAATGATCCAATAAGCCCAACATTTATTCCTTCAGATGTCGTAATCGAACAAATACGTCCATAATGACTAGGATGAATATCCCGTGTATGAAAAGTAGACATTCGACTTGTCAATCCTCCAGGGCCCAAAGAGCTCACTTTTCGACTATGAACTATTTCTGCCAATGGATTAGTTTGATCCAAAAATTGTGATAAAGGGTGTAAACCAAAAAAACCTTCAAAAGTATCCGTTAATGGAATTAACGTTTCCAATTTTTTCTTAGTTATTCTCTTTTTAGGATTGGTTGATGCAGATAATAGAATTTTTTCAGCTGCTTCTCTGAAATCAGAGAGAGCTAATCGCAATTGCTCTTGTAATAAATCTGCTATAGAACGAGTATATTGATTTTGTAAGTGATCTATATCATCGGGTGTACCCGTTCCAAATTGAATTCCAAATAGTATTTATTGACTATTTTTTGGAATTTCCAATAGAAATTTTCAAAATTTAATTCCAAAAAGTATTCATTGGCCATTTTTTGGAAATAGTATTGATGGATTATTTTTGCCAATTCAAAAGAATATATATTTTTTGTATCAATTAATTGAATATAGAATCTTTTAAAGACTTTTTTCCATTCCAAATAATACTTCTGGAACAATTTTGGAAAAGCATACTTATCCAATGCAGTTTCGGATTCTAAATCCGCATTCAGGATAATTTCATCATAAACAATTTCATTAGAGTAACCCTGTCCAGGCTTAGTTATTGATAGAGTAAATTGATCCATTATTTTAAGAAGAAAGTTTTTCAATCGAAAATCATCGTTTAATCTTAATTGTTCTTTATTTTGATCACAGGATGAAGAAGATCTTGAAAAATTTTGATTCATAAATCGAATAGTATTATTGTTTTTCTTTACCCTGTTTTTCTTTACCCTTATTACTTTTTTTTTACTGATGACCTAGAATTCATCTAGATCATCAGTAATCACTGTATTTTGCTTTGACTCACCGTTTTTACGTAAATGATGAGTAGAAAAGTAGTAGGAAATGAAATGAACAATGCAACAGCAATAAATGCGAGGGTATTTACTTCCATGATTGATTTTCCCTTCGTTTTACAATAACTCGAGATTTGATCTCATAGAGTATCTCATTTTTTTTTTACAAAAAAAATGGAATTGAATCCATGGAATAATTCCACCAATAGGATCAATCTGAGTAACGGAATTTAGCGGATTTGATGAATTCTTCAATAGAAATTAATTAGTATAACATACTATTATCTCTTGTTCATACCGGATTTAGTAATTTGATCCCTAATGGATCGATCCCACCGTCTTATTAGTATAGTTCCAGGGTTTGACTCAATTCAATTTTATCGCTACTAAAAAGAAAATTAGACATGCAAATTCAATTTGATTAATGAATCAAGTCTTTGTCTCAATCAAATATTTAGATGTTAATGACGATCCGAGTTTCCTTTGCCTATTCGAGGAGCAGAAAAGTACCATAAAGATTGCTCTGATGGATTATACTGATTGATTTCTTATTTAAATCAGACTAACTAATAGTTAAAAACTTACCTTTATTAGAATAGATAAAAGGAAAAAAAGAATGAATTCTCTTGTTTGGTTGAGAAAGGTGTCGAAGCTTTCACCTTATTTTACATTAATAAATCACTGAGGGTAATTGGAGCTAAAAAAAAAAAGGGGGGGGGTGACAAAGTTCTAGTGATGTTGTTGATGTGAATCGTCCGAGTGATTAACTCAATAAATACATATATTTATTGTATGTTCTGAAGATTTTTTTTCAATACTTTTCAAATATTGACCATAGGTTCCTTCCTTTTTAATTAGGAGACATCCCAACATATGTCTATATTTTAGAATTACATATATATATATATATTCAATATTTTGGAATATACAATTTCATACAAAAAACCTTTTGCTTGCTAATTCTGGAAGACATAGGTATTTATAGGTATTTCATTTTGATTTCCAAAATGGAAAGGAACGGAATATTAGACTTATCAATATATTAAAAATAAGGACAACGTTTTTTTCTTATTCATAAGTTCGATGAATCTAAGTGGATGGGGACCTGAAAAGGATAATTCAAATTTCTTACATTGCTCTGTTTTACGAAAAAAAAAAGGCAAATATGAAGGAAGGTAAATTGCCCTATTCTCGGATTTCTCCTTTCAATTTTGAAGTATTCTTTATTTAATACAAAGAATTGAAGTAGATACTCATCTTAGATGGAGAAAATGGATTATGGGAGTGTGTGACTTGAACTATTGGTTAGGTTGTGCAGATCAATTTTAGAATCTTCCATATAAAGATTCATCACGAAATGTGTCTTTGTCCCAATTTTCTTTCCAAAAATAGGAAGTTTAGAACCTGGGTAAAAGGCGAGCACTTTGTTGTGTTCCAAGAGAGTTATTTCTATGATCGAATCCGAATTAGGCTCCGTGAGATCCAGGTAATAGTAATAACATTGATAAGTCCAATTTATTACTTCAATTTTCCTTTCTTTTTCATAGTATGAAAATGCATGCATTTCCCTTGCATTTCAATAGGGTAAACTATCGGAGTAAAAGAAGGGGTCTAAAGAAGGAAAAAGGCCAGATCAGTAACAAGTCAATACCTTGTATGCAAAAAAAATTGTGGCAGTTGAGATGAACACAGATTACAAGGAATAAGATGATCCAAAAGGCATATTGATCATGATCTAATTTGCGATCAGTTAGCTGACGCACCCACACAGGCAGATCACCCATTAGTTGTAGACTTTCCTGATGAGTTCATATTCACAATTGACACAAACATAACATGGAAACTATACTTTGATGGCTCACATACAAATCGTGGTTCAGGGGCTGGTATACTGTTTATTACACCACAGGGTGATTCCATCCCTAAGTCATTCAGGATTGCATTCCCATGCACTAACAACATAGCAGAGTATGAAGCTCTAGTGACAGGGTTACGTATGGTAGTCAAGTGGAAAATTAAGATTTTACAAGTATATGGGGATTCTCAACTAGTAATCAGACAGGTAAATGATGATTATGAGACTAAGGATGAGAAGCTTGCTCCCTACAAACGCATGGCTGATAGCTTTAAAGAGTACTTTGACAAAGTCAAATTTCATCAAATACCTCATGTTTTAAATAGGGCAGCAGACACTATGGCTACAATTGCATCACTTCTTGACATTCCTAACAACGTGCCTAAGTTTGAGTTCTTGGTAGAACAACTTTTGGTCCCAGCCTACGATATCCCAGATTCTTAAATGGTTTGTGACATTGTTGGTCTTGATTCCCCATGGTACAAAGAAATCTATGATTACCTTCATGTCGAAGTCATACCCACTGGCCTATCAAATAACCAGTGTAGGACATTCCTCGGCAAGTCAGCCAAATACACCATCGCCGGAGACACCCTATATAGACATGCCCTAGATAATACCCTACTGAGATGTCATGATTCTACTGAAGCACAAGTAACCTTGCGTGGGGTGCATGAGGGTATATGTGGTTCCCATTCTAGCGGTCCTACCTTAGCCAGAAAGATTATGAGACTGGGTTATTACTGGCCTACTATGGAAAAAGAATCATATGTCTTTGTAACGAAATGTCGTCAATGCCAAGTTCATGGAGACTTGATACATGCACCAGCATAGGAGCTTCGTCCTATAACGTCACCATGGCCCTTTGCCCAATGGGGACTCAACCTCATAGGTAAGATCCACCCCACATCATCTAATGGACATAAATTCATTATCACTGCCACTGAGTATTTTACGAAGTGGATTGAAGCCATTCCTATGACATACATTACCGGCACACAGATTTCTAGGTTTATCCTGAACTATATCATCTATCGGTATGGTGTCCCTCAGTCCATAATTACTGATAATGGCCGCCCATTTAAGAACCAAGAAGTCTGCCACCTGTGTGATGAATTTCATATCCAACATCACTTTTCCATTCCATACTACCCACAAGGTAATGACCAAGTAGAGGCATCTAACAAGACCATCATTAGAATCCTCAAGAAGACTGTTAATGATGTTGGTCATGACTGGCATTTACAGCTTAACCCTGCCTTATGGGCTTATCGCACAAGTATCCATACTCCCACTGGTGCTACTCGATATTCACTTGTATTTGGTTCTGAAGCTATTCTGCCTATTGAGGTCGAGATTCCTTCCATAATGGTATCCCTGAAAGGCCACATTGATGATGAAGAGTATTGAGTATCGAGACTCCATGAACTAGAATTCCTGGATGAGCGAAGACAGAATGCACTAGACCATCTTCAAGCATATCAGAATCGCCTTCGTCGTAGCTATAACAGGAAGGTATTGAATAGAAAATTTGACATTGGTGACCTAGTTTTAATGGAGAACCCAAAGAATCAAGCAGAAAGAGAAAAACCAGGAAAGTTTGAGCCAAATTGGTTAGGACCTTATGTTGTTATGGAAGCTTTTGGATCATGAGCATACCAACTCTCTACTCCTGAAGGGGAACCATTGTCCTCACCAATCAATAGTATGCATATGAAGAAGTTCTACGCATAGCTTCTGGGGGCCTTTGTCTTAATTAGCAAAAATACAAAAAAATTAGAAAATCACAAAAATTGTTATCAAGGTGAAAACCTGGCAAACAGGCATCTTGGTAACACCAAAAAAAATAATTAGATAATCTAGAAAATAGTAAAGACAAATCATTCGTCCAATAGTGAAAACCACTTCGGTGGTGCTTTGGATAGGTACCATGGTGAAAACCTGGCAAACATGCGCCATGTGTAGTTAACTCTGCTCCTTTGTCTACTATTATTCTAATCATAGTCCTTATCATTGTACATATCCCTTATCCCTGTACGTACTACCTATCCCTATACATATCCCTTATCTTTCGTATCCATCGCTTGTATATACCATTCGTAATAAGTGGTAGTCTTTCCCATAACTTGGAACGATTAACATCAAGTGCATTTCATATCCCCCATTTTACCTTATTCATAGTCAATTGGTCTTATACTCGACTGGGGGCAAACACTTGACATGTGTCATATTGGTTCTTACATTGGTCGTGTTGAAGACGTAAAACCATGGAAAATCCACGAACCTCAAAAATGACCTGAGAAAACACAAAAACATCAAAAAACTTCAAAAGACAAAAAAATCAAAACATTTCGAAAATCCAAAAACAGAGTCAAAGTCAATCGCACTTGTTAGTCTTTGTCATTTGTCGAACTACGATGACGTAGGCAAGGCCATCTGCCGAGCCCCATATGGCTTAGGTCCCATTTAGGTTTGTCTGTATAAATTCATGATTTAATCCATATGTCTATATGACAAGGTCATTGGTCGTGTCGAACTACGAGGTCTCTGTGTGTATAACGTAGGCAAGGCCATCAATCGATGAGCCCCCGAGGCCGCACTAGGTCAGTCCATTAGGGTTCGTCACATTCACTTTCACACACGTCTTCTACTTGTAGTCAGTCTTGTCAGTCAAGTCAAGTCAAACTACGAGGTCTCTGCGTGTATAACGTAGGCAAGGCTATCAATCGATGAGCCCCCGAGGCCGCACTAGGTCAGTCCTTTAGGGTTTTGTCGTCACACACAGTCAATTGTCAATGCATCATCTCAAGTCATGCATCAATGTGGTGAACAAGTTAGCAATGTCTCTAAGTCAAATCAAACAACTTGCCAAACAAAACAATCAAAACAGATCAACCAATGTTTGCTATAGGATGTGTCCTTCCTGGAAACATACATCATCATCATGGAAATCAACCTGTATCTTGTTCAGGATGAGTCCTTCCTGAATACTGATATCAGCAAAACAATCTATGTCTTATACAAGATGAGTCCTTCCTACATAATCGACAAGGTTAAACAATCAAACATAGCCTTATACAGGTTATCACATCAATGGCATCTGACTCAACGTCTTATACGATACATGTCTTTCTAAAACCAGGCTTTGTCATGCCTTATACAGATAGTCATAACATCGAAACCAAACTCAAAGTCTTATCTGGTATGTGTATCTCCTGCAATCAGGCTCTATCAATCAATCCTTCTAGAAATCAAAACAAATCAAATAAACAGATCAAGTTTTGGAAAATATCTTATTAGTTTATTGACTTTATGGCTTATTTATCTTATCATTTATCTTGACTTTATGATGGGAATTAGGTTACTAGCTTTCTCAATGATGTCCCATGAAGGATTTAGAGAAGCAACGATGTATCAGAATTCTATTTTCTTTGACTATTGTCTGTCGACTGTCTTTTAAATTTGATTTTTGAGTCATGTTACTAGTTTCCTCAAGGATGTCCCATGAAGGATTTAGAGGAGCAATGACATCTCATGACCCATCTTTAACTTTGTTTACTGTCTGTGGTTTGTCCTGACAAAAAGACTAGGGCAACTTGTGACCTTAGTATGAGTTAATGACACTCCTTGTCTGCGACTGTCTATTATTAGCAAGTGGATGACCTTGCACACCTTGATCTATGTCATATCATGGTGTTTTTCTCCATTTGTATTAGTCCTGCCCAATGATGATAAAGTGCAATACCTTTTGTGATACAGCGAAATATCGAAGATTGCTAATACTAACATCTATCTCCTATCTTTCGTTCTTTCTCGATCTTTCTTTCCGCACTAACAGTTCTTCTTTCTTGCATTATGACGGAGTCCTGTGACACAAAATATTATACATCATCCTGCATCAACGTACATGTTAGAAAAATACATGCATATAGGCATATTTCATATCTAGATCATCATGGCATAATAGACATTCATCATTAAATAATACATATCATAAGCATTCCATGTACAAAGCAATTGTAAATACATGCATCACATTACATTTGTATAGCATCACATCTAGTATGCATCATACATATAACATCATATTGCATCTCATAATTTATAACTTGCATACATCACATAGAATCAACATTATCTCATTAGCTGCATAAACATCATAAAATACATATACTCATCCATCGCATAGGCATATCATATAAACATCACATGTATAAATAAAAACTGCATAATCAATACATAGAAATGCATATCATGAGAATCACCGCCAAAATCATATATATATATCTCGCTCAACCGTGTCACATCACAATGTCATAATGTATCACTAATACATGGAAGCCCGCAGGCTATAAGATCAAAATACAATGTCTCGATGCATCTTAAGAAGTACCCTTATCCTGAACTGCCACTATTATCATGCCTGGAGTGTGTGGAGGAATGATGATGGGAACCCGATGACCTATGAGCTGAGGGAGGTCTATCATATGGACCTGCTCTGTGTGGCTGCTCCACCCCCTCTGTGCTAACTGTCCTACTGTGGGTCCTGGTCTGGGACCTGCTACTATGTGCCTCTGAGAAACTGGGAGCTTGTCTCTCTGGTGGAACCTCTGCCTCATACAGATCCCAATAGTATCTCTCTCTCTCCCTAGCTCTGACTAGCTCTCTGGCAAAAGCAGTTGATGGTCCCGTGCATAATGCCCTAAACTCTGTAAATCTATGCTCATTCTCCTGCCTCCGAGCTATGGCCTGATCCCTATCCATCACTACTTTGTCCCTCTCCATCTGATATGCATCCCTCTCGGCCATCAGAACTCTCATCTGCTCCTCCAAGGATGCAACCTGAGCACGCAATGTATCTGTATCCGGATCCACTGCCCCTATCTCATCCTGTCTGTCCCTCACTCTCCCATCCTCCTCCTCATCTAACTCCTCTAGGATCTGATCCCGAATCTCTCTCTCGTGATCATCATCTCCCTCGTCATCCTCCTAGTAGACACCCAACAAACCCAGAGCATCAATCTCTGCCTCCTCGGTACCTATCTCCTCCTCTGTCGGAATGTTTGGAATAGCTGCCTCTGCGGGATGCACCTCCTCTCCACCTCTCGCAATATCCTCCTCCCCCCCTCTCCCAACATCTGGAATGGCCACATCCTCCTCTCCTCATCCCTCCTCACGGATCAGTGACAATGGTGGCCCTCGTCCCCTTCGACCACGTCTCCCTCTCCTGCCTCCACACCGTCCACCTTGGCCATCATCTCCTCCATCACCATGGCCTCCTCTGCCTCCCTGGCCTCTCCCTCTACCACGCCTCCCTCGTGGGCCTGTCCCTCGCCGCTCTACCGGCGCTGGCTGCTCTGGATCTATCAAGGGGATCGGCCTGTGAACTGCCCACCACTGGTCGTACTTCGCTGTGGTCCCTGGGTCTGTTGGACCATCCCTCCATCCCCATGGAAGTGCCTGTAGTGCATCAATATCTGCCTCTGTTATGGCCACTGGAATCTCTGGACCCCATAGCGGGACCTCTCGCGAGGATCTCGCAAACTTTGTCCGTCCTCTAGGCACATCTTGCACCTCTCCAAACTGCTGCAGGACACAATCTGGTAGCTGACGCTCTATAATATGGATGTGTGACACTGTCCGTCCAACCAAGAACTGTGCCTGTCTACAAAATGGCAAATGCTCATCCTCATCTAACCACTCGTCACACCCCAGGTATGGTCTCCATGTAAACTGTTGCATAGTGTCTATGGCATGTCTGAAGTAACCTATATCTCCTATGTGGTGCTGAGTGTTCGCTCCCACATAACGAAAGGCGTAGGGAGCTCCATGTGGAAGGTCAACTGTCGTAGGTGGCCGAAAAATGGCATTGTGCTCCCATGCCCATACCATCAGGAGCGTGGTACCACAACTCATCGACTGTGCCTCTCGGTTGGCAATATCATGCAAGTGAAAATATAACATCCCGAGCACACATGAACCCCAGGCATACACCACTCGACGCTCGAGCATGCCTACTAGCATCTCCCCCCACCCCACCGGAAAACCATGACCTCGGTGGTCAGGAAGTACTATCCCACCTATCAATGTACACAATAGACAGTCTAGCTGTCTATACCTCTGGGCCAAAACCCGCCACCTAATCTCATAATCATCAAATCCTAACTGCCTAATGTCAGCATGAGGGTAGTACCTACACATCTCAGCAGCACCCCTCTGGGTATCATATGTCACCCGTGTGCCTCTAATAGGAAGTCTAAGGATCCTATAAACATCCTCTAAGGTAACGGTCGCCTCTCCAGTCTGTAGGTGGAAAGACGATGTCTCCGAGTGCCACCGCTCACACAAAGCTGTCAATAATTCCCAATTCGCCCAAATCTGGGGCATGTCTGTCACGTGCAGTAAGCCAAGGTGCCATAGAATCTGTCACTCTACCGGCCGCAAACTGTCTCTGAATCGAAACGTAGTCGGTCTCGACTCCCGTGTATATATCGTGTCTAGCACAACCTGCAATGGCATTATACATGCCTCATGTCAGCCTCAATCATCTATTCAAGTGCAAACTGACTATACTAAATAAAATTCAAATGTGTCGTTATTTTGCACATGCGTCATTATTTTTCACATGCGTCGCTTTTTAACATATGTAGTGCATAAAATTCAAATGCGTCGTTATTAAACAAATGCAACTAATTACATCACATGTGTTACACTAAATTCATATGCGTTGAAAAATAAATGTTGCGTTGCAAATTATTCAAATGCGTTTCAAAATCAACACATACGGCTATTCTAAATGCAAATGCGATGCAAAAAGTCAAATGCGTTTCAAAAATTCACACATGCATTGAACCACAGACTAGCTATCCAAAATGGCTAACGTGAACTTACAAATGCGGTTTTCCGAGGACAGATGCGTCGTTCGCGCACACAAATGCGGTGATTTATTAAAATGACGCATAACTAAAAATTGAATTAAATGCATAAAATTACGCGCAATTAAAAATTTTCAAAAGCCAAGTTTGAGGTACATACCAGAGGGTCCGCGTCGGCTGGTCTCTGGAAGGTCCGGATCCTGTAGGCTCGGTGATGGGTGTTCGAAACAAGAGACATCGTCGCTAGGAGTGAAGAGCAAATTCTCACATTTCCAAGCTAGGTGGGTGAAAATGAATAGGTTTTTACCCCACTTCCTATATATACCTAGGGCTTAGGTGGCTTTTCTGTCTTACTGGCCGTGTTAGCTTCCCATTTCGATCAACCCGTACCTGTTCCTGACATTTCCAAACTCAATTCTGCAAACTCCACTGCATTTCTGGCCATCAAATGGACTAATCGGGATCATTTCCAAATTTTTCTGAACCTTTTCGAAAATTTATCAATTTTCCCGAGGGGGCATACCTTCACCTGTTTTAATCTGGAGCGTTACTGGGGCATATTTTTTATCAATTTTCTTTGACACAACGCCGAAATGACATTGTATCAAAGAGGGGTAAATGTAGACATCGAAAATTGGTTTAGGCCTGCGACTTCAATATTCTTCATAATTCGTATTCTTCATGGTCATGATTAAATAATGTCAATTATTTAATTAATTCATTCTTCTATTAATTAAATAATCTTAATTATTTAATTAATTCACATTTTTCTTTATTCTATCTGATTAATTAAATAAACGCTTTTTATTTAATTATGTTACTAATTAACCTTATTCTTCTTGTTAAATTAAATAAATTCTTATTTAATTTACCTTTATCATACTTCAACTATAATTAAATAAATTCTTTATTTATTTAATTATTCATTTAAATCCTTCATCATTTAATTAAATAAATATTATTTATTTAATTATTCTTCAAATATCGAGTCTTGAATTAAATGAATTATTTAATTCATTAATTCTATTTTAGCATTCCTCTATATTTTAGATAATTGTGTGAGTTATCTAAGTATTCACTTTTACTCAACTCACATCTATTTTAATCGGTTAACTCTTGATTTGATGTCTGTGGCTTTCTCGAGTAATCTCTTCTCAAATCATTCAATCGTCCTGTTCTAACTCATTTGCGTGTACATGCGGATTAATTAAATATTCTTATTTAATTAATTAAACCTTGTGCGTGCATTCGAACAAGAGTCGCTTTAATCAATCTTTATCTTTGTCATGCAAAGATATTTCTTCTATTTTTGAATACCGAACTGAAGATTAAATCATTTATTTAATCTTTAACCCTATTTCTAATTTGTATCACTGATGTCACTACTGACAGTTATCAGAATGCACGTCCAATCAGTCAATCTCAACCGTCCGTTAATCTTTCGATCTCGACCTGTCGTTCGAATAATCAATTTTCTATAAATTGATTTGTCATTCTTCATTCCAATCTCTCTCGAAATCGAAATCTCTTTTCGAATCTTGCGAGCACTCAATCTTGAATCTTCGATATTTTGCTAATCACTATCTTAGGCTATACTTGCACGAACTTACAAAAAATTTGAGGGCAATTATACTACAATAGCAAAATGGAGAAGGGCAATCGAGATGAATCATGGAAATACGTTTGAAATTGGTGAGATTGTTTCAGTTTGTTTACGTTCTACTTTCCTTTGTTCTTTGTTGCTTAACATTAGATTTGCATATTAGATTTAGTATTGCATGTTTGCTTCTAATTTGTTTCTTGTGCATTTTCTTGGCGTTACACTATAAATGTCTTGTCCTTTTCATGATTACATTTGTTCCTATCTCCATCAACTTAAAATATAATTTTGTACATGTAGGACTCATTATCTTACAATCTAGGGAATATACAAAGGGTTAAGAACATGTTCTATAAAAGTCTTATCCTTTTCATGTTTGCATTCATTCCTCTCTCCATCGTGTGAAAATTTAATTTCATACATGTAGGACTCGTTGTCTTACAATTCGGATAATGCATGAAGGGTTAAGAACATGTTATGTAAATGTCTTATCCTTTTCATAATTGCATTCACCCCTATGTCCATCATGCTAAAATTTAATTTTGTACATTTAAGATTCATTATCTAACAATCCAGAGAATGTACGAAGGGGTAAGAACATGTTCTTTAAAAGTCCCATCCTAAACATTGCTTCCACCAATATAATCACAACATTAGAAAGAAAAAAATTGAAGGCGCCCAAAAATAACATTAAACCATAAAATATGAGCACCCATAATGCTAAAATGAAATTATCAAGTATATTTCCATCATACAATTTTGTCTACTACCCACTTGTGATAATCACAACTAAATGTTCAAGCTACTTCATCTACTATAGTGTATTTCTATACTTGACATGCCATTATAAATGACAACAAATATATTATAATGAAGAGTACCCCATTCATTGTTACTCTCTATACCAATTGCATTGTGATCACTAAGCCAAGATAAATGTTATTCAAATGTTACATTTGAGAACATGATGAGATAACATGTAATTAATGTATGTGTGTATATAGAACCAAATCACACCTCTCATTCCCAATTGTAAGAGTGACTCAAAAAAGAAAACACAATGTAAATTGAAATAAATTTTATAACAAAGAAAACATTACTTTGAAATGGATGAAAATTTATTATAAAATATTTAAAGAAAAACTATAAATAAAATTAATTGAATAAAACATCCTAAATAATACCCCATATATTTAATTAGGGGAGAGGGGTCGTAACGTGCACGGGGGCCCTAACGTGCGATGGGACATGCACTCATTGGGGCCCACACGTATATGTTGATCGTCCACAACTTACAAAAAATATAGGCACGATGGGATCAAACACAAATCAAATATTAAATGTACACGGAATCGTATATATTTGTCAATAAAATAAGTACACGCTAGCAACCAAACATGATGAATTGTATCCAACTTGTATCTAACAGAACACCGTAGCAATCCAACTTGGAAATAAAACAACTGAAACATAAAAGTTTGTACCCTTCCCCATAAACATTCAAACCCAATTGTCACACCAATCCAGGCGTCACTACACATTAGTCACAACTACACAACATAAACAAGGTGCCAAGTCAACATAATTCAAATCCATCTAACCCATCTTTGACCGAAATGCGAACCCATTATAACCATGTTTCCCACCGTAGCATAACCAAACCAACATGCAAATGCATTTGACTGTCTCTTCAACCATGAGACCTACAACATGTATCATGATACATGAGTCTATCCCATCTCGCCAAGTAGGGTGCACACATATAGGCATTGAACTCAAATATCCCACTTGCATCCATTTTTACGAGTTGTAAGGCCGCCATTATTCAAAAAAATTTATGGAAACAATTACAAACAATCCACCAAACCAATCAACTTAAGAATTAATGGCCGAAATCAATCAAATCTGCAATTCATATAACCCATAATTCAAATTTGAAATAAGACAACAATTTAATTCGCCACACCAAACAAGCATCAATCAGATTCAAATAATTCCCAATTCAATTCAAATAGCCATGAAAACCTTCAAGTATTCACTTATTTTGTAGTGAGCGACATAAGAAAAGGAGTGACAAGCACAAAATTGATTGAGTTAACAGCAAGGGGAGGCAACAACTCAGATTCCAGTGCACCAGCATCGATTTTGTTCTAGGTATTCCTCTAAGAGTTTTCCATTCATGAGCTTTATATTGTTCTTCATTAAAACCATTGTTGTTTTCCATTCGTAAGCTTTATATTGATCTTCACTACAGTCATTATAGTCATAGGTTTTTATTTATGTTTCCCTAGGGTTTTATATTGCAAATATTACAGTCATGGGTTAGCATTTGTGTTTCCCTAGGGTTTATATTGCAAAATATTATAGTCATACGTTAGCATATGTGTTCCCTAGGGTTTATATTACAAATATTATAGTCATAGTTTACCATATAAAGCTTTCCCTAGGGTTTATATTGCAAATATTACAATCATAGTTTACAATTTTTGTTTCCCTCGGGTTTATATTGTAAATATTACAGTCATAGTTTAGCATTTTTGTTTCATAGGTTCTACATTATCATTCACTTTGGTTATCTTATTGTCATAGGTTCTACATTATCGTTTATACTATAAATATTACAATCATAGTTTAGCATTTATGTTTCATAGGTTCTACATTATCATTCACTCTGGTTATCTTATTCTCATAAGTTCTGTATTATCGTTTATATTGTAAATATTATAGTCATAGTTTAGCATTTATGTTTCATATTTTTTGCATTATCATACATCTCAAATACCACAAAAAGGTAAAACAAATACAACGGTTGTGGTCTTCAGAAGACATGAAAAGGGAACTCTATGACATTGAGGAGAATGACATGTCAATAAGGGGGGATTCCAAAAAGTGGAAAATCCCAATAGCCACACTGTCTAAATGGCTAGGGGGATTAACAACAACTTCCAAGAAAGGTCCACCAACAGTCCTCACTGAAGAGGAATAACATCTTATTGTGGAATGGTGCAAGCAAATGGCTGATGTTGCGCATGGTCTTGAGATAGTCAACCTTAAGGTTTACTTTTCCCAAAATTTTGAAAATAGGCCAAACCCTTTCACCAATGGGTTCCCAAGGAAGTCCTGGTGGACAGGCTTCAAGAACAGACATCCTAAACTTGCATTGTGAACTACTAAAGGCCTAGAAAAAGATAGGGCATTTAATCTTAGAGCTAATGTTGTAGCTACTTTCTACAATACATTGTTTATAACATACAAAGCATTGTCATATGGTCCTCATCGTACATGGAATTGCGATGAAACTGCCATCCAAGCAGGAAAAAATGGGTCCATGAAGGTGTTGGCTAGAAAAGGTACCAGGAATGTCTCTTACATTATTCTGAAGAGCCGTGAATGGATAACCATTCTATGTTGTGTCAATGTTGTCAGGCAGAGCATTCCAGGCTTCTACTTGTTCAAGGGGAGTACAAACATAGATAATTACATTGTAGACTACGAACTAGGTGCTTGCATGGCAGCCCAACCCCATGCATGGATGACTAAATACTTGTTTATAGATTGGTTGACCCACTTCAAAAACTTAGTTCCAGGTGGTGTCTCGCCCAACAACAAGCTCTTGCTGATTTTTTATGGGCATGGAAGCCATGTAGCACTCAAAACCATCCAAGAAGCAAGAGAAATTGGTGTAGATTTGTTAACATTGTCATCACACACCTCACATAAGCTACAATCATTGGATGTAAGTGTCTTTGCACCTTTCAAATCTTACTTTAAATCAAAACGTGCAACTTTTTGGTCAAATTTTCCAAACATTGAAGTGAGGAGGACAAAAATTGCAATGTTAGGCAACAAAGCAATGAAAAGAGTTTTGACAGTTGACAACATCAAAGCTAGGTTTAAAAGGAATGGTATAGGCCATTGAATCTGGATGCACTCATGAATGACATGCATCCCAACAACACATTTGAGGTCAGGGAGGATGCTAATGTAATGGAAAACATTCTCAGCCTTTTAGGACTTGCTCTGTCAAGTGACGATGTGGCACAATTGCAATCCACTCTTCCAAATGGACATTTGTAGACTACAACAAAAACACAACAGTCACCTGATAGCTGTAATGCTGAATCAGATTCACAAGTGGTGGTTGATGAACAAACCCCTCCCATGGTGGATAGCCCCATTGAACAATTCAGTGAAATTTTAGGTCTTCCATCAGAACGTAGCCAACCATCCTAGTTGGTTGAGGGAGCAATGAACTTAGGAATTGATTTGCAAGTCCTAGAATAGTAGGATACTTATGTTTTCCCATCACCACCACCTGCAATTGACCTTTCTCAAGTTGTGCATTACTATGCTCCTTACAATTTAGATTTACGAGGCAATCAAGATGTAGCAAAGGACTCACAGGAAGTGGAGGAGAACATTTCTTCACAGTTGGATGAGACATAACAAACACAAACAGTTTCACACATCAGGAAGTTCCTCAAGTTGCCTGTGCACACTATCCATCAAAAGAAATCCAAAGGTGGTGCAATTCAAATCAACAGACAGTCTCAGTTGTTGACAATAAATGACTACATGAGGTTGTTAATGGAGCAAGAGCAAAGGAAAAAAGAGGTTGAGGAGCTAAAATCCAAAAAGAGACAAGAGAATGAGGAGAAAAAGGCAACAAGAATTGTGGCAGTGGAGTTGAAGGAGAATGCCATAATTGAGGAGATACTATGAAAAGAAAAAGAGCAACAAAGATTACAATAGAAAAAGGATAGAGATGAGAAAAAGGAGCAATAGAGGCTTCACAAGGAACAAGACCGAAAGGAAAAAGAGATTAAGGAGGCACATAGGGCTTTACAAAGAGAGAGGTGGTTAAGGACCCCTTCTAATCTGTTATCTTAAAGTAATGGAGTCTTCCACGATATTCTCAACATCAATATCCCTTAGTTCTTGACAACAATTAATTATTCAAGCCTCTCCCAATTTGAATTCAGGGACACTCAATATCCATATTAGACTGCCACTTGGGATGTATAGATTTGTTCACCACCGCCCCCAACATATGTCACTTCACCCAATTTTTCAGTCCAAGTCCTAGTCATGTAAGCAACACTCCTCATTGACTGGAATGGGATGAGAACATGGTGAGTGGCACCCCAAGCAACCAACATCCTTTTCCTTACCACAACAGCTAGATGCAGCCTTTTTTTTGTTTCACATGCAATTCAAGTTTCAGATAGTTTACAAGTTTTGATATTTACAAATGCACCCTAATTGTTGACAGTTTTAAATTTATGATAAGTACAAATGCAACGTTATTGTTTGATTTGCAAAGTATTATGATCATATTGCAATGTGTGTTGTATATAATTTGCAATGTGTGTTATTGTTTTGATTTGTAATATATGCTTCTTGGTTGATAGTTTTAAATTTATGATAAGTACAGATGCAACGTTATTGTTTTGATTTGCAATGTATTATGATTAGATTGCAATGTGTGTTATTGTTTTGATTTGCAATGTATGCTTCTTGGTTGACAGTTTCTCATTTTCAGTTTATATTTTTTATTTAATTTGCCACGTTGGGATGACGTGATTAGTTAATTTTTAAAAATGCCAAAAAATACCATGCGACCGAAATGTGCTCGGTTGGAATGCCAGTTGCTACGTGGTACAACGTGCAAAGTGGAGTGCCTTGCCACATTACCAACTCTCACTCCACCACCCTTACACTCCACTGCGTCACATTAATCACTCACCGCCCCTTGCTATACTTCTCTACAGTCATGTTTAATGCACGTCCCTTCCTGTAAGCTCCACGACATCCCGCATATTTTACGAGCCAACCTATACATATACATATTCATATGTATATGTATATATATGTATATGTTGTATATGTGTATACATATGTATATGTGTATAAATATGTATATGTGTATACATATGTATATGTATATATACATATATATATGTATATGTACATGTATATGTACATATGCATATACATGTATATGTATATGTATATGTACATATGCATATACATGTGTATATGTATATGTATATACATATACATATATATGTGTATGTATATACATATACATATATATGTGTATGTATATACATATACATATATATGTGTATGTATGTATATGTATGTGTATATGTATATATATATGTATATGTATGTATACGTATGTATATGTATATGTACATACATATGTATATGTATGTACATATATATATGTATATGTACATACATATGTATATGTATGTACATATATATATGTATATGTATGTATACATGTATATGTACATACATATGTATATGTATGTACATATACATATGTATATGTATGTACATATATATATATGTATATGTATGTATACGTATACATACATATACATATACATATGTATATATATCTATATGTATATGTATATGTATATATGTATATGTATATGTGTATGTATATGTCTATACATATGCATATACATATGCATATGTAGAGACATATACATATACATATACATATACGCATACATATGTATATATATGTACATTGTATATGTAAATACATATACATATACATCCTACATATTTTTCGAGCCAATTTGCATTCAATGCTCCTAGTGCCTTGCACAACTTGCCAATTTTAGAGCCTTTCAATCTAGCAATTTTTCAAATTTTCTTCACTTCGATGCTAGAATGTGCTCGCTTAAGGTCTCTCCAAGTTCCAAACAGTGACCACATCATGCGATGCTCGGAGTCCAACGTCCCTTCCAACTTCTTTATATTGTTACATATACATATATGTATATCTTTATGCATATGTATAGACATATACACATACATATACACAGACATATACAAATGTATATGTATATGTATACATAGACATAGACATATACATATACATATAATATACATATATGTATATGTATACACATATAAATATACATATATACATATATCTATATTGGTGTTGCTCTTCAATTCAGTCATGCAACTATTGTATCTATTTTAGGTGTCATTGATTAGTTTGGGGGTGTTATTTTTTTCATAGGTTCTACTTGATCTTCAATTCAATCATACATCTATTGTAACCAATGTATGCATGTATGTATAAGTGTATACCTCTTTATACATATCTATTTTACTGTTGTGATTCAATTCAGTCATGCAAACGAATGCATGTAAGCAATTGTATATACATCTACGTATATATACATATACATATACATGTATATTTATACACATGCATATACATATATGTGTATACATACATACATACATACATACATACATACATACATGCATACATACATACATATATATATATATATACGTATACATATATTTATTTTGCTGCAAATTTTCATTTCAGTAACAAATAATATTGTTGGTTGTTTCGATGCCATAGATAAATTTGGGGGTTTTCTCTTTTTCATAGGTTTTGCTTCATCAATTTAGTCAGGTAAGCAATAGAGACATAAATATTCTTGGTAAGCAAAAGAATGCATGTAAGCAATTCTATATACATATACACATACATATACATATACATATACATATATATACACATACACATACACATACACATATACATATACATAATATTGTTGGTTGTTTCGGTGTCATAGATAAGTTTGGGGGTGTTCTCTTTTTCATAGGTTCTACTTCATCAGTTTAGTCACATAAATATGTATTTATATGCTATACAATCATGTTTTGTTGTTCTTCAATTTAGTCATATAAATATTGTTGTTTTGTTCATGTAGACCGTTAAAATTTGGATGCGCAAGTTTCAGTTCCTCTCCCTTGTAGAGTCATGGCTATTGTTGCATTTAGTAATGAACTAGGGAAACTTAATTTTATGAATGCTCTTCTAATGGCAACCTATGTTGCATTTGTCCACAATTCCATTTGACTTGTGAAGTGCTCCATAGGGATCCATTAAAGTCCTTCACAAAACCAAGTCCCCTAAGTGATTCAAATACATATACATATAGACAATGTGAAAGTGATTCAAATAGTTGCAAACTCAAAGAGATGAATTGCAAACTCAAAGGGATGTGCATTAAACACGATTGTACATCAGAATAGCAAGGGGTGGTGAGAGATTAACCTGAGGCAATGGAGTGAAAGGGTGGCCAACTTATATAATTCAATGATGCCATAGATAATTTTAGGGGTGGTTGAATTGTAGACCTTGATGTTGGAACCATCAAAACAATTTTAACTTCCATCCATACAAATATTAAAAACAATTTGCAGTGTGAAAGTTTGTGCAATGATGAACACAAAAATAGAAGTCTTGTCTATCCAAGATATACATGATGTGCATGGATCTAAACATCCATGGTAGATCACATATATCTCAAATAGATAGACATATTTCAATGTCTATCACTATTTGATGAACACACAATAGTTGCAAGACTAAATTGATGCAAAAGAGAACACATATAAATTGATCAATGGCAACTAAGAAAGTTACAATAGTTGTAGGGTTGAATTGATGAAGCATAACCTACAAAAGAGAACACCCCCAAATTAATCAATGACACCTAAAAATGATACAATTGTTGCAGGGTTTAATTGATGAAGCATAACCTATAAAAAAGAGAACACCCCCAAATGTATCAATGGAACCTAAGAAAGATACAATAGTTGCATGAGTGAATTGATGTAGCATAACCAATTAAAAAGATAACACCCACAAATTAATATATGTATACCTAAAAAAGATACAATTGTTGTAGGCCAAAATTGATGAAGCATAACCTATGCAAAAGAGAACCCCCACAAATTAGTCAATGACACCTAAAAAAGAGAACACCCCCAAATTAATCAATGACACCTAACAAAGATACATTTGTTGGAGGATTGAATTGATGAAGCATAATCTATAAAAAAAAGAACATCCCCAAAAATATCAATGGAACCTAAGAAAGCTACAATAGTTGCATGAGTGAATTGATGTGGCAGAACCTATGCAAAAGAGAACACCCCCAAATTAATCAATGGCACCTAAAAAAGATACAATAGTTAGAGGATTGAATTGATGTAGCATAACCTATGCAAAAGAAAACCCCCGCAAATTAATCAATGGCACCTAAAAAAGAGAACGCCCCAAATTAATCAATGGCACCTAACAAAGATACATTTGTTAGAGGACTAAATTGATGAAGCATAACCTATAAAAAAGATAACACCCCCAAAAATATCAATGACACCTAAGAAAGCTACAATAGTTGCATGAGTGAATTGATGTAGCAGGGCCTATTAAAAAGAGAACACCCCCAAAAATATCAATTGCACCTAAGAAAGCTACAATAGTTGCATGAGTGAATTGATGTAGCAGAACCTATTAAAAAGAGAACACCCCCAAATTAATATATGTATACCTAAAAAAGATACTATTGTTGCAGGGTTGAATTGATGAAGCAAAACCTATAAGAAAGAGAACACCCCCAAATTAATCAATGGCACCTAAGAAAGCTATAATAGTTGCATGAGTGAATTGATGTAGTAGAACCTATGCAAAAGAGAACACCCCAAATTAATCAATGTCACCTAAAAAAGATACAATTGTTGTAGGGCTGAATTGATGAAGCAGAACCTGTAAAAAAGAGAACACCCCCAAATTAATCAATGACACATAAGAAAGATACAATAGTTATATGAGTGAATTGATGTAGCAGAATCTATTAAAAAGATAACACCCCAAATTAATCAATGACACCTAAGAAAGCTACAATAACTGCATGAGTGAATTGATGTAGCAGAACATATTAAAAAGAGAACACCCTCAAATTGATCAATGGCACCTAAGAAAGCTACAATAGTTGCATGAGTGAATTGATGTAGCAGAATCTGTTAAAAAGAGAACACCCCTAAATTAATATATGTATACCTAAAAAAGATACAATTGTTGCAAGACTGAATTGATGAAACATAACCTATGCAAAAGAGAACCCCCCAAAATTAAACAATGGCACCTAACAAAGATACATTTGTTGGAGGACTGAATTGATGAAGCATAACCTATAAAAAACATAACACCCCCAAATGTATCAATGGCACCTAAGAAAGCTACAATAGTTGCATGACTGAATTGATGTAGCAAAACCTATGCAAAAGAGAACACCCCCAAATGTGAATACTTGAAGGTTTTCATGGCTATTTGAATTGAGAATTATTTGAATATGATTGATTTTGGCCATTGATTCTTGAGTTGATTGGTTTGGTGTATTGTTTGCAATTGTTTCCATAACTTTTGGTGGCCTTATAGCTTGTAAAAATGGATGTAGGTGGGATTTTTGAGTTCGGCGTGACTAAGTGCACACCCTACTTGGAAATATGGGATAGACTCTTGTTGATATGTGTTGTAGGTCTCATGTTTGATGAGACAGGTGGATGCATTTGCTTGTTGGTTTGGTTATGCTATGGTGGGAAACATGGTTGTAATGGGTTAGCATTTTGGTCAAAGATGGGACACATGGGTTTGAATTGTGTTGATGTGACACCTCTATTTTGTTGTGTAGATGTGATTAATGTGTAAGTGATGCTTGGATTGGTGCAATAGTCTCCTAATTTGAGTTTAGGTGCAGATCATATAAAAAAGAGAACACCCCCAAATTAATCAATGACCCCTAAAAAAGATACAATTGTTGTAGGACTAAATTGATGAAACATAGACATAGACATAGACATAGACATAGACATAGACATAGACATAGACATATACACATATACATATACATAGACATAAGTGAATTAAACACGACTGTAGACAAGTATAACAAGGGGCGACGAGTTATTAATGCGACGCATTGGAGTGTAAGGGTGGTGGAGTGAGAGTTGCAAACATGGAAAGGTAACACATATACATAGACATAGACATAGACATAGACACAGACATAAACATATACATATATATAGACATACACATATACACATACACATATACGTATACATAGACATAAGTGAATTAAACATGACTGTAGACAAATATAGCAAGGGGTAGTGAGTTATTAATGCGACACAGTGGAGTGTAAGGGTGGAGGAGTGAGAGTTGCAAACGTGGCAAGGTAGTCCACTTAAGACCTCTTCACACATCTATACATATACATACACATACACATTTACATAGACATAGACATACACATTTACATAGACATAGACATATACATATACATACACATATACATATACATATACATAAGGCCTTACATAGACATACACATTTACATATACATATACATATACATAGACATAGACATAGACATAGACATAGACATAGACATAGACATTTACATAGACATAGACATAGATATACACATCACATACACATACACATACACGTACACATACACATACACATACACATACACATACACATACACATAGACACATACACACACATACACATACACATACACATTGCCATCGTTGTGAGGAATAAATGAGAAGTTGCTAGAATGGAAGGCTCTAAAGTTGGCAAGGTGTGCGAGGCATTGGGAGCATTGAATGTAGGTTGGCTCAAACTTTAAGTGAGATGTCGTGAAAGTAGTATATGTGTAATCAATGGCACCTAAGAAAGCTACAATAGTTGCATGAGTGAATTGATGTAGCAGAACCTATGCAATAGAGAACACCCCAAAATTAATCAATGGCACTAAAAAAAGATACACTTTCAAAACACTTACACTTGTTTGGTTGTTGACAAATATATACGATTAAATGTGCATTTAATATTTGATATGTGTTTGATATCATCGTTCTTTTTTATGCAAGATTTTTTTCCTAACTTGTGGAGGACTGGCATACCACTATGGGAAATTAATCAATGGTGGAATAGATGATGTCTGAATTGATGAAGTGAAACTTACAAACAAGATAACACCCCCTAAATTATCTACGGTACCTAAAAAAGCTACAATATATGCATGACTGAATTGATGAAGCAAAACCTAAGAAAAATAGAACACCCCCATATATTTCTAAGGCATGAAAAGAAGCTACAATAATTGCATGACTTAATTGATGAATCATAACCTATGCAAAAGACAACACCCCCAAATTAATCAATGGCACCTAAAAAAGATACAAAAATTTGCATTACAAATTTAATGAAGTAGCACATATGAAAAACCTAACACCCCCATATTTATCAATGGCACCAAAAAAAGGCTACACAGTTGATGACTAAATTGATGAAACAAAACTTGCAAATTGCAAATGACACCCAAAATTGGTAGAATAGATGATGACTGAATTGATGAAGTCAAACTTACCAACAAGATAATACCCCCAAAATTATCTACGGTACCTAAAAAAACTACAATAAAGGCATGACTGAATTGACCAAGCAGAACCTATGAAAAATAGAAGACCCCCAAATATTTCTCTAAGGCACCAAAAAAAGCTACAATAATTGCATGACTGAATTGATGAATCATAACCATTGCGAAAGATAACACCCCCAAATTAATCAATGACACCTAAACAAAAATAACATTACTGAATGAATGAAGCAACACCTATGAAAAACCTAACACCCCCAATTTTATCAATGACACCTAAAAAAGCTACTGAACAACATTAATCGAAACCTAACATTAACCCATGACTGTAATGACTGTAATGAAGAATAATATAAAGCTTACAAATGGAAAACAGTAAGAGTTTAACAAATCTCACATCTATTAATGACTAAATTGATGGACCAGAACCCATGAAAAAGATAACACCCAAACTTTTATCTATGGCACCGAAACAACATACATTTTTTAAGTCACTGAATAGATGAAGCAAAACCTAAAAAATAGAGAAACCCACATAATTTTTTTTGGTTAATGAAACAGAGAACACACCCTAAGTGAATGATAATGCAAAACCTATGAGAATACGATATCCAGAGTGAATGATAATGCAAAACCTATGAGAATATGATAAGCAGAGTGAATGATAATGCAAAATCTATGAGAATACGATAACCAAAGTGAATGATAATGCAAAACATATGAGAATACAATAACCAGAGTGAATGATAATGTAGAACCTATGAGAATACGATAACCAAAGTGAATAATAATGTAGAACCTATGAAACAAAAATGCTAAACTATGACTGTAATATTTGCAATATAAACCCTAGTGAAACAAAAATGCTAAACTATGACTGTAATATTTGTAATATAAACCCTTGTGAAACAGATAATGTAGAACCTATTAAAAAAAGAACACCCAATATTTATATTGGATGGTCTAGACTTTAGATTTTTGTATGGCAACGAAACAACCAACAATATTATTTGTTTCTGTAATGAAAAATAAACAACCACAACTTTATCTATGCAACCAAAACAACCAACAATATTATTTGTTACTGTAATGAAATAAGAAAACAACCTTAGATTTTTCTATGGCATCAAAATAACCAACAATATTATTTGCTATGTTAATGAATAAAAAATAAACCCCAAGAGAGCGATGCTTGAACAAAAAAATAATTTCCATAGATTTTGTGTGTTTATGAACACATATTCGACAATGTTCAGAAACATGAAACTTGAAACCAAAAAATCCATATTCTGCAACAGAAAAAAAATGAATGAAACAATGCAAACATCAAATAAAACAAGCAGAAACCGAATATTGGCAAGCCTTAGCGAGCACACTCACCCGGGTCAAACAGATGAACACGGGTCCAATGGAGCTTCCTCACGAGCATGCAACCGACCTCACGCGGCTTCACTTACAAGCAAACATCAACAAAAGGATTTCGAGAAGCCATTGATAACTAAATAACACCTACTGGTATTCTTGCTTACTTGCATTGCGGCGAAGAACGCAGAAAATCTTGCATGGCAGAAGTGGAGGTGGAGGTCATGTTCATCAACCGACATATATCCATCTCCATACCGGAGTCTAAGCGTCGCAGGTTGTGGCTGCTATTTGGAACTTGCAAAGCACTGAAGCGAGCACATACTAGCGTCGAAGTGAAGAATAAACGAGAAGTTGCTAGAATGAAAGGCTCTAAAGTTGGCAAGAAGTGCGAGGCATTGGGAGCATTGAATGCAGGTTGGTTCGAAAAATACGCGAGGTGGCATGGAGCTTAGAGGAAGCGATGTGTATTAAACATGACTAAAGACAAGTATAGTAAGGGGCGGCGAGTGATTAATGCGACACAATGGAGTGTTAGGGTGGTCAAGTGAGAGAAGTAGACGTGGCAAGGTAGTCCACTTTGGATGCCGTGCCACACAACAACTGACATTCCAGGTGAGCATGTTTCGGTCGCATGGTCTTTTTGTGCATTTTTTTTCAGATCGACAAATGGCATCGTCCCATGTGACAAATTAAATCAAAATTATTTTATTTTATTTATTTTTAATTGTTAATTAACAAATAAATTATAATAGGTAAATGCAATTTTTTTTATTGGTCCATGTGGCATTCCATATGCACCGTCGAAATTTGCCCACCCGCGTTTCGACTCCTCTCCCTTAATATAAAAGTTAATTTTTTTAAAGTTAGAATCTCATTTTGTACCCCCGTCTTGGAAGCACATACAGCGGGATAATCATAATAAAAAGGGGAATACACAATATAAACTATAAAAGAAGAAGATAAAACGTGTAAAAAGGCAAGCCATTAATATCGCCGTCAGTTACCGTACTCTGAGCAGCGGCGGAGGGTGCAGAGGAGCAAAGGGAAAAGAGCAAAAATCTGTTCACCACGAGGGAAAAGAACCGATCAAAAAGATAAACAGATTTCAATCATACCCTTTCTTTCTTTCCCTCACTTTATCTGCCGCCGAACATTTTTGCCTTGACGGAAATCAAAGAAATAGTGGTCAGATCTTGACGGGAATTCAGGCCGAGGAGCACTAAATAAATCAAGTAGGCAGATTATCGCGCGGTATGGCCGGATGTGTTTGTCGGTTGATGTTATTTATGCAGTTTATATGGTTGGGAATGGCGACGGCGGAGAAGGGGTTTTGCCGAATTCCATCAATTGACGATGCGATTATGCAGAATTTATGTATGTCGTCGGATTTGACTTCCAACGTCATCACCGCTGGGTCTCTCCATTCGAGGGTTGCAGAGGTATGTCGTAGTTGCCACAAATAGCAAAGAAGAAAATATCGACGGTTTCTTTAAAAAGAAAATATTGCCTTAGTAAATTGTGTATTCAAGAAATAAAACTTCTTACTTGTTTGAAATTAAAAAGAATTAGGGATTTGTTGTTGAGTATGCTTTATTTAGAATTAGGGATTTTTGTTGGATTGCGTTTTTATTGGCCCTAAGTATGTCAGATAAGAGGGTTTTTTTAATAAAATTATGTCTCATTTGTCGTAAATAAAAAATATTTTTCTGGTATTTTTAAAAATAATTGTCTTATTTCCCTGAATGAGAAAGATTTGAGTGCCTTCTTTTTTATTAACCAAGAAACAATTAAAGGGTTTTAAAAAAATATATATTATGCCTTATTTGTGCCCCAAATTGGAATAATTGGGGTTTGGCTTTATTAATCATGTTTGCGTGAGCTAAATAAGAAAGTATTGAGTGTTCTTTAATTATCTTTTGTTTGCCCTAAATAAAAAAGAATGGAGTGTGTTCTTGGGAGATTTGCCGATTTTACTCTTTTTTGGTCAACTGTTGACTAAAATGTTATCATCTAGGGGCATCTCTTCTGTCAAAGTCACCTGAATTCATCACCCGGGCCTATCCTTAAAGATTGAGGTTTCTTTTCATGGGTGCAATCTGTTTCATTAAAGTCAACTGCTTTCCTTACCCAGGGCCTGCAATTGTCCTCATGATTCATCTATAAAGATTGAAGCTTCTTTTCTTGTAGGCAACCATTGGCTTAGATGTGATAGTTGAGTGGTATCTGTTTTGTTGAAGTCACCTGGAATTTGTGCTGGTCTTGTCCCCAGGAATTGTCTATTTTTAAAGTGACAGCCTTTGGCTTATATGATAGGACTAAGGGGTATACCTTCCTTCAAAGTCACTAAGGGATTGCACCCCTAGTCCGTTGAGTAAGGTTGTATTCCTGCTGATGGATGCAATGTTTTTTACTAAGTTGCTGGTTTGGCTTTGGTGGTTGGCTGATTTTTTGGGACCCCAGTTTTGGTATATTTGGTTTTAGCTATATATATTTATATGCTTAACTTACACAAATTAAATAGAGAAGCTGATAATTAATGATTCAACATCAATTGCCAAATGCTAAAGATAAATAAAAGTGGTTAGTGACTTACAAGTCACTTAGGGTTAGATAGGGTATTTTTTTCTGTTTGGTTCTTTTATACAATGAAAGTGACTTTTTTATGTGTGGAGGGTGAGTTATCCTTGATTCTGCCTAGGTGATTTTTCCAAAGTTCTGTCTGTGCCCATGGGTTCACCCTGGGTATGTCTGAGTCATACCGAGGGAAAACCCCCAGGCCTGGGCAAAACCCATATATTTGCTCAACTCACACAAAATTAAATACAGAACACAGCTGATAATTGAAATCCAATGTCAATTGTCAAATTCTAAAGGTAAATCAAAATAGCTACTAGCACTTTTAGGGTTAGATAGGATCTTTTTTTCTTTTCTTTTTCTACTTATTTCATAAATAAAGTGACTTTTTTATGTTAAGGGGTTGGCTTCTTCTTGGTCCTGCCTAGACGGTTTGCCCATGGTTCTGCCTGGGTCTGTGGGTTCACTCTGGGTATGTCTCAGTCATATCTGGGGCAAACCCCCAGTCCTGGGCAGAACCCATCCTGTACGTAGACCGGGATGTCTACTTGGTTTGAACTGGTCAGTGTACAGGTTGTGTACTGAGAAATTCCAGTAACACATGTATTTTGCCTAATTTTAACAATTTCTAATGTTACTTGTGGGGCTTTATCTGGGTATGTCTCAGTCATATCTGGAGCAAACCCCCAGGCCTGGGCAGAACCCATCCTGTACGTAGACTGGGATGTCTACTTGGTTTGAACTGGTCAGTGTACAGGTTGTGTTCTGAGAAAACCCAGTAACACATGTGTTTTACCTAATTTTAACAATTTCTAATGTTACTTGTGGGGCTTTAACTTGTGATTCTGCTTTGAAGTAGATTTGATTTACATGTTGATCTCTTCGTATTCAACAAGAATCCAGGGTTTTTTTTTTATAATATAAAATATTTTATTCATATTAAAATATCACGACTATGAGATGCCTAAGGCAAAATTTGACAAAAGTGAGGACATTTCAGGCAAAATTTGACAAGAGTGAGGACATTTCATTATACTGAACATCTACTTAAAATATCATAGTACCAGCATTGTGGCTATACTTTAATTTTGGAGTACAAAGTCAGTTGTGTGATGGTGCACCAGAAAGCAAATCTTCAGAGAGTGAAGTGGGATCATTCATCATTATGTATCAGACATGTTTTAGCATAAAAAAGTAGCATAGATTCTCCAAAGAGTGAAAATTAGAGCAAAGGAGAGAAGCACAAGGACTTATTTATGGAAGAGAGCAAGAGACAGCTAGTGTGCCAAACTTCTAAGGCAGTTTTGGAAATAATAGCAAAAGACCGTACTAAACCCATGGCAGGTTGATCCAACAAAGGCACCAAACATATTTAGAAGGTTTCCATCTATAATCCCTTCTAAAACAGAAATTCTGAATCTCTCTCTTTAACTGGAAACAATCGAGCCGGATAAGAAGGATATCAACTAGCTTCTAATTGTTCTCAAAATGGAAACAGAAAATACAACAGGAAAAGCTTAGGATGACAAGGTGTCTCCATCTCCCCTTGATTTGCTTTTGAAGATGAAGATGAAGATGAATAGAAACAATGGGGATGCACCCATTCTTATAATTATATCAATATGTGCTGGAAAAGTCAAAAGGCTTGTTCACAAAGCTGATCTCAAGGGAAAAAGGCTTCTTATTGACAATCACATTCCGTGGTCAAATTTGTGTAAACACAACCACTCAAGGAGAGGGGAAAACGAGTTCTTAAAATAATTAAAACTGCCTTTTATCCTCCACAAGTCGACAGAGAGTTGAATGGTCTAGGATTAGATTGATCACCTTGATGTCACCTAAAAAAATGCAAAAAATGGGATTAAAGCTAAGATCAGCGAGAGCCAATCTTCTGCTTTATCTGCTCTTCTTTGGACATGTAGAAAGCAAGCTTCTTCCAATTGAGAAACTATATATAGAGCATGAGCCAGAAGCCTCTACATTCTCCAAATAACAAACTTTCCCATTTTCATATCATCCACCATGATTAGAGAAGCCCCTTCAATTAAGACACATTAACTTTTAGGTACAATTGTGAACTCTATACCCAACTCTAAACCCATAATCAAGACTTCCATTTTTGCCAAACTGTTCAAGTTAGTGCTGGCAGCTTTAGATTCAAATCTAATGTATTCTCCCTCGTTACTTCTAATAATAGCTTTTGTCCTCGATATCTCTAGATTGTTTTGGAGGCATCATCAAAGTTCAACTTTTCCCATCCCGAAGGGGGGCTTGGCTTAACCCATTTTTCTTGCTTGTCCTTAATTTTGATTATAGGTTTTGTCTAATAAAAAAGGATTCTAAAGTCAAGTTCTCTTGTTACTGAACACTTATTTTTTTGATTAGATCCTCTAATAGATAACTCTTGGGACAAGATCCAACAAATCCTAAATAATCCCTAACAATGAAAGCTTATTCCAAGCTTCCATGCTCTCCAGAATAGTAGAACTAAAGGCTCAAGGGGAGTTGAAAGTTGAAAGAAATCGCCCCCCAAACTCTTTGGCAAAATGGATATGTAGAATCAAGTGATTGCCCTCATCTTCATTATAGAAACAAAGAGACCATCTATTGGGACTTACAAAACCCCTTTTGTCTTTTCTTTTAAATTCAAAGAAGATGATACATATAATGAGAAGGACAAATAGAGGGAAAGAGCCCTCAACCAAAATTAGCCACGAAGTTGTATCACCAAAGCATTGACCACTAAGAATAAACTAACCATACAAAAAGGTTCTAACAAAGAATAACAAGTTTGTTGACAAAAAATACCAAAAGACAACCTATATTGAGGCATAGAAGCTAATAGTTGAAAAAAACCTTAGAATATCAAGGTAGTGGCGTAACTCCCCATTTATCAACACTACTATAACACCTAGGAGAAGCCCAAGTTCTAAACACTGTAACAACCCATACATTATTGTCCTTACTAGGACATTGATTAGCTAGTTGAGGGAAGTTGACACCATGGACGACCTCTTGCCTCTTGGTTGTGTTGATGAGAATGCCTTCATCGAGTTGTGGGAGATTGTAGTCATTGGTGACTTCAAGGGTGCCATTCTAGTGTGTAATAAGGTACTTTTCAACAAGTTCTTGCATCTCCAATTAGAAGTTTATACAACTTGAAGCTAGTTGTTCCTCACAATATGCCATTGTTTAAAAGTTAAGGCACAAAATTCACCACAAGAAATGGTTTCTAGATTAGCCACAATTTTTTCTTATATGGACATTGTACTATGTAGCTTCCTTAAGTTATTGATACCTTCTTCATCCAACATGCACTTCACTAGCTCCAACAAACTTGAGCAAGTGCAATTGAAGTTAGATTTTAGATGCTTGTCTAAAATGACCCCATGGAGGAGAGGGTTGTGAAGAAGCCTCTTCCTATTATAAGCCATCAAGAATGGACTACAATGCAAACAAAAGTAGATCCCACCCACTGCAGCCAAAAAAACCAAGTAAACCAAGCTCAAACAAAGAGCAAACCAAACATCAACTCATAACTATCGAGGCAAAGGCAAGGTGAGGTAAGAAGATATTGTTGTTCCACCATTAGGTTCTTATGGCTAGTTGCATGTGCTATGTTCAAGCCTTCAACAATTGTTGTAAGTTCTACTTGATTGTTTGTTTTGGTCCCTAGGAAGAAAGATCAGCCTATTACAAAATTCTCGAAATAATCTTTTGATAAACCCAATGTTGATAAAGCATTCATCATATACATTATAGATCCTTAATACATAATATTTGTGTTGAATTGAGAGTTCACATGAGAGTCAAACAAATTAGCAAATGTCAAAACTTAATATTAATAGTTAATTGCTTTCATAATTCATTGTCAATATGCATGTGATTAAAAAACTAGTGTACAAGTTACAAAAAAATGCCCAAAGGCTATAAATTTTAGTTTCAACTACAATATGAAAATTACAAAAACAAAGAAAGTATGCCCCTAATTTGCATCTTCAAACATTGCATCAAAATCAAAGTCCTTTGAGTCATTGCCATTGTGAGGGTTTGCCTCATCCAATGAAATTCCAACCAATCCCTCTTGTGATCCCTCCTCGCTAACTTGGGCAACGTCTTTGGGATCAACATCCCATCGTAAAGGTGGAGTTTGTTGATACTCTAGAGTTTGACGATCTTGAAGTCAAATAGCACTATGCACGACCACTAGCTTCTTTGCTTGTCTAGAGATAAGCCTATTCCTCTTGATGGAGTGGATAAAGCCGCATGTGGATAGATTCCTTTCTACAGTAGAGGAACTGTCAACCTGTGAAAGGAGACAAACAACAAGCATTCACAACTATGGTGTATCTTTCCCGTGCTGTGTGCACCATCCAATAGGGTTAGTTTGAGCTAATGTAGCTCTATCTATTTATCTATCTTCACCTCTAGTTTATTGAATGTTGGATCATGAAGATTTGTGAAGGCAAGCCATTGTGAGTGAAGTATTGTAAACTCCTTAGCTGAATACATTTTTCAAAAGGGGCCTTCATTAACCCTTCTTTCACCTCTTTGTCATCACAATGAGGCAGCCTTATAACTTTTGGTGCATACCATTTGGGATTTAGAGCAAAGGCTGCCATATGAAGTGGTGTATTCATGGTATTCCACCTCCACAACACAATGGGTTCAATATGGTGCTCACATAAACCCAAATTAGGATCCTTAGCCAAAATTGTTTGCTTTATCTTTCCAAGCATGTTGTCAAATGTCTAATATATTTCTCCAAGACTAAGAGAGTTCGTATCAGCATATCTAAGGACATCTACATTAGGTGAGATGAAAAAGCAAACATATCTATAAAATTTCAAAAAAAATAATTAACAAGTTAGAAACTTTGAAAATTGAAAAAATGAAAAAGAAAATTAAAATATTGAAATCAGAAATTTAATAAGAAAATTAACAATTTAATAATTAATAATTAATAAAATCAGCAATGTCTTACCTCACAGAGGACCACCAACTGTCATCAAGGATCCTTTGTTTGATGGCTTTTCCTTTAGTAGGTCTTGAATTAGACCATCTACTCCACTCTGAATTCACCATCATCAACTGTAGAGGCTCATGCGCCTCAAGCATTTTCTCTAGCAAAATGAAGTAATTGACACATCTTCTCTCCACAGGTTTGAAGAATTCCTTTTTTGAAAATGTTTTGAAGAGAGCAAGTGAGGTGTGGTGGCTGCAAATGAACATATGAATATCTTTAGCTTCTGCTAACACTTGCTTCACCCAATTTATTTTCCCTATGTCTTTCAATGCATTGTTCAAAAAGATGTGCTTGTAAGCACCCCCCACCATCATACCAACCAATTTGCACACATGTGCTGAAATAGTGTCCACTTTGTACAACATTTGAGGTCCCAACCTCCTCTATGGCCTCTCTCAAAATGCTAAATTGGAAGTTTGCATCCTTACACTTCCTTGAACAATCCATGACTCTAAGAAAAGAAGAGCCAATTGGGCTTGTGACTATGATATTGATGAGTGGCCGGTGTCTAATATTGGTCCACCCATCCATCACAATAGAACAACCCATCCTGATCCAAGTTTGCCTCATATCTTCCATTAGCAAATTAACCTTAGAATTGTCTTGGAGGGTAGAGTGTAGTTTATGATCTTTAGGGGGGACAAATGAGGGACCAATAGAGGCTACATCTTTGATCATTTGTTTGAAGTGAGAGGAACATGCCACATGAAATGGGGTGGCATGGACGTAAAAAAATTGGCAATGAAAGACTTTGTTGCATCATGTAATGTGCCTTTTTTTCTTAGAATGAATCGAAGGAGTAAGGACCAAAGCCTATCTTTATTACTTGTAGAGGTTGAAGGGAGGATCTGCAGGGGAATAATTTATTAAGTTGTCCAAAAGGTACCTTAAGTTATAACTTTGGAAAATAACACTTAATTCATAAGTTGTCCAAAAGGTACCTTAAGTTATAACTTTGGAAAATAACACTTAATTCATTATTATTAGATGGGACCAAAAAACAAAATAAAATTATAAAGTGAAAAAGAGATGAATAATCAAAAAAAAAAATAAAAATTACTTTTAAAATTTAGGGTTAGATGGAAAAGCATAAAAAAAATAATTGGAAAACGAAAATCATTCCGTCATTGTGAATTTCTAGAAATCCTTGTTGCAGAGCTCTAGTTCAACATTTTTCCTTGAGGACAAAAACTCTCTCAAATGTTTGAGCATTAAAGGATGAAAATCTTCTGAACCATTGTTGGCTTCATTTGGAGGTCAAATTTGGGCTTTACAGATTATTGTAGGTAGCAGGTCAGATATATTTTCTTTAAAAATATTTATTTTGTAGGCATGCTATTTCAGATTAAATTAGATATTACATTTTTGTTGCTGTTCAAATGCTATAAGCCTTACCGTACTAATTTTGGTTGCTAAGTGGTCCATACTATTTGTAATTGCATGGGATTTATTTTAGAAAGTGGTCATTGAGTTGAAGAATTGTGTTGAAGTCCCGATCTTGGCAGATCATCACTGGAGATATTTGTAATAAGGTGATAACAGGTATCGCATCCTTGAAGCCTTAATTGGAGCACCAGAGCACCAAAATGATTGCCCCTTTTGAAGAGTGATGTGGAGACAAGGCAATAAGTGATGCCAAAAAGAAATAAAAATTTGAAAGTCATCAAGCAGCTGTAGGTTGAGCGCTACAAAATTTATTGGTTGTGTGTTATTTAAGCAGCAGCACTATCCCAAACCCAACCACCAATGTTAAATATTATTCAAGCAAAAAGAAAGTAATTACAGCTTTAAGGGATAGACACCGCAGGTCAAAAGGGTTGAAAATTATGTGAAAGTTGGAAGGAAATATAAGGTCACAGCATGTTAGATTTTAAATTATGTTATTATCCAACTGCCACTATTTAAGCAGCAAATAAAATATTCAAAAGGGATTGCAGGTAGGAGTTTGACCAGGAACTACCAGCAGCTTAATAAGTTAAAGGGGTCACGGGAGTCAGCTGAGTCAGCTTCACGCTCCAGTTTTTTTATATATGTTATCTAGCTTTCAATAAATATAGTTTGAACGGTAATTCTCTTAATATCTGTGGTTATTTTATTCATAAAAAATAACAAATTCAAATTAGCATTTATTTATTTAAAGATTATTTTGGAAAAAAACAAAAAAATCGGTATAGCTGAAATTTCTAGAAAGGTTTATGCTAATACTTTTGTGGAGAAATTAAAAAAAAAAATCAGTGGGAATTTTCAGAAATTGTTAGAGAGGAATATTTCACATCCCATGCTTGCACATTAAATATACTTGCATTTGTCCTTGGCTTCTCACTATCACTAATCTTCCTCTTTCCTCTTGTGGCAATATCACTATTGCCGCTACCAACCATGGATGGCATAGGCATAGATGATTGTCCACTTCTAGAAGAATGTGTCGTTATTGTTACACCTTTAGACCTCATTTTCGCTTCCATATGCAATCTATGAGCCTCTACCTTTTCATCCTCCTTTATGTGTGGAGAAACCTTAACTCCATTGCCTGTAACACCCAAGAAATGAGACCATACCTTTGTGTAGCTCCTTCTAAAATCTGTCATGCAAGTGTGACACAACCACACTCTACTCCCCTCTGATTTTTTCTTTTTGGCATCTATGGCTGTCACAAGTTGGAGAAGAGTTTTTTTTGGGTTAAAAGGGCCCTTTGCATAAGGTTTCAAAGCAACAAAAGAGCACTCAAATGGATTTGGTGGTTGTTCACCTCCACACCCAACACTTTCACTCTTTGATGAGTCTGAAATTCTTACATTTATTTCAGTTTTTCCCACTTCATTGTCAACTATTGTCATTGTCGCTGTTGCTCATGTTGTTTTTGTGAGATATAATGCAACTTTAAACTGAAATGAAAAAAATAAAAAGAAAATCAGACATTTCTTACTTTAAACTTTGAAAAAATATTGAAAAATAAAATAAATTGATAGAATGATTTACCTCTTTCGAAATTGTTGTCTCATTACTAATGATGCCCTAGATTCAACTTCTCTTCCAGCTGTTCCTTCAAACCTTGCTAAAGAAAATTCTTTTCCCTTCAAACCTTGCTGCAATATTTTTGGACAAACAAAAAATGAAATTGCAAGTGAAATGAGGTTGTTTTTTCTCATTTAGGGCAAGTTGGTGTGTGGGGGCCCACCAACAGTGAACAAAATAATATTTTTTAAAGCCTTGGGAGTGTTTTTTTTATAATTCATTGCTTTTTGCTGGGGACAGCATGCTGTCTCCTTTTCTTGGGATGTCCCCATGTTTTTGGGATGTCCCCTAGGTGTACCCCTATCCCTGGAATGTTCTGGAAACACGGACACACCAAAAAAGCCTGGGGATGCATCCCTGGGGTTCCCTAGTTTGGTCTAATAATTGTTTACCTTAACCTCAAAATTGTTGAGGTATCGATCTATAAGACCTTATAGATCCCAATTGGTAGAGTTGTAGCCAAATCGATCCAAGCTCAATTCCATGCAACTTGCACTTTTGTGCATTGACTCAACATCATCACATCTCATGCTACTTTGACAGGTCCAACAATCAATTTGGTTTAAAGGACATTAAAATGCCATCATCACCATTAGGGATAATTTTAAGGAAACACTGTTTGGAAGTGGACAAATTCTGGTGAGTTTTTTCAATATTGAATTCAAAGTTCCTTAAGCTAGGCGATACTGATGAAAAACTGGTCAATGATTGCAATAGAACATTAACTTTTATTTATCAAATCAGATTTATTATTAACTGTTACGAATCTCTAAGCAAAACAATTGAGGAATTGAAAGCAAAACTTATTAGTATATCAACATCCACTGTACACATAGAACACAACAAATAATCTGGGAAATCCTTTCAGGAAAAACTCAGGACCAACAGAAAGCCAACAATACAATCAGTTATTCCTTATCATGCCTTATTCAATTGTAGACATTCAGCATTTAACTTTCTGTTCCACTTCTCCCATTTTATGCAACCTCTTTGTCATCTGTCCTCACTGTCAAAGGAAAAATCAATGGTTGCTTGGCTAGCAATGACTGATCTTGCAACTGCCTGCCAATTGGAAAGTGAACTATTTCCACAGATGGCAACGGCCATCTATGTAATTGCCAAGGCATGGTTGTTAGCCAAGAATGAAATGCCTTTACAACCTGTGTGGTATTAAGTAACCATCAATCAACCATAAGGACTAATCCATATATTAGCATTTACTTGTGCACAAAACTGCTGTTTGCACACCTTTAGCATTTACTTGCACAACAAGTACAATCTTCCCCAACAATCAAGATGTGTTGCACAATAACTAAGACCTGTTGTGTAGTAATTGTGAACTAGGAATTCTATGCAAGTGAATGACACACTCAATTTCCAACATTTTCACACTTATTAGTTACTGCTACAGGGGACAGTTAAACCCATCCATCCATCACTGCACCAACAAAAACTTAAATGCTTACTAGCTTTGTAAGAGAGTCAACAACATTTACCAATGTGTCAACCTTCTCCATTTGAACTTTCTTAACCTCAACCATCTCTCAAACAAAATTATACTGAACATTAATATGTTTGGTATGAGCATGGTACATTGGATTCTTTGCCAAAGCAATTGCACTCTGATTGTCATAGTTGATTTTCACTTTCTTACTTTAAAAACCAACACCTGAGCACAATCTCACTAACCACACAACTTCTTTGCAAACATTTGGTGCAGCCATATTGTCATGCCCCCCGCGAAATCAAACCCAGGCACAGGTTGTCAAATGGAACCAATCACCATAAAAGGCATCCAAAGGATGCGATTTGCCAAGGAAAAGAGGCGATGATGAAAGGATACGATTATTTCAATGAGGATCGCCCAGACCAAAAGACACATCCATCCCAATGGCAACCAAAATAATAACTAAGGACGAAGGACTTGCAGAGGAAGAGGGGCGATAGCACAAGAATAATGTTAATCGAATTAATTATTCTAATCTACACGTAAGAAGAGTCATAACATTTGGCGAACTCATACCTTGAAAGGATGTGACCATCAGCCTAGCATGGTATAAAAGAGGAACGATTGAAGGCTTAGGAGGGCATCGATGATTGAAAAGATATACTTGGCGAATATAAGCAGATACAAAAAGTACATCAGCTATAAGAGGACCCGTGCAATTCTAGCACAATAGACAATCATAATAAGAATATCTATAGCCTCAAGAGGATATTGAATCTATCTCACATACAGGCGTATTTCTGCCATTTATCGTACTGCCTCTATAAGTATAGTCTTGCATGAGAGAGGAACCATTAAATATATTTCTGCACATAAACCTTTAACTATGTATGCATATTACTTATAAGATAATAAAGTAGGATTTCAATGTTTAAAAACAAAATTATGTTAACTTTCTGAAACCCATCTTGTGGAAGGGCCCGAGGTGTAGTGGTGGAGGCCAAATGCCCACTTACAACCTCCGTCTAACTCCTCACGAGGGTAGGGCCTGAGGTGTAGTGGTAGGAGCCAAGTGAGCCCACTTGCGACCTTTGCCCGACCCCACAGGATGGCAAGTGTCTCTAGGGTTTGGGACATGGTGGGGAAAGCAGGTACAAGTCGCCAAGGGAGAGGGCTGTGGTATACACCCTCTTAGGCTTGGCATATGGCTTCGGGTAGACCCATCATGTTCCCTCTCCCAACTTCCAATTTTGTTGCATTATTGATAATATGTGAATGTGATACATTGGTCTAACTCCATATATATATATGTGCATATATTGTTCATATGGCATTTGCAAGATTCAATCCAAGTTTACATCATTAAAGAGGCATTTATATCAGAAGGTGGAAGTCCTAACCCTAAATTGATGTAATTGGTAATCAATAGACGAAATCTAGGGCAGACCAGGATAAGGGACATTACACATATATTCAGCTTCAGTAGTGGACATAGCAATTGACGGTTGCCTCTTGGTCATCCAACTTACTACACTTCCAAGTAAAGTAAAAGCATAGTTGCTTGTAATTCTATTGTCTAGATCTCTAGTTCAATTTGTGTCCATAAAGTGTTGTACATTTGTTGGTGTAAATAAAGTCTTGTACCTAGTTAATTCATTACTAGGGGACTTATTTACATGTTAAGTTTACTTAGGTCCTAGGAATCTTTCTAGAAGGTGTTGTCATTAGTTGTTATCTTATCTTTTGACTTGTAACACATGTGAACCTAGGTAGTTGTGATAAGTTCTCATGTCATATGATTAAGACACTTGTCATAATACTATGACATCTTGTATCTCACCTTGGCTATACAATCAAGGGGTTTTTACTACATTTTTCATATCAATTGAATCATATTTGCATATGCATATTCTCTCTCTTGTGCTTTCCATTTGGCCTCAAGATCTTGGCAGCCATAGCCAATTCTAACATGGTATCAGAGCGGGTTGGGTGCCATTGGATAGTCATTTTTTGAAGAGAGATGGTAAATCTTGAATAGTTGAATATGCTCTTCTCTTGCATTGTATGATTGATTTGGAGAATCAGAAAAACTTGATAGAAATACCAGATCTAGGGGGTTCTATTTTTGGCTTATTATTGCAGGTTCAAATCGGAGGTTGTTGGTTCAAATTTGACCTCACCATTGCGTCCGAAAGGTTCGAGAAAGTCAAGTTTGCCTTTTGTTTCG